>OX451384.1:26572471-27117682 GCA_949629135.1 Eremobia ochroleuca | reverse complement strand
GTTATTAGAAATTTATTAGACATCTAACAGACAATCATTATTTTACTGTTTTATAACAAAACAAGGTTTTCCTTTTGATATAATTTAAACTATTTGATCCCGATTTGTAATCCGCACGTGACTATGGTTGAGATACGGTTATTTTTACTAACCTGAAAACATAGTCCGCTGCTAAGTTGTCAGTTTTGTATTATGAACTTCACCATAATCGGAATAAAGATCGAAATCAAAAAATGACTATGGTTTAAACCTGGATCTGACGATAAACCGTGTTTTGTAATAAGACGGAATGAGTACCTACTCAATTCAAAATCAGCAAAGGAATAACAAAAGAGCACTCAAGTGATATTGATTTGTTAAGGCGGGCCGACTCTCAAGGTTCCTTGAAACACCATCAAATACAACGAACAGTAAGTTGTATTACCTACTAGCAAATTATACAAAATTACCTGCTACTAAATTATAGAAACTATTTAATATTCTTGACGGCTCATATAATAAAAAATATATTTA
The DNA here is from genome assembly GCA_949629135.1 of Eremobia ochroleuca. Lineage (NCBI taxonomy): Eukaryota > Metazoa > Arthropoda > Insecta > Lepidoptera > Noctuidae > Eremobia > Eremobia ochroleuca. The sequence continues at coordinate 27,117,169 of OX451384.1, read as the reverse complement.
TATTCGGAATACTTATATAAATTGACTGTGATAAGAAAGTTACCTAATTTAAATGCATAAGAATTGATCAAAAAAATTGTGGCCACTTTCCTAACTTACTAATATTTCTTTGTAATATTGTGTCCGTATGTTACCGTCTTCTCTCAGACTTTTTTGATGAAATTACTCAATTAGTCGCAACCGTCAACAATATTAGATATTTATAGGCATTCACTCATATTCTAATCAAGAACTCTATCAATTATGTGCGTATGTATGCCAAAATTTGCGAAAATTAAAAAAAAACTTATAAAATATTGTTGTATAAAATAACCTTATTTTTAGACTCGAAATATATTATCTACATTAGAAAGATGGAATAGATCTAGATTCTAGAACACTTAGTCATAGATATGTGTTATTCAAACTAAATGTTTGCGCTTTTTAAAAGTTCTTTGCAAAATCACAAATAAAATTACTTATGCACTTGGAAATTCATTCTTACGAAAAACAATTTTCACTAAAATTCAAAATATTTTATTTGCAAATAAATGGTTCGTTGTGATTTTTCGAGCCTAAATCGCTGTACTTTTATGGGCATTGAAATAGATAATACCTATGACTGTGTAGGAAAATTATAATTTCAAATAATAAGCTTAGCCATCGTAAATGTAAATCACTAATCTTACATTAAGGAATTGTTTTTACTTATTTTGTTGTTTTTAACAAACATTATGAATTTATGTTATTTTATATCATGTTCATTCCTCTTGTTTAATTTGTTATAATTATTTATCTAATGTGCCAAATCAATGCTTCTTTTATATGAGTATTTTTCTAGTATTTTTACTTAGTTTATTTTTACCCATTTTTGAAGACGTTTAAAGCAAAAACTTAAATAATGTTTTATAGAGCTGTTTATTATTAATTTCGATGTTTTATCGATTTTAAATGGTTAGGTATATTATCTGCAAATGATTTTTAGCTTAAAGCAACCTTATTATAATCTATTGTTAATATAATTATGATTAAGTACTATTTGTTTAGTTTTAATAAAAGATCATGTTAATTGTATAATAGTTAATCAAGATAGCTTGAAAATGTTTTAATGTGGAATAAATAAATAAAGAAAGTTTATTTGTATTTTAATTTTACTTTCTATATGTTTTGTAGGTACCCTCGTTAGCCTTAATGAATGAGATATTCAATTATTGCGGCATACCTATGGATAAAGATCGCAGAATAAGGGCCGGTTGTTTCAAACGGTTGGTTAATGTAACATACGTACATCACATAATAACGAGTACGTAATCGTAATTATTTGACGTACCTAAGTCAAGGCCATAATTTTGTAATTGTAATTTGAAACAAAGCTTTTTTTTTTGTTTGACTGTAGTTAGCGCCTTTTTTGACGTATACGCGTGCATCAAGTGCACGTGAAACAACCCGCCCTAAGTAGGTAGTGTATGTTCAAAAAGTATCTCATGAAAGTGAAAACAAACCCTGTTCAAGTTAAATTCTTACACAATCAATATACAACGTGTAACGTTAAATGCGCAAAACCTGACACCCCAATTGATTTTTAATTCAGTTGACCTATTTCATAGAGAAAATAAGTCATTAAAAAAATTGTAAAGGTTTTATGTGCTGTTTCAGTTTTACTGGCTATTCTGATCGTTTCTTGCGTCTGCGACGACGCTTTATCGAGGGAGGAGTCGTCACCGGGCCGCTACGCCGCGCTGACATTGAGTTGCTTGCTTGACCTATTAATAAATAGACACGGCAACGTTTCTAATGAAGATTTTTTGAAAATGTGACAATATTAAAAAGTGGTTCAATTCATTCTGCTCGTTATTCTGATCAAACTATTTTCAGGTTTTGCGCATTTAACGTTACACGTTGTATATATTATAAAATAAAGTGTACAATGTGCGTGCCGCTAAAACTTAAAAATGAGTCCCGGTACGATCACGGGAGTTATATGATGTACCCTCTATCTCCTGTCCATGAAGAAGGTTTCCGTTTTTACCTGAAGGGCATGCTTTTGAAGATATAAGGGCTGGAATTTTCGCCCTCTAGAAATTTTTAGAATATTCCTAAGCGAAGCCGGGTACCCCAGCTAGTCACTAACTAAAAGGAATAAGTACAAATTAATTTCAACTATATCTTGCTACTTTTTCGAACAGATATCGTTTGAATAACACTATTAAATTGTAATTGAATAAACATTGCCGAAAATGAAGGTTATAAAATTTACCTAAATTGTCAATGTAATAGTATTATAGTTGTATAGTACTTAAGGGCGCATAGTATAAGAAACTTTGGTTATATACTTATCTAGATGGTGCAATACAAACGACGTCGACAATACCTACTTCTTTAGTAAAATCAAATCTTCGAAAAATTGTGAAATGGAAAATTTATGATCCATAATTTAAATTAGAATTTCAGGTATATGAATTAATAATTAAATAGATAATCAAACCATGTCACATTTTTTTAAACAATGGTACGTTTTTGTCATCCATTATTGTTGTCATCTTCATTAGATACCCTATACTGATTTGTAGGTATTAGATACTACTCGCCAGACAATCATACATAATAAGCGCAAAAAAACATACACACACACACCCTCAGTCACACCGGCGCGGCGCCGGTGTGGCGCATGCACGATATTCATTCGTATACACAAACATGCAGTCCGGCGCCGGTGCGACTCCGGCCTCATGTACAAAAGCCTTAGTGCCTCAACGGGTTTCGGTTCTACGGCTACATGTCCTGATTTCTACAAATATTTGAAATGCAGACGCTTTTATATTGAGTAGGTATCATTCAAGCGTAGCTTTAGATGTAATCGCTTTGTGTAGGGTTTTCATAAATTCTATGCAAAGAAAACTCGAAGAAAAATAGGAATTATTAAATGAAAGACAAGAAATCCATACATAATGGTTTATTTAATTTTAAAATCTGTGTGTTATACTGACATTATATACTGACTGTATCGGATGCTCCGCTTATGACAACTTAATATTAATTTGATTATATCATATAAATAAATCTAAAAATCTATTAAACACAGTGGTTTATTTAAAGGACGATGGGACTTGGCGTCCCCAAAATTTAAACTTACTCAATAGACTTGAGACGTATCTCATATAAAAGGACTTGGTTTACTAATCATTCTTTACTATAACGACGACCGTCAAAAATATGGGGGTTTCAGGGAAAAGAAGGAATGGTTATTCATAAATAAGTGAAAATCGTATTGGTTTCTACTTAAGGTACTTCATATTCATGAAATAACATATTCACGCTTGTATACGCCATAAGTGTAGGTAGAGATTGTGTACCTACATCCCGATATCAAAACTTAGTCAACAGACTTGACTTGACTTGACATTTAAAAGGCCTTGGCTTACTGATAATTTCTTACCGGGGCGACGACCGCCATAAGTATGGGGTTTTAAGGGAAAACAATAAAATGTAGTCATATTTACAAGACAACAAGTTTGATCTCATAATTGAAAATTGAATAATGCTGCCTACTCCTCCGAGAAACACTGGTGTGATGGTATGTATTCCACGTCTATGTGGGGAGTGTCTTATCACTGCCCGTTAGAGGGCGTAATGACATGTTATGTTTTAACCTTTTGACCGCCACGGACGGCTATAGCCGACAAACGAAAACGTGCCAAACACGCCACCGACGTCTACTGCCGTCAAGAAAACGACATTTTTTAAGTACAAAATAAATCTTTTCTAATTTAGTATATTTATTTTGTACTTAAAAAATGTTGTTTTCTTGACGGCTGTAGACGTCGGTGGCGTGTTTGGCTCGTTTTCGTTTGTCGGCTATAGCCGTCCGTGGCGGTCAAAAAGTTAATATTATATCATTTGCCTATCATTGTGTTAAGATTTATTTAATTATGACAAAAAATACAGTTCAGTACCAATGTAACTAGCTATTATATGTAGAGGGGTGCCTCTGCCTACCCCTCCCTACAAGGAATACTAGTGTGATATAATATAAGTAAAATTGACAGAATAGACTACATCGCAAAATATAACATAAATAGGTAATTGTGAATGTTCCAATTTACACCTTCGTGGAATACAGGCATGATATTTTGTTGTTTCATGTTCCATATTATATAAGTCCGCAATTATTATGTTTTATCTCTTTTATTGTGACGAAAAATGGATAACAAACATGCATATTTACGTTACTTTAATGAAACTATGATTTTTTTCAGGAAACCCCCAGATATTTAAAACTTGAAACAAACTGTTTGTTATTTTTATTATGTATTGTTATTTATTTTGTAGCTTGTAACAAAAAAAATATGAGACAAAAATGATGTCTGTTGGATCAAAAATAAATTGAGGACGGGGCCTATAGTCTTTTTCCCATCATCCTTTAACTTAAAATCTATATTATACTGACTAGAGGATACTCTGGATATGTCAACTTAATATTAACATGATTATTTAGGTATATCATATAAATGAATCCAAAAATCGATTCTGATGGCGCCACTGCCCATGTTAACAAAACATATGTGTAATTATTAGTAAATTCTCCAATTAACAAGTGAAAACGTTTTCCAGTATAAACCCAAAAGTTATAAAACAAAACCATAAAGCTTGTGCAAACGAATGCACTCTAGTAAAAAGTGACAATGTAGGCTAGTCGATCCTTTGACAGTAAGGCTTCCAGTACATGAAGCCGGAGTCGCACTGGGGCTAGGCCGCATTTTTGTGTATACGAATTAATATCGCGCATGTGCCGCATTGGGCTGTGCCGTAACCGTGTGTACACCCCATTGATGCCGAGTTAAGTAGTAAAGCAATAATGTCAAGACGTTGGCTTTTCATTCTCATATGGATATACTTATGAGGTTAGGAATGACAAACAAAAAAAAACCAAGTGTTACTTACGCAGGTACTTATTAATTTAAATTATGTATACACAAACATTCGGTCCGGCGTCATGTACAGGAAGCCTACGAAAAAAATCTACTTAAGTTTCTAAATAATTTAGAATGAATAAAATTATAATTATTTTTGAGAAACAATTGCGTAAAAATAAAGCCTTTGGTGACGTGTCAACGCGAATCAGTCTCGACTTTCAGACGACAGTTTCAATTTAGATAGAGACTTTATACGTCAGACATAGTTTCTTATTAATTAACAGTAGACGAAAGGAATGGTGTTGAAAGAAACAACACTGGTTGGTAGTAAGCCCCCTCAAGCACAATGCCGCAGTTTTCAGTATTCATCTACTACTTGACTGATGATTTGATAACTGCAAAAATCCTGAGAGAACTGCTCAATGAAGGTGTACTTTTCTTAACCTTCGATACGTTAAGCAAGTACACCTTCAATTACGATTAAATATTGAGATCAGAAATACTAAGACAATGGAAATGGCACAAATAATGGTTCCTAAACCAGGTAAAAGTCACTGAAGACGTTAAATCTTACAAACTTATCAGCCTACTGCTGCTGTCTAAAGTGATGGAAATCCTATAGTAGATTAATAATCTATCATTAAAGAAAATAATTTGATCCCTGATCACCAAAATCGCTGCAGGCCACATCATGGGAATATAGGCCAAGTCCATAGGCTAGTCGCGTATGGCATGATGGACTAATATATAAAATTAAAAATCCCTCCCAATAGAGAGAGAAGAGAGAGAGAGAGATAAGTGCAGATCTTATTTAGAAAATAGACATTTCATTGTGAAGGAAGGTGAAGATATTACTCCACTACACAAAATCCATGCAGGAGTGCCGCAGGGCAGGGTCATGGGTCCCATCCTGTCATTGGATGAGCTTTCGGAAAGAGCTACCCGAAAACTCCTAAACAGCCTTGATGATATCACGAGTTGAATCCAGTCACACTTAATGGAGTTCAAATCCCTCAAACTGACGAGACCAAGTATCTAGGAATGTACCCTGACAAGAAACTCACATGGAGAAAGCATTTCTTCACCTAACGCTTGGGAATGGGACAGCAGGTCAGAAAAATGTACTGGATGTTGAACAAAAGGTCACAGCTATTAGTTATTACTGGCAAACAAACTACTACTACATATATAAATGCATAATCAAACCCGTTTGGTGCTGTGGTCCGCAAATAACCAGCACAGCAGCGGATTCAAATATCGAAATCGTGCAAAGATTTCAATCTAAAATTTTACGTATGATAACGTACGCACCATGGTATGTAACGAATGACTAGATTACATCACGACCTTAACGTGTAAACTGTTAAGGTAGAAATAAAGGACAAAATGAATACACATAAAGCAAGAATTGCTCACTACCCTAACATATGTATTTTTTTTTTCATTTATATCACGATAAACACTAGCATAATATCATCATTAGCAAAAAACCTTATGGATGAACCAACCATGCCACAAAGGCTCAAAGAAAAACCCTCAGCATCTATTATTACAAACTAAATCGAAAAGCGGACTTGCCAAATACCGCACAAAACTGACTACACATTCCAACCTATTGCTGAATGTCTGAACCTGACAGATAGATTGCAATACAAGAGAAAATATTTATAAAAAATAAACTACTAAATTAATAGTATTTAGTCATACTTTGTATAAGCACATTAAAAATTAGGAAATGTAATCGTCTACCTAAGACTGTCAAAGTAGACATTAACACCAATTATGTGTCTACTTTGAATTTTATTTTTTAAATATTTAAATCATTGTTAATAAAGTCTACCGAATATTATTTTCCAAAAAAAGCAATAAACAGTTTGTATGCGATCAACACTGTTTAAAAAAAACTCGCAATATTGACAGAATTAAAGTTTTGAATTCACAAAATGCTCCATTTTGACAATTAAAATTAACTTGCGTTAAAAAAAAAACAGTTCTGTAAATTTTAATATTTCGCTGAAATATTAATGTTTAAAATCCATTTTGATTTAGAAAAACTAATTATTACCATAAATAACTAGTACCTAAGTACTCTTATTTGTGCACTTGAATGCTACCCTTAAAATTAAGTACATCAATAGCAAAAAAATCTTCCAAATTTTGAGTTATTACATTATATGTCACCAAATTGTGGAATCAAACATCTTATGTTAAGAACTTACAGAGTAAAAAAATTTTCAAAGAAATATTTTTTTTCGATATGGATACCACTTGGGTAAAATTTCGCTTGCTCATTTAATTTGACCCTGCACACATTTTTTCCACGTATCATATACTTACTCATAAAAAATATACATATTAATTCAATTTCATTTCTCATTTTATTTATGTTTCCGACGAAAATACCTGGAAAAGATAAAAAGTTAAATTAGTTGAATACTTAAAACACTGCAGTTTGATAGAATCTTTCAATCACAATTGGATGTTTAGAAATTGAAGGTATACTATTTCAACTGGATTTTGACCCTACAGCAGTACAAGAGGATCAATCATAAATAATGCGATTTATATATTTTCAAAATCCGCCACATGTTTGGTTTCACAACATGCCTCGATCAAACCGCTTGATATGAATATATCAAATACTCTTAACACTGTAGAATACAGTTTTTCAGTATATTTTAATAATTTCTATGTACAAGTGTTTGTACACAAGAACACCACCAATAAGGGCAGTGAAAGTCTTTGTAAGGCGTCACCTCCCGGCGTTTTCACTTAACCCTTCGGGCGTATGCACGGAACGTGGATCCACGCGAGACACAATGGCTTATTAATAAATTGTTTCTTTAATTACTACATTCAGCCGGTTAAATCTGTCTTGTTAGCCGCCTTTCATTCATCCTCACAACATGACCAAACCATCATACTTGATTCGGAAACACGAAGATTACCTAAGCGCATCCCTGTTTTAACTGGATGTATGTATGTATAAGTAACTTACATCCATTGAGGCAGTAGCGGGCGATAACTTGGCCACTCGTGCCTTAACCACCTCGGCCGGCTGATCCCTGTCAAAGTTCAGATGTAGCGTTTGCCTCTTCCTCGATGAGCGGGGGGACATTATCATAGCGTTGGGACCGTGACTTTCCTATAAGAAAGTAAAGATTATGATAAATATAAATCAATATTTATCCAAAAATTAAAATTGGTAAAGTCTACTTAATAAAAATCTTGTTTTCACTGACAGACAACGCACAGCCTAAACCACTGCGTTAGAAGCATGAAATTTTGCACAAGACATCCTATACAACCAAAGTGAACACTAAGGAAGGATTTTTGAAAATTTACCCCTTAAAGGGGTTCAATAGAGGATGCAAGTTTGTATGGAAGATCGTCAGTTTTGCATAATGTATGCAATTATTTAGGTTTCCTGGCTAAATAACGGCGTCACGCTCCGTGGATGGACGATTCATTTCACACGGAGAACCTTACGTTAAGCCATTGGTCCCGGCAGTCATTCGTAGATCTTTGAGTCGCAGTCGTTACGACTACCAGTCTCCATGTGACCTAGTAGTTGGGTTGTGCTTGCCGTAGCTTCGTAGCTTGTATGTGACTTGATAAAGGAAGGAATTTGAAAACTGACAAACATGTCACAAACTTGACTGTACCTCATGCTGTAGCAAGTACTGCCCGGGCTTCAGGCCCTGTAGCTGGCTGATCACGGTGATTACTGTGTTGATGACCTGCCGCTTTACGTCAGGGTGTCTCTTAGCGAACGCTTTGGCGGATTGTTCCTCGAAGGCCACCACGTCACCCGTAGGACCGTCTACACGAACTGTGAGGAAAAAACCAATCTATATCTATAAATATTATACATTAAAGTCGCTTTTCGTGCCTTTCCGTGTGACACCTTTGTCCTTCTCAATTAAGCAAAGGATTTTGATGCTGTTTTCACCATCATTTGGGGAATTTACGGAAAGATTAAAGTGTTTAATATATTAATATTAAACTTATACAACGTGTAACGTTAAATGCGCAAAACCTCAGACACCCCAACTGATTTTTAATTCAATTGACCTATTTCACAGAGAAAATAAGTCATTAAAAAAATTGTAAAGGTTTTATGTGCTGTTTTAGTTTTACTGGCCATTCTGATCGTTTCTTGCGTCTACGACGACGCTTTATCGAGGGAGAAGTCGTCACCGGGCCGCTGCGCCGCGCTGACATTTGCTTGCTTGACCTATTAATAAATAGACACGGCAACGTTTTTAATGAAGATTTTTTGAAAAATGTGACCTATATTAAAAAGTGGTTCATTTAATTCTGCTCGTTATCCTGATCAAACTATTTTCAGGTTTTGCGCATTTAACGTTACACGTTGTATACGGAGGGCTGGGGCTGGTTCGAGGTGTCGCGGGAAAAGAATTCCTGGAAGGATTTATGGGAGGCCTTTGCCCAACAGTGAGAAAGTATAGGCTAACAAAAAAAAATGTACATAATTATAATAAAGTCATCTTGATGTTTTGTCACGGCATAAAAACCGTGCGAAGAAGGGATGTCGCTAGTAGTTTATAAAACAATGCGAAAATCTGCGATGTCTATGCACTACTAGGAATTATAGTGACCCCTATACTGTTGGAACTCATTTCATTGAAAACTTATTTCAATTTAAAATAAAACGATTTTTTTTTTTAATGTTTGGGCCCATTTTGCCAACCAACGTCAGATATTTTTATCGTTGTAATAAAATTGGCGACAATTTTGTACCGATAAACAGTCAAAAATTTCCAATTATTCCTCGCATAAAGTTAACTGGCGTTGTAAAAATCAGCCCTTAGGGCCCGAGCACACGTACCTAGCACAACCGTACCACAGCACAGCGACAAAATGAGGGCAAGCAATTTTATACAGATTATTCTCCTCTGTCCTGTAGTTCCAAACACACAAAAAATTACGGCATCACGTCCACGCAACGTTGTGTTTTCGATGCGGCCGGCCGCTAGTGCGCGGTCTCGCTGGTGGTTGCGTTGTTGCTGCGACATCACCTTGATGTGGTCGGTGTTGCCCACACGGTTGAGTTTGACGGACAAATGTGGTTCGTGTGAATAAGTTTATTTTTTATACAAATAAGCGCCCGTCTACGTGTTGTCATTGTGGTAAGTGTGATCAGGCCCTTATACTTGTCCAATTATATATTTTTCTTTTGTTTGAAATTTTATTCGACTAATGATAAAATTCACATACCGTTCAGTAAAGAAGCGTTTTTCCTAAGCGTGAGTGACAGAGCCGCACGTCGCACGGCGTCAGACGACTGTTCGCTCGCTTCTATGTCTGACTGGTACTCTGGTAGCGGTTCCAGTATCAACTCGCCTGTTACACCCTGTGCGAAAAATTAAATAGATATTAACACATCGCCTATTACTATTGCGTATTATGGCAGTTTAATGGCATCATGATTCCAGTGTAAGAGTGAGAGAAGGAGCTATATATGACCGATAGCATTATCCTTTTTGGACTGGAATCATAATTGCATTATATAGGCTATGTATCGCCCTATTACATGGGACTTACAACGTATCTGGCGACATGTGAGTGTGCTTACACCTCTGTGTAACCAATAAAGGCGTGATATTTTGTGAATCGAAAGGGAAATTGAACAGTAACACATCTGACATTTGTACTCACCTTGCCTTTATGAGAACAATGGACAATTATGTCATGCCTTTCAGTTGAACCCTCTTTGCGGAACTGCCATTTTTTAAACGAGCGAAGTGGAAGCATCGCACATGAAGTGTCTGTAGAGAAATAATATCATGAAAGTGAAGTTTAGTCTGAAACAATCAATTTTGCTAAAATTGCTTCAGAAGTTCTTATTCTACAGTCAGCCCACGTACGACAGCCGGGACCAAAGGTTTAACGTGCTTTCCGAGGCACAGAGGAGTCTTAGTATATAAAGATGGTCACCCATCCACGGACCAACCGCGGCAAGCGTAGCTTAACCTGATCGATCGACCCGTGTGGCAGTTATTACTTAGCCACAAGCCCCTAATAATATTAAACATGACATATGATTGTTTACACATTCATTAACAGGGTCTACTCTCCAAGTCCGGTAATTAAATTTTTCGTACATAAACACGACGGAAGTAGGGATAACTGTCAAATCGTGTTGTCTGTTTTGTTCAATGTTATGGGATTTGGGTTCCGCATTTAGTCCTTCAAGTGGACCATTGTGCGTGGGTCATGGCGGCCGTCGGTTGTTATTCCAACCAGTCCACATCACTCCAGAAGCTAATTACGTCTCCTGGCCTGAAAACATCTGTATAAAATCTGGTTGTCCCGAGGGTTTCTGACCTAATCTGGGTGACGCCTGTGCACTCAAAGAGCACATGCGCAACGGATTCCTCAGGCTCCTTGCAAGCCCTGCATAGGGGACTGTCCGATATGCCTATTGTGTGAAAGTGTTTGTTTAGCGAGCAGTGTCCCGTTATGGTTCCCGTCACCAGGCGTAGTAATTTTCTGGTTAGCTTATCACCTTGGACTGCCTGCAGCCCGGTGCCAAGGTCCTCCAGCTCTATGTTTGTGTGTGGGTGTGCTTCTGTAGCCGCCTGCGTAGATGGTTGAAGGGGGTGGACGACGGGTTCGGGTCTACAGACTGACGCGCTCGATGCTCTTCTGTCCAGCTCATCAGCTGAGTCGTTACCTAGCAATCCGCTGTATCCTATGGTCCATTGTAGTGTCACTGTATTGCGGCTAGATACCGATACCCGTTCTAGCGCATTGTGACATTCTAGTATTAGTTTCGATGTGATACATTTTTTTCCGTAGAGATTCGTGTTGTCTTTTATTCTTAGTTAAGCCCCGAACGTATCTATGTCCGTAGGATACCGAATATGAATCACCCGTAACTTCGGACGAATCTACCGACTTCGTGCTTAGAGAGTAGACCCCCAGATTGAAATTTGTCACTATCGACAAATCGGGACCGGAAAACCTGTATGTTTCTATACTAATAATAAAACTGAAGAGTTTGTTTGAGCGCGCAAAGCTCTGCAACTAGCGGTTGGATTTATTTTTATTTTATTTTTTTGGAAGGTCATATGTTATTTAACATCACACTAGAACCCTTAGAAGCCGAGCAAAAAGAAATAAAGTCAGAAAGAACGCTAAGCGAAGGTGAAATAATAAATAGCGCAGGCAGGCGATGTTGTGAGGTTGTTGAGCATCGTCAACCAACATTCGCGGTATAGGGAGGTGGATCGAGCTACAGTACGACAAAAATAGTACATTGTTCACCGAGAGGAGAAAGTGACCGATTACCGTCGAGGGTGTCGTTTGAAGCCCGAGCCATAGGCGAGGGCTTTAAAACACCCGAGATCGGGAATCGCACTTTCTCTCGAGTGATACATAGTGCTTTATACTACACCTGCGAGGAAAATAAAAAACGAAATCTTTATTTTACTTTCTACGAAAACTGAATCCTCAAACAACATACAAATTGGAAATGGCGCCAATGGCGTCTGCAATTTTCACATGTTCTTTTTTCAAATTGTTTATCCTGCCGCCGCAGGGTCGCACTGCCAGCCCGACACCATCCAACACACAGCTAGTGGCCAGTGTCATTTTGCGAACTTGGAGATAAAAACTCACTCTAAAAACTTTTTGGCTTTTGATATTTAGGTTACCGGCGCATAGTCTTACCCAAAAATAAAAAATAAAAACCACGTAAGAAATGGATTTTCATACACTTTTCTCTCCCGCTCAGATGCGTTTTCTCCCCGCATATTTGTTCGATATGCAATGACGTACTTTGTACCGTGATAAAGTATCAAGGTACTTTCCAAGCAGGTGTAGTATAAAGGACATAAAATCATTTATGATTTTTAGAGCACTAGTAATTATTAGTAACAAAAAAAAAAATCACACGTAAGAAAATCCATCGCATATGCATCGGTATAACCGTGAATAATTTTGTGCAAGCACCGTCAGCCTAGAAAAGTAACAAGCTGTCCTACCTGTACAGGTGCAGCTATACAGTCCAATATCGGACACTTCGGCGCCCTCCCCGCCGGTCTTCTTACGTATAGCCCCCGTGAGGCTGCCGGTACTCTCCTGCCCAGATTGATGCGCTGGCCTCCACAGGCTACCGTCAGTCTTTCCACTCATACTTTGCTTTGCTTGTGGTGCGCCAAAACGTTTATGTGGTAGCAGAAGACTAGAAACTGGTGACACAAAACCAGCGTTTTGTGGCACAAAACTCGCATTTGGTACCACAAAACCTAGTTTGGGTGAACCAATTTCTGCATTAGATGAATCAGATTCTGTTTTGGGTGTACCAAACACATACACCACATTGGGTGTAATATTTAGATTCGCAAACTTAGCAGTCAAGTCTACATCTGCTGCTGAAAGTAAAGCAAATATACATCCATGTAGGTAAGCATTATTTATATTCTCAAGGTTTGTTGGACTATAAATTGTGAGACATGCTTTGCCGTTTCGGCGTAAAATATTGGCAGAATTGCTTAGACAAACTCCACTACTAAAAATGATAAGCAGAAGCACTGAGTCTAGAATGTTAAAAAGAGACACCGCTATACAACAGCTTACTGCCCGAAAGAGATCAAACATACCTTTATCAATAACTAATTGATTGTCTTCATCATCGATATCCGTATCCACGTTTTGTGCGGTGGGTTCTTGGTCAGCTTCCCATATCCCCTTACTTTCTAACGACCTGTTAATCACATTGTATAATATTATAATATGGCCAGCCTGTTTTACTTACAATAATGAATTGAATGGAATAATTTAAAGATTATTTATAAGATGAGGGCTTTGCCCTGCAGAGGGACAATTTACTAATAAGATAAACTTCGGTCCAACATTATTCTTAGTTTATTTAAATGATGTATGTGACATCAAGCTGCAAAACGGTATAATCACTACACAAGTGCGTACGGTTTCAGCGCCTGTTCCAACAGATGTCGGAACGCTTTGTACGTCCTCATGGGTGCAGCCTCCTTCTGCACGGAGAACTCGCTGTCCAACACCAGCACCCTTACTTTTTTGCCGTCTGGTGACAAAAACAAACCAAATCTGTTTGGTCAGAACAAAAGATCTTACAATCTAGCCTAGAATAATAAGCAATTTAAATATATAGGGTGACTGGTAACTAGTGACCTATACTGAAACCCATGATTCTACTCATCATTACAAAGAACTTTTACTATCGGATCAAATCCGAAATCGCGAAAAAAAAATCAGCTCCCTACATTTATGTTCGTACGAGTCGTCAAAATGTAGGGAACAGCTAATTTTATTTGTTTACGGTACCACGTGTTAACTGCGCCGTAGAAAAATCGTGTGACCTCGTATATGACACGGATCTGTGGTATAAGGCGACAGTGTCGTGCAGCAGTAACTCGGACGATCGTGCCGCAGTAACACTGACGATCGTGCCTACACACGGCAAATAGACTACTTTTCACGGCAAGAAAAACGTGTGTCCAAAGCAGTGGCGGACTAAGCCTGTCGGGGGCCTGGGGAGGCAAAACATAATGAGCCCCCCCCCCCCCCCCCCCCCTCCCCCGGTTTCTCAGTTTATGTGGGTAACTTGTATGTCTAGTAACATTTTGCAAAAAATGAACGATGCCTAAAAAAAAGAAAATATAACGTGCGTAATAATCATACTCTACCTACGGAAATAGGAATTGCTTTGTCGACTTATTTATGCAAAAAGTTTTAGGAATAAGAGAGCTGCCGAAGCGAGCTCGAAAATGTTTAGTACCCGACACTTATGTTTTGCATAGGGTACACACGGGCCATCCAACTCGAATTTTTACATTGTTTGGGATTGATTACTTCTTAAGATTTGGAGCCCCCGGGCCGCCCCTGCTACCGCCCCCACCCCTTGGTCCGCCAGTGGTACAAAGGCCCTCAAGGAGGGCCGGTTGTCTAACCCGCTTGCCTAGAATTTTTGGGAGACGCCAGCGTACCTACCAGGTCCAATGGTGTCACAAACAGAGAGTGGTATCAGCCAGGGTCTGCTCCACTGCGTCAGACACATGAGAGCATTCTCACTCGCTATGTAATGTGTCTCATTTTGCAGAGCAAATCTTGCCAGTTCTCGGTGTATCTTTGTGATTGGCAGTGTTGATAGTGCGTTTTCATCTGTTACAAGAGGAAAGAAATGTATACATAGGTTTCAACAATACATTATGTTTGGTTCCTAATACTAATTGTAATTTTTTTGCTATCACTGTCCGGCTCTGGGCAAAGGCCTCCCCCAAATCCTTTTAGGAACTCTTTTCCCGCGCCACCTTCAACCGGTAGGCGTCCAGGTTGTCTTGTAACATATTAACAAAAATGATTTATTCGTTTCGAGTTTTTTCTTGTATTTTTTTAAGACCTGGCTGGTTTACTTAGCAAAATCAATAATACCAAACGTACTGGAAGGAAAAGAAGACAAAATGGTAAAGAAGAAAACAATCGCTAGCATTGAGTTTAAAAATTTGTGGTTCACTGACACAAAGACGAAATTCAAAAGTATGGTATATTTACTTGGCAAAACAATCTGGTATGGATGCTTCTGGCAAGGCTCTGGTACCGTGCAAGGTTTGATGATGCTGAACTCTTTCTCAGTTTTAACTGGAATATGAAGCTGTGGCATCTCCGCTAGTTTGACCTGAAAATGGAAAACTTTGCTTGAGTAGGGCTAGTATTAACCGTCATGTGTCACGTGTCATGTGTGTAGGCCACGTGCTCAAAAAAAAAAATTGTCTGTATAGCATATTAGAATAGAAACATTTATTTCAGACAGGAGGCCATAGGGTTAGTAACAATTTTACTTAACTACTTTTTCTAGTTTTATTAGGTTACAGACACAGATAAACCATTAAAATTCAGCGTGGAGCTGCATCAACCTCCGCAACATCGGGCAATCCCAACGATCTGCGAACACACCGAGAATATTGCTGGTGCTGCCGCGAACACGAGTCATCAGGGATGCACATCTGTTCCTAATAATGGCGGCAAAACCATTAAAATTATTATCCGCAAACATCCCCGATGCACTACAACACCATGGCAGCCGCAGCAGCACTCCCAGTGCATTATTATATTGAACGCGTAGGTCGCTGTAGATATGCCCATCTCAGGAGTAGGCGGAGACCTGTCGCTGCCGGCCGTAGTCGAGTCTATGGTCGACAGCGAAGAGTGCTGGGACGCGGTAGTTTCCTTTCTTTTAGGACGGACAACGCCCTCTTCCAGCCCCCCTAAATGGGTCCCACAGATCAGAACGCACAGGTGTTCCACGCGCGCCCCTCTTAGACGTCGCAGGGAGGCAAACCCCCCCCCCCCCCCCCCGGCCTGGGGAGGCCTGCAGTGTTGCGAAAGTATCGTACGTTCCCGCGGCCCCCGGCGTAGGTGTGAGATGGAACACCAGGATGGTTTTTAGTCAGTAAGTCTGACAGACCCCGCTACCCGCTCCAGGGCGGCAGACATCCATTAGGATTTTACATCCCGAAAAAAAAAAGGTTGGAACTGTGCTGTGACCAATCGCGCAAACCGAGCGAGTGAAGCGAGCGGTGTCGCAGCAGTGTCTGGTGAGCGCTGCAACCAAGGTTGTTGCAGATTGAAGATTCGATTGAATACATGCTTTGTTCTTTGCACGTCAAAAAATTACAGAAAGTTAAAACGAACCTCAATTATAAAAAAAAAGCGCATCATTACAAGCGCAAAAAGTTTTAAAGGTTCATTAATTTCAAAGTGTCCATCACTAGCAGGTCTATAAGTTTTGAGAGGATCATCATCATCTGCCTAGCCTTTTTCCAATTATGTTGGGGTCGGCTTCCAGTCTCACTAGATGCAGCTGAATACCAGTATTTTACATGGAGTTCCTGCCAATTCAGATAGCATTGTAGTTCCTGCCTGTTCCTGCCTGTTGGTAGTTACTGGTAATAAATGACTTTTGATTTTGATTCCTTTACTAATAACAAAGCTGAAGCGTTTGTTTGTTTAAACAACTGGGCGACTGGTAGTCCCAGAGATTAGCCATCTCTGGGACTACCAGTCGCCCAGTTGTTGAGGAGGGCTATAAGCTATTTAACATCACGCTATGACACGTAGGAGTCGAGGAAAATGAAAACAGTAAGAAAGTACGCAAAGCTAAAACGAAGCTATAGCGCGGGCAGCCAGCAGCGGTCGACGTCGCGTGCAGAAGCTGACCCTTGATAACACTGATATATGTATGTAAGATTAAGGGTCCAAAATGAAATACCGTTTCTTGAAATACTTCTTTTTTTTATTATAATAACTTTCACCTCAGCGTACTACAAATCTATGTTTCTCCCTCGTATCCATCTTTCTCCCTCATTCGTTCACCCTCTCCCCTTTCACTCAACGGTTCGTTCATAAACTCATCACAATCATTCTGTTCGGAAACGCTATTATAAAAGTTTTATTATTACACTTATTATTTTAACACTTTTATTTAATAATAAAATCCTACATGTATACAAGTGTAACGCCCGTTTTCATTAACACTACACGACACCTAAATAAATACTTACGTAAAACGCACTGTTCAATTATCTATTGTACCATACGTATACCATAAGGCTACATGTCGCAATGCAAAATAAAATCGCAAATGCAAATATTTTCTCAAGCGCTTTTTTGACAGTATTGTTGACAGATTGGCGATTATTTATCGTCGTGGTGCGCGCTTACCTTAAGTGTACATGCAAATCCGCATACTTACTAACTTTCTGAGTTTGTTATGGGCCCATGAAACATCAACTAACGCATCTAGGTAAGTATAGATAAGATAATAATATGCATGAAAGCTGAAAATTAAGAACAGTTTATAGTATACTCACTGTGATCAATTCCTGTTTGAGCTCAGCATGACAGTTATTACCAGCACTCTCTAACATTATTTGAGCAGCTTGCTCGTAGTGTTTCGGGAAAGCCTGCATCCGTTGCGCTTTCATTTTAAACTCAGCCTCATACACCATCTCCACATCTGGCATGAGCTGTTCTGTGGACGCTTCTTGTTCATTCGCACGTGTTTTTTTTGCTTTTGCAGACTGAAATTGTTTGAAGGAGTAACAACCAGAGAAATGCTTGTTCGTTAAATATGTCAAAGAACAGATCTTGCAACTAGGGAAGGCAACTCGAGATCTCGTGTGCAAGTCCGCGGTCGAGATTGCATTCCCTCCTTGCAACCAAGTGGGTGTTAGATTAATAGACAAAATTCCTTTTAGAACCTTGTAACATACACAACAGTGATGATAATTATTATTAGACCTATAGGTATGGTCCTGTGCCCATATCAAGCTGTTGAAATTATTAAAAATTATAAGTAACAAAACAAAAAAGAGTAACATTAGACAAGTTTCATTCTTGTATTGGTGGCCATTTAGAGACAATAGATACAGCAGATTCAACTTAAATGGCATATCCAAATTAAATATTCTTTTAATGAGAAACTGCTTAATTACAGCATGAATAGTTTCTTCCGCTGTTTTTTCTTTTTTTCCTATAATTATCTATGACAAACACACATACCCATACACGAATACAGCCACGGGTAGTATATTCGGAACAACAAATCCTGGTAGAAGTATTTGTCTATGGGTGAACTTGGCCAAAATAACAATCGCTCATTCGCTCCTCGTCCTTTTCCTCTTTGTGGCTTGTGCAATCGTCGCCATGTTTATTTGTTGTGGAAGTCTATCGTAGTCTATAGTTGTCTACAACCGCCGTTAAAGTGTCATAGAATCTTTCTGATACTTTACAATTAATTTCCTATATCCTCTCATATTGTCTCCTGTAATAGTTAAATTACAATAACAACTTGCTGTATGTTCACAAGTGCTATGTTGTGTATTGGGGTAGTCGACGAAATGACGACAGTATTTACTTTTTTCCCAAGACAGAGTTATAAGCATAATACTGTTTAAAAACGGGTCTACCCTTTATAGCAGAACTTTTTATGTCATAACATTATTTTGCATAACAGCGGATAGCAGAAACTTCATTTTGCAAAAAATCGTTTGGCAGCCACTCATTTATCATACATTCAAAACTCATAATTTTGTAAGTCAGAATCATCTTTAGGCATAAATGTCATATCCATAATAATTAAAAAGTAGAAACATCATATCGCAGAAAGTTCACAGTCAGAATCGTCTTTTGGCGTTCTGCCTTTTAATGACTATCGACATTTCATGTCGATAGTCATTAAAAGGCAGAACTATCATATCTCAGAAAGTTTACACTTAGAATCATCTTTTGGCATATATTTCGTATCCATAATAATTGAAAGATTGAACAATGATTTGTTTGCATGCAAACAAGCATACACCATGCACGCAGCAAGCATGCAGCATGCAAAACATGCAAACAAGCATAAACCATGCAGGCAGCAAGCATGCAGCATGCAAGGGAGCATGCAACTTGCAGCAGGCATGGTTTATGTCACTGCTTCGGCGCTGCGGGGCTCCGGCGGTCCCACGCGAGCTTATCGTCGCAGATAGTTTTAATGCTCAGCACCGCAGCTTCGGATTGCTGGCCGGCTTCGTCGGCCAGCCTCAGCCGCGGCCGCCAATGTCACAAATCACCTGCTCCTCAGCTCGCAGGCCGCCTCACCCTTCCGCGCCTACGCGGATTTAAATAACACTCTAGGGTAGGGCAGACAAGACTACGTGGAGTCAGATTTACAGCGATTCGTTTCTGTCACTAACTTTTGTAGCACAACATGTTCACTCCTAATAAAATTATTCCAAATGAAATTCTGCCATCTGCATAGTATGCCAAGTGAAATTGTACCAAATAAGCGTCGCTCTAAATAAACGTTATGCTAAACGAAATTATGCGAAATTTCAACTCTGTCAAAGGTAATTAGGGCAAATAAAATTCTGCTATCTTAAAAGTATGCCATTGTAAATTCGGACATATGAACATTCGGCCAAACAATAATTATACTAAACAATTTTTATGCCTTAAAAATATTCGTTTAAAGAAGATTATGCCAAGTGTGTTATGCCAAATAAATTTCGGAGCATCAAGATTCTGCCAGATAGGGGTAACCCATTTTATTACAAGTATTCAAACTACTCTGGGCTCAACAAGCCTTGGCAAAATGCTTAACACAATATAAAAAAAAGACACATTGTGACTGGTCACAATCAAGTAGTGCAAATCCTATAGCGATTTATCTAACATGGGAGTTTACCGCTATAAATAGACATGCTTGTAGTGTGGAGTTTCTTGCCCATTTTTCTCCATACGAATCTATCTTTTGGCAGGGGCTACTAGAACCAATTCTATTTTCTTGTATCATTTGTTGTTTTTCTGTCTACATTCAAAAGTTCCTTTTATGTGCCTATTTGAAATAAATTACTTTGACGTTACCCACCAAAAAAATCACCATCAAAAGTGTCGAGATGGTCAAAATTTTACGAAATATAAGTTAACAGGTGCTTGTTCTAAGAACACAAAACATGGTTAAAATAAACAAAGTTAAAATAAACTTACCTTTTTTTTCTGTCCCGTTTTTTTTTGTACCTTCTTTTTCTTTTTCTTTCCCTTATTTTTTTTATTGAAGATTTCATCCCAGTTTATTTTGTTGTTTCTAGGAGCGTCATCAGAGTCGGAACACGGGGGGTTCTTAAGCTCGCCTCTATTTATCCTCACTGCGGCACAATTATCAATGTCTTCCTCTCTTAAGAAAGTATCCGAATGATCATCAGAATCACCACTCCTGAAAAAAGACGTGTTATGTAAAGCTTCATACAGTCTCGTTTCCTGGTTGTTTAGAGGCGTGATATTTTATTTAGCATTAAGGTTTACTGCAACATTATGTGTTCAGGAAATTTCATGACCAGTGATCGGAATAGGCTCAGTATATTTACCTAAAGTTTAAAGAACAGAGATGGAAGTCGGAGACTTCCTTATGACTACATTTTTTTTATCGGTATATTTGCTGGAACCTTAGCTATCTAAATTTTTACATCAAATTATTACAATTACAGCTTCTATTAGCTAAACATTCTTCTTTAGAACATTTTGCAATTTTTTTTTATTTTCATTTAAATTAAAAATACACATATGTTGCATCATTTCTCAGGTAACGATTTTGACGATTCTTTTAAACTTTTTGTTTCATAGTGAAGATCAATAGCTATTACTTAATATTTATTCAATTTATTCCATATTATTATTGAATAAACTGACTAGTTGTTGCTCGTGGCTCCGTCCGTGTGGATATGAAATTATCTTTTGAGAGTTATGCCACGAATGACATTGTCTGAGTCGTGGCATAGCTCTCAAAAGATAATTTCTTTATTATGCAACAATTTTTTATTGATACTTTGCTCTTATCGATCTAATCGAATATTAAATTGATTGATCGAATTAAATAGACTATAAAACAACAAAAGATGTTTTTAATTCGAACTAGTAGTTTCAGAGATTACCATATTAAAGCAAACAAACAAACTCTTCCACTTTATAATATTAATATATAGACATGCATAATGTTTGCTTATAATATGTTATACAACCGTGGAATACGAGCCCCGATGCAAAATAGTTCGTCTAGTATGGAAAGTAGTGCAAAGCGTACAATAAAGAAAGTAAATATTGGTAAAATAATTAAGAACATTTAATAAAAAGTAAACCACAATTTGAGGAACATTTTAAAGTTAATTTTAACATAACTCAAATTCTTTCATGACTTTACATAACATAAAAAATTTAAAAAAATATTCTATAAAACATAACGCAAAAGTATTCGTCTACCCTTGTCACTCACGCAAAATAGTTCGTCTACCACTTAGTTGTGTCGCCTTTGCTCTCAATGACAGCTTTAATGCGAAGAGGCATGGTTGCAACCAACGCTGCACACTCCTCAGACGTAATTGACTCCCAGACAGCCAAGACTTTAGCCTTTAAGTCACTCTTCGATCTTGATGGATTTTTACGGAGCACACTTTTTTCATTTTCCACCATAGGGTTTCGATCGGCGACAAGTCCGGGCTGTTAGATGGCCATTCAATTGTAGGGATGCTTTTCGCCAGTAGCCACGTCTTTGTTGTCCTTGCAGTATGGAAGCACCATCCTGTTGAAAAATGAAGGAATCTTGATGCTTAAGTGACAGAATAGAGGGCAGTAAATTCTCTTCCAAAAGGTTTTGATACCTTAAAGCATTGATAGAACCATCAACAAACTGCATACCACCAACACCTTGTGCAGACATGCAGCCCCATATCATAAGAGACGCCGGAAACTTCACTTTGTGTTTGAGACAATCAGTATGAAATGCCTCATTTTTGTTCCGAATCACTTTTTTCCTTTCATCGCCGACTGTCACTTCAAATTTGGACTCGTCACTCCAAATGATACTACGCCACTGAACGGAAGTCCAATTTAAATGATCACGAGCAAACTTCAACCTATTTTTCTTTTGTACAGCAGTCAACAGTGGTTTCTCCTTAGCGGTGTAAAATCCGTAATCCATTCTTTTTAGGACTCTTTTGCAAGTATCAACTGAGACGTCTTTGTGAATCATGTCCTTCCATTGCACGGTGAGTTCTCCAGCTCGAGCATGACGATTAGTTTTGATAATTTTCTTCAGGATTCTGTTTTCTGCTGCACTTTTGATGTGTGGTCGACCAGTTTTCTTTAAACAAGAAGTCGTTCTATTCTTTTTAGTGCTGAATGATAGATTGGACTGTAGACCTGAGAAGTATCAAGTCTTTAGATATTTGGTAACTTGATCTGCCAGCATCGACCCCAAAAACTATCCGCTTTCGAAGCTTTTCACACACGGGTTTACCACGAACCATTGTTGTTTGAAAACTAATGAAAAAAACTGAAATTTTCAGAATTTATACTGTCTCACTTGACAAATGACACAGAATTACTTTTACAAATTTAAATTATGCAACATAATTGTACAAAGATGGAATAATCTTATTTAACTCACACCAATAGACAAACTCTTTTGCATCGATTAACAATTAGACGAACTATTTTGCATAAAGCTTCTTCAAATTTAAAACAGGATATGTATAAATTTAAAAAGCTAAAATAGTTAATTGGTTCATAATTCAAAATTAGCATAAGTAATGCGACATGTGATAGTAGAACAGCTTAATATTATATATAGATATACAAAAATAATGAAGTTAGAAAAAATCTCACAGAGAAAATTTCACACTAGACAAACTATTTTGCATTGGGGCTCGTATTAATTGGTACATAACTATCTACATGTGAAATTAATAACATTAATCATGAAACAACATATTATTTAAAATTTTAACTATTTATTATTTATTAAAATAACTGAATAGTGACAG
The DNA here is from genome assembly GCA_949629135.1 of Eremobia ochroleuca. NCBI lineage: Eukaryota > Metazoa > Arthropoda > Insecta > Lepidoptera > Noctuidae > Eremobia > Eremobia ochroleuca. Next base: position 27,093,909 of record OX451384.1, on the reverse strand, counting down.
TCAGTGTCACCCCGGAAAAGCGGCAGTACCTTTACAATCCAAATATATGCAACTACATTCGCCACAAACGCTCATGTCGAAATTCCAGAAGGGACCCAAATTGATTTTGAACTTCTTCTTTTTAATTTGTATTGATTGTATTGGTATTTGATCAACCAACAAATAAATGTAAATACTTTAACATATTCACACAAGCATCCTGTTTTCCGGATACTGCAAACGGGATGCTTGTGTGAATATGTATATTTAAACACGGGGGGATTTTATATACCTATTCACACAAGCAAACTGTTTGCAGTATCTGGAAAACCGTATACTTGTGTGTGCTATACATTTAAAGATGTACACCACTAAACGGGATCCTGCAAAAAACCGTACCTGCAAAAAAGGGGTTTTTGCCATGTGAAAGAGCCCTTATTCGGGTCGGTACCTGGTGTACGTATTTAGAAGCCTGGTGCCTGGTACCTGGTGTAAAAACCTGGTCGCGTAAATACATACCTTCCCTATCAGCGATAATAGATTGATCCCAATACAATGTGCTATTGGCGCCGATTCCGTTGTTCTATCACAAACTAAACTAAATTTAAGTTCCATGCATCTTTTTCTTTCTATTTAATTAAGAAAAGGACAGAAGATAAATATTACATAGTTTAGTCCTGTCAAATTAAGATACTCCATAGACATAGACAAGTTTAGACGTTCATGTTATTAAAAAAATGGCTACTAAAATTACGTCAATTTATGTCAGGCGCTGACTAATTTGACAGGACTAAACTAATATTTATCTTGTCCTTTCCTTAATGAAATAGAAAGAAAAAGATGCAATGAACTTAAATTTAGTTTATTTTGTGAACAAGGGGGCACCATTGCCATTTTCGAGAAATGGGTCGGGCATATACCTATATAAGGTACTACCGATTCCACAAAGCTGCATTTCAGAGCAAGTACAGCATTTGTTATTATTAATATTGTGTACAGACTTAGTTTAATAACAACTGGCCAGCCGCTTGTTACATGGGATAGGGACTTAAACTTACTTATCTAGGAAAACGTGAGTGTACTATACGGACACCTATAACTAACCCTCCAGGAATTACAGCCGTGAAATTATTTATTAATCAGGAACGCTACAACACGGCAAAAGTAATAATGGTGAACATGATGATTAAGCTTACCAATGTTCTAAATTACATTCGTCCATCTTCAAATTTTCTTGTAGAAAAGTTATTTTTATCAAAACTCTCAAATACTGTTTTCAGAGTATTTTTAAATATAAAAAACCGAACCGAGAAAACACAGCAATAGACACGATTGGACGCGATCAATAAATCATCTCAGCGACTTTGTATTTGTTTTTGGAATTTAATGACTTGGCTACCGAGGCCTTTAAGCTAATCTTTTTATTGATTTTGCAGTCTCTTTTACGTGATACACTAGGTATTATTTCATTAAAATTGTTTTCACGACACAAATCCATAAAAAATACATTTTTATGGATTCGTGTGATTTAAAATGTGGGGTGTTGGGCGGGAGGAACCTTAACACATTATTTTTAGATCAATAATTCACTAGCACAGAGGGGCCCGTGGCTAAATAATAACAACCGCACAGGTCGATTGATCAGGTTAAGCTGCGCTTGCCGCGGTTTGTCTGTGGATGGGTAGACCATCTTTACATATTGAGACTCCTCCATGCCTCGGAAAGCACGTTAAGCCGTTGGTCCTGGCTGTCATTCATGGATCTTTGACAGTCGTTACGGGTAGGTAGTCAGGATCCCGAAAGTCTGACAACCAGTATTACCAAGGGGTATAGTATTACCCAGTAACTGGGTTGTAGAGGTCAGATAGGCAGTCGCTCAATGTAAAATACTGGTATTCAGCTGCGTCCGGTTAGACTGGAAGCCGACCCCAACATAGTTGGGAAAAGGCTAGGCAGATGATAATGAATTCACTAGCACACTGACACTTGCTCACTTCAGATCATCTTATGTCACTACTGCGTCAAAGAATTTGACAACTGACAACAATCTTTTATAACACGCTTATGTAAATAAATTAGCGTAACTTGTAAATACAAATCTAAGAATGCAACAAAATCTTAGAAGTCAATTTTAATTCAACCTACTTCTAATGATTGTCATATCGAAATGAAACTTTGTATTTATGTAGTTACTTCCTAACTACATAAATACAGTTTCAATTCTCAAAACTATAATTTGGTATCTTGGAGCCTCAATTCTCGAGGCTTTGTGAGGATGTATTTCCACTTCACCACCACGACGTAACTCTGCTATAACAGTTGCTCGCGCGCAGCGATCGCGAAAGGTCGTTAATTAGCCTAATCACCTACGGTGTCCGTGTGCGCGTACGTAAACATGGTCAAGTGTGCAAAATGTACCAAAGTAGTTACAAAAAAAACCCCTGGACTGCAGTGCAGTAAATGTAACAAATGGCTACATGGTGTTTGTTCTTCACTAACTACAAAACAGCTTAGTGCATTGTCGGCTACGGAATCGGTTGATTGGAAATGCCACAACTGTATTGGTTCTAAACCAAAACGCATTTCGTGTATCCTACCGGATCCCGAAGAAGATGACTCTGACCAGGAAGGAGGTGACATAATTACTGTTCCTGATAAGGATGCTATCCTAGCGATATTTCGACAAGAAACTCGCGAAATTATTAAACAAGAACTACAAACTACCCTCGATTTTTATTCCCGAAAAATTGATGACTACGAACAAAAAATGAAAGGCTACGAAACCCGTCTAAAATTGGTAGAAAACCAATGCAAAGATCTTCAAAACGTAATTAAAAACATTAACCTACAAAACGATGTTCTTGAGCAAAAAATAAATAAAATCGAACAAGCTTATTCCCAAAATAACATCGAGATTTGTGGGGTGCATGAAAAAGAGGGCGAGAGTACCATGAATATTGCGTTATTGATCTGCCAAAAACTCAAGCAAAAATCTGAGGACATCATCAGAGTCTACAGGAAGAAAAAGCCAGCCGACCGCTCGACGGGCCAAAGTACAAAGGTCACCAATCTGGCTGCAGCGCCGATCGTCGTGTCCCTGCGTGATAACGGCCGTGATTGCTGGCTTGAGGCCGCGAAAAACAAGTCCCTCACTGCGCGGGACATAGGTGAAGAGAGTGACGAAAAGGTGTTCATACGTGAATCTCTCAGCTCAACAACGGCATTCCTGCTGTGGAAAACAAAATCTCTATTAAAAGAAAAGTTGATGTGTAAATATGTATGGTGCAAAAACGGTCTTATTTTGGTACGTAAACAAGAGGGTGACAAAAAAGTCTACACAGTGCGCTCAAACAGTGACATCGCACGAATTGTCAAGGAGCTACAAAATAAACAATAAGTGGGTATGCCGGTAAACTACACTACAAAAGGAACCGGTTTGTTCTCATGTCCTGGCAATGTAAGTATTTACCTGCACTTAATTTGTCAGCTTCACCTGATTGATTATGATTACTGATCATACAGATTCATTCTCTACGGAAAAAGTACATCATTCTTGGATTGATTTTACCTGCAACATACGACCGGAAAACAACGAATTGTTAATATTACATGTCAACATTAGATCATTGACAAAAAATCACTCGCATCTAGAGTATATTATTTCTACCAGCCCCGTGATTGTTCACTTGATTATAATTACGGAAGCTAACATCACAGACACAATAAGACCATTATTTGAACTACAGGACTACTCAATGCATACGGAGTTACGAAATAATAAAAGAGGAGGCGGCATTATTATCTACGTGCATAAAAGTATTTCGTTCGTACGAGTACCGGCTAATGTATTGAACTTTGAGTGCATTATTGGTGAAGTGGAGTCTTTTGATGGTTATAAAACGTTGTTATGTGCCGTATACAGGCCGCCGAGTCAGAATAAGAGTCTGTTTATAAGTGAACTATCGCGACTATTATCCGGATTCCCAGTGAAAAATAACTGTTTTTTTATTGGTGACATAAACATAAATATCGACAAATCTAACGATCCTATTGTTCAACATTATCTCAACTCGTTATATGAACTAGGGCTAGAATGCTGCATTACTCAGCCTACTAGAATAGAAAAAAATGCAACTGGCGTATCGAAATCTTGCATAGATCATATATTCACTCGTGACGTCAACGGCGGTCGGCTCGATAGCTATTCACTGCGGTCAGCTGTTGTGCAAAACGCCATAGCTGACCATTTCATAATCGGCCTTGCAATTACCAGTTCTACCCGAAAAAAAAAACATAAAACCATTATTAAAATGAATAACGATAAAGTTAAAGAGGAGCTGAGTTCAGTTGACTGGACCCCGGTTTATGGAATGAGTGATCCAAATGAAATTGAATGTTTTGTAAGAGGTAAATTCCAAACAATATATAACAAATGTAAACAGAAGGTAACTATAAATCTCAGTAAACGATATGAATGTAAATGGATAACGGATAAATTAAAATATATGTCAAATAAAAAGAAAGAACTCTTAGATATATGGAAAAGAGATTTGAGTAATAAGAAAAATAGACAGATTTATAATAAATATAGAAATAAAACAAATAGATTATTATCTAAAGCAAAAAATAAGCATGTAAAAAAGGACATTTGTAATAACTTTAATAATCATAAAAAAATGTGGGAAATAATTAATCGACTTACAGGCAGAATTGTGAAGGCTATAGACGATATCATCTTGAGATCTTTTAGATTAAAACCTCAATTAATATCAAATAAGTTTGCTTGTGACTTTGACACAAATGTAAAAAAAGTTTTATCTGTATGTAATCAGCCACTTATTGACACAAAGTTGTACACAAAATTCTCCAATGTTTCTATTCGCCTTAGCAAGATGAATGACAAAATTATGCATAAAATAATAAGAAATCTCAATGATAAAAAAAGCCCGGGTTTTAATCAGATTAGAGCAAAAGATATTAAGCTCGTAACTAAAGAAATAACACCCGTTCTAACACACTTAGTTAATAGTTGTATATCAAATTCGACTTATCCTAATCACTTAAAAATAGGTATAATAAGACCCATACACAAAAAAGGCAGTTATATGGATACCAACAATTATAGACCAATAACAATCCTTTCTTGCATTGATAAAATTATTGAAAAATATTTTGGGAACGTTGTGAACGACTTTTTGTCAAGCAATGGCATAATTCATGAAAAACAATTTGGTTTTCAAAAAAATAAAAGTACCACGCAATTGTTATCACAGTTCACAGATGAAGTCAACGATCACCTTAACAGTAAAAAACATGTAATCACAATTATGATAGATTTCAGCAAAGCTTTTGATACGCTAAATTATGAGGTACTTTACACAAAAATGCAGCAGAATGGTATACGGGGTCCAATGCTGGAGTGGTTCAAAGACTATCACAAAGAGAGGTATAATGTGGTCAGTATAGCGGGGGCGCACAGCGACAGAGTTCCGACCCATCATGGAACGGCTCAAGGATCGATCCTAGCTCCGACTGAGTACCTATTGTATGTTAACGATATGTGCAACTTGTTCCAGCATGCCTCTGTCTACCAATTTGCTGACGACACATGTCTTATTATAGCTCACAGGGATCTAAGTACCGCGGAGAAGTTAATGCAAACTGAGTTTAACCTATTATGTAAATGGGCACATGACGTTGGTCTAACAATCAACTATCAAAAAACCAAACTCATGCACATTCACTCACCGTACTTAAAAACACAAGGAACACCAAAAGTGGTGGCTCATGAACACCAATGTATGCACCGGTGCTTGGATATCTGTGACTGTAAGCCGATTGAAAATGTTAAGGAACATGTATATCTGGGTCTTAAGATTGATCATAAATTTAACTGGGGCCCACACGTGGACTTTGTTTGCGCTAAGCTTAGAGCTATCATGTCAAAATTGCGCATACTGAAGCATAAATTGCCCTACGGTACCTTAAGATTGTTGTATATGGCACTAGCCGATTCGGTTATCAACTATGGTATAACCAGTTACGGAAGAACCTACAAAACCTACCTCCAAAAGATCTATAACATACAAACACGATTATTAAAGATAGTGGTACCATATAAAATTAAACTGAAATATAAACCCGATTATGATAAATTGTTCCAATATTGTAAAGTCATAAATGTATTTGATAAAGTGAAATTAGCTGTTGCCTCTGATTACTGTGAGAATAAAATTAGTAAATTACAAAAAATAAGTAGACCTAAATTTGTTCGTAACCTATCGTACTTGCCTCTATACAAACTGCCAAAAGTAAACAATGAATACGGTAGAAGGGTCTGGACGTATGCTCTTCCAAGCATTCTAAACAACTTGCCTAAGGAAATAGCCAAAAAGTTAGAAAACCAAAAATCTCGACAAATGAAAAACATCCTAAAAGTCTATTTTACCACTGAAAAGTTTGGAATGGGGGAAGAGCCTGCGTGTGGATCTACAAACGGACAAATAACTGTGAGCGAGTAACACCTAAACCCAAACCGATAGCGCACATAATCTTCTAAAAGAGATTGAGCGTTATCCTCATGTAATAATAAATTTTGATGTATGCATGTTGAAATAAATAGTTTGAAATTTAAAAATTTTTTTTTTTTTTTTATACGCCCGGACCTAAAGGTGAGTTTGTTAAAGCATCCTTGGCATGCAACAGCTGCAGTGACATATAAAAGAAAAAACATTATGTTATGTCAAGTGAAACCGGCGCTCCCCCCTAGTACCACTCCCATTACAAGGTAACGCACCGTTTCTGAGAAAAATGACTTTTTGTAACCTAACCTCAAAACACTAAAATCACCTACTGTGGTCAAAGAAAATCACGTGCGGTTCTAAATTTGCTTCAAATCAATACTAATAAAGGCGCCGTCGACGGAGCCCCGCTTCGCGGGGCTCCTATTTCTGCGTGCGGGGTTTAAAGGAACCTAACTAACCCAACCTCTAACCTGTCCGAGTCGGGGTGCCCTAAAGTCGGTGTGCCCAATACTAATAAAAACGGAATGATCAACAGACGGATGACAGTGACACATGACGCAAATGACATTTTTATTTTTTTTTACGTTTCGTTCATCGATTATGCAAGTTATTTTGACACCACAAGCAATAATTATGACAGATTTGGTTGACAATCGCGTTTCGTTGTGGCTTTTTTCTGGTTTGAGGTTAGAAAATTATTTTGTAAATTTCTCGAAAAATATGCATTACCTTGTAATAAGAGTGGTAGCGTTATGATCAAGGACCCAACCCCTACCAGATTTAACCCTTTTTACCCCCCAACTCCTGCCAAACGATATCGAACCGGGACCCCCATTCCAAAACATAGATTCTAATGCAGAAATACAGACAGGAAACTCTATGGATACTTAGGACACTGTTAAAATCAAGTTATTACAAAGTCCAAGCAAGCGTCTTCAAAAACTTTGCTTAATGAAATAAAATAATTTTACAGATCTTAGCAGCAGTAGCTTTTTATGACAATGGGGCATATCAGAAAAATATTGGCACATATTACCATCTGGAGCTGTCACAAACATCAGTCTATGTGATTGTAAGTCCTACCACTAACTATTCCTATTTAATATTATTGGAATTCTTTACGGACATCTTTTTCTCTTTGTTTTAGGTTACAGACGCTCTCAACAATGGTGATATTCTAGAGAAATATATTAAGTTTCCTTTGATACAGGAAGAGAGGGATGCTGTGAAAAGGAAGTGAGTATGAAAGTGGATGTAAAGTAGTGTATCCATGTAAACAAGGGTAATATACATACAAGGCATATAGATCTATGACTATTATTTGCCTTTTTTTTATTGGTGTTACACAAAAAATTCGAAGAATCACAGAAAATGTTTTTTCAATATTGAATATTAATATCATTTGAATTATTTATTATACTAGCTGCACCCCGCGGTTTCACCAGCGTAAGTTTCGATTCTGTGGGGATAAAAAGTAAGAGCTCTAAGTAACAGTTAGTTAGTTTAACAAGTAACAAACATATTATATATTGCCCGCTGTGCTGCATGGGGTCACACTGGCCATTTTTGTTTAGATTGACATTTTTAAATTCATAATATCTTTTGAATGGAATGACCGATTTGAATAATTCAAAAGTAATATACAGGTATTGAAACAATCTTGAATACGAAATGATTTATTTGGATAAGGATTAATACAAAGGTATGGATAACATGGTCTGATTTTGGTCGGCATTACAATCAACTTTTAAAATGTGAAAAAGTAGTTATAGTGACATAACTACAATAGTTGGACATATGGTATCGCGAAGTTTTTTGTAGATATTGATATGTGGGGGGGGCAACCATGTCCATATATTGCATATAGGCTGATTATGTAAATAAAATCAAAACAGATGCACCTTTATACTGACATTATTTGATAATTTATATCTACTACATTGTTTCATTTTCAGGAGACTCCGGGTACGCTCAAAGGCGATTCCTGATGACACCTATCCTTCGTGCTGCCCCGGAGTCACCAGAGGAGTACTACACGCAGTGTCATGTCCAGACTCGCGATGTGGTTGAGTGCTGCATTGGAGTAATGAAGAGTCGCTGGCGGTGCTCATTGACTCATAGGGTATTGCATTATTCTCCTGTGAAAACAGGAAAATTTGTAAATGCCTGTTCAGTCTTGCACAATTTAGTCAATAATGCACGCTTCCCCGTTGACGCCGATATAAATCTCGAAGGGCATGGCTCTGCTGATGAGGGTAGACAAGCTGTCGTAGACAGGTTATGGGGAAGTCATAGGGTTTAGGTTGCATTGTTTTTGGTTCAGTATGCAAGGACGCGTTACAGTGACCTTTCTGCTACTGCCTAATGTTCGTTGCAAAGGCACTTTGTGTCAAGGCAATCCATGTCATAAGGCAATAGGTATTAGAAAGGCCAATAGTCCGATGACAAGGGGACGTCATTCGTCCATTCCCGAAGGCCCCTTACTCGCACTGGCAACTGCTTCGAATGGAACCTACTAGCGTCCAGCGAGACATCTAGTAAAATGAAACAAACATAGGAAATATTTTAGAACCGGCCGCACTGATTTTGTGGAGCAGTGCACTGGTCCAATATATTTCTTTCGTTCGTTTCTTTTCCTTTTTTGTTTTGTTAGACCATAGGAGCTTAATAAAGCATTCGCTAGTGCGAGTAGGAGGCCTAAGTCTGCTTTTGTTTTTTTATTATTATTTGTGTTTTATTTTTCTTCTTTTTCAATTTTTCTTTCGTTCACTCAGCGCTATTGCATCGCATCGACATCAAAGGTACACGTATAGGCACGAGACGGTGTCGCGTCTGTTTCCGTGACCCTCCCATAGGCTGTCGAAGACGAGTTAAGTCTTAGGTCCTTCTCTCTTCGGATGGTACACTAGTGGGGTTTAAGTCGGTAAGAGTCTGACATAATCCTTCGCTTAACCCAAGCTAAGGAGCATCCATGATGGATTTGCCTGCATAATGAAAGCTGAACCCAAAATAACAACTAATCATGCAAGCTGAGAATGTCTCCGATTCCCTAGTTCACAAAATAAACTAAATTTAAGTTCAGCGCATCTTTTTCTTTCTATTTCATTAAGAAAAGGACAGAGGATAAATATTAGTTTAGTCCTGTCTAAAATACTCCATAGACAAGTTTAGGCGTGATTAAAAAATTGGCTACTAAAAATACGTCAGGCGTTGACTTTGACAGGAGTGAACTAATATTTATCTTGTCCTTTCCTTAATTAAATAGAAAGAGACAGATGCACTGAACGTAAATTTAGTTTAAGTTAGTAAACAAGAGAATCGGCGCCATTGTGTACCAATAAATTGTACATAGCTTGCTATCAGTGTAGAGGGGTATGTTTTATTATCGATAATGTCGAATAAAACTGCTTATGTTTCCTTAAATTCTAGAGTGTAGTCTCCCCCATAGACTTTCAGCAAACATCGTCACCCAATACTTATGCCCATTGCCCCATTTTCACGAACACTATGAGACACCTAAATTATACGTCATAATAACTCTTATACTATAGCTATTTCTTTGTGGTATTGTGTTGTTGTAATTGTAAATAATAGTAAGCTAATGTATAAATAAATCCTAAATCGCATTTTTTGTTGCGTTCATTTTCTACCCATTCTATCCCTCCCAGGCAATACACAAACATACACGTAGCTGCTAAAAGCTTATACACTAGCGACATTATAGTATAATTTCACAATGAATTTTAGTATTTTAAAGTAGTAATGAGTTACTCCAAACATTACGATTGTGAGTACCTAATAGTAATGTTGTTGTAACTAATTATACCTACTGTTTGCATAGATAGGATAGGTAATTAAAATTAATTAAAATAAAACCATTAGGTTCTGAGAACAATCTATTTTGACATAGTTAACAAGTTTCGTTGAGCTGCACGATTACTGACAAACCAATCTGTGTGGTTATTTCCTCAAAAGACCATTTCAGACATCAATCTACATGATCTGACCAAGATTTATGTCTGGACTTTAAAAGAGACTGTGACCTCTGAGTTTGTTTTGGCCTTTCTAGGCCTCATCTATTTTTTTTTAAATATGATTGATGTGTAAAAGTGTTTGTACACCTACTTACAGAAATAAAATCATTTATACACATGTAACGAACACGGTAAAATGGTAGTAGGACAGCTTCACTTCAAAATAACAATCAATAGTCGTCGTCTCGTCAAATTCGTCGTATCGTCTAAAGCTGCACCACTAAAATTAGAATAGCATTAAGTATATGGATGTTGCAGAATCCACACCCCTCGTGTCCTATCGGAGGACTCGGGCCGAGCGATCAGTCTTAGCACTTTACTCGATACATGTAATGAAGGCATTATAGTCAAAGGGACAGAATAAAAGCAACGAAACGGCTATACTTGTACTATTAACTTACTGGAGACAGCCAACAGTTTCTAGCTGTCACTTGGTGCAACATGTTCACAGCACAGACAGATACGAAAATGGGCAAAGAGATGAGGAACAGGGTGGAAAGTTCTTCTTCCTCTGTTGTGTCTGGTAGGTTACTGCCCGACGGTAGATGTTGGGGCCATGATTTTGTTATTGTTAAAAGCAATTACTTAACTGTTTATTTATTTTACTTCAATGGTCCTAGTTTATCATTTGTGACTATGAGTTACAGCTATGTGAGCATAATCCAGCATTGCTTAAGTAAGCTGTCACATCCTTTATGCCGAGGCTTTTATTTAGGTACCTACCTAGGTACCTATTAAGTTTTTTTTTTACATTTTAAAAATGTAAAAAAACTTAGTACATACTTACCTAAAAGCCTATGTGGCTAAATAATAATAGCCGCACAGGTCGCTCGATCAGGTTAAGCTACGCTTGCCGCGGTTGGTCTGTGGATGGGTGACCATCTTTACATACCGAGACCCCTCCGTGCCTGGGAAACTACGCTAAGCCGTTGGTCCCGGCTGTCATTCGTAGATCTTTGAAAGTCGTTACGGGTAGTCAGAAGCCTAAAAGTCTGACAACCAGTCCTACTCTAGGGGTATCGTATTACTCAGTTACTGGGTTGTTGAGGTCAGATAGGTAGTCGCTCCATGTAAAATACTGGTATTCAGCTGCATCCGGTTAGACTGGATGCCGACCTCAATATAGTTGGGAAAAGGTTAGGCAGATGATGATGGTTTCCATAAAAACCATAGAAATCGCAATAACTGTAGATCCAATCTGTGTGTTTGATTGTTATTAGGTACTTGATGCTTTATATTACTTAAGTAAATTGTGCAGTGAGGAACATCGAATTCCACATATTTTCGATTTTATTTTTTTATGGGCTGATTTCATGGCAATGGCATTTGGATTCTATATCGAGACCAGCCGCTGGATTCTGGGAAAATCTCACCGTGGTAACTAAGGTGAAGTGAGGATTGACACTATTGACGACTCACTCCACACTCACTTCACCCAAGTTTTCACGGTGAGATGGTTACAGAATCGCACGGAAGCTCTTACTTTGGCACTAAGAAGTACCGAATAAAAATATAATACTTATCCAAATCTTATGGTAAATTTAGACGCTAGGGTTGGCAGAAGTTGAATTTTTATAAATGTTTTTTTACTGGAAAAAATAATAATAATAACATAATTAATAACACTGGTCAGCAAAAAAACAACTTTTGTAAGCCCATGAAATAAGTTGAAATGTTTTTAAGAGAGCATTAAAAACATTCACAGTGATACTAATTTTACGTCTTGGTTAGCTCGGGTTTTTTGTGGATATCAATAAAAAGACTTACCACCCAGTTAAAAATTTATTTACATTAATAAATTTTAATATTTTTTTAATTATTAAATTAAACGTGTACAGTTGAACTACTTTTTCTTTTATAATTGACATCTACAGCATCTCTTCTTAACGTCCAACAATAATCTGCTAGCAAAGCAGGACTCCACTTTCCTTGATATCGCCGTTTCATGCCCGCTATTTCCTGATGAAAACGCTCACCGCTAACGTCTCCCATATTTTGAGGTAAAAAATCTAAATGTGAGTCCAAAATATGTGTTTTTGGTGAGACATTATACCTATAGGTAGCCAATAGGCTTCAATCATATCTTTTACAAGTCTTTTATTCAATTTCAATTAGTAAAAACTTGTACCATAGATATCCAAGCCTTACTCTCATTTTTATTTAATTTACTATTAAATGTATTGTCCTTAATCAACTCCCGTATTTGAGGCCCTATAAAAATCCCTTCCTTAAATTTTGCATCTAAAATTTTTTGGAAATTGAAAAGCATCACTTTCGCGGTTAAGAGATTTTACAGTTTTTCATTTTACAAGGTGGCACAATAATAGTGTGTTGTTCAATTAAAACAGGTAAAATTAACAAGCTTAATATACTTACTATTCACACCATTTGTTAGCTAAGTACAGATGTAACAATATACACGTTCAATCAAAGTACTCTGTTAGTTTGGTTTTGTATTGGATGTGTGCAAAAGTTCTACCCGTTTCGTGAATCCCGAATACTGAGTTTAAAAAAAATATGGGTATTCCGCATTAATAAATAATGTAATATTGTGCAATACATGACTCAAGCTCTCAGTAGCTCGTTGGTACATCATTTTGAACAAGTACAAGTAGTACAAGTTTCGACGTGTACACCATGTGCGTATTATCTCAAAAATTCGAGATAAGCCAACTGCGAAACGTATAATAATTATGGTTGATGGGTAGTTGCTGCGCGTACCTACTTCTTGATATTACAACTCATTATCATTGGGCAAAAACCTTGTTGACCAGTGTAATAGGACCCTGTTCCCGATACCAGTGGGAAATGTTTTTTATGTATTTATTTTTAAGAAATATATAAAAATGTAAAATAATATGTGTAAAAATCAGTTTAAAATTAAAATAATGTTAAGTAAGTATAAGAAAAAGCTGTAAGATATATAGTTTTTTTTTGCTCCACAAGATGCTGCAATGGAAGTCGTTAGCCCCTTACAGCATCTTGCAGTGCGAGCTCTGAGCCTGGGTCGCTGGCTTATATAGTACTTTTCTCCGGTGAGGGGGACGGGCAGCACTCACTGGTCTTACTGCGCATGCCTAGACTAGATACCCGGCGTTCAGCGCCTATATTCAGACCATGCGCTACCCCTGCCCTCATCGTCGCTCGACGCATGCGTAAACGTGACGAGAAAATAAAAAACAGGGGGGCGCTCGAAGCGTTTCGTCGTAATTTTTCCAAACGTCATAGCTTCGGCCTGAATAATTTTAGAGGGTTAAAATTCTCAAGATAAGATGTAGTTAGCAGACTTGTAAAACACTAAGTTTAATTTGTGTAGCTGTTCTACTTTGGGTTTTATTAATATACTAGCGGCCCGCCCCAGCTTCGCGCGGGTGCAATGTTATTACGTATTATAAAAGATACCTATCAATCAAATCAAACTATCAATCAAAAGTATGATATAAGCACTGGAAATCATCAATTTCTAAATGAAGTCGTTGAGACACAACCGTCAGCAATAGCCCGCTCTGAGCCCGCGCGACAGTCAGCCTTTGTGATATTGATTCGTTGGTGGGAGAAGTGGTGGCATGCGCGTGAGCTGCGCGCGGTACTGGACAGTACTTGGACATTGCAATATTACTTTATTTTTCTAAAATAAAAGTAGCCTAAGTTACTCCTTATTACATCAGCTACCTGCCAATAAAAGTCCCGTCTAAATCGGTCCAGCTTTTTCAGAGATTAGCCGGAACAAACAGACAGACAGACAGACAGACCAAAATTGTAAAAAATGTTATTTTGGTGTATGTACCGTATATATATTCATATGCATGTAGTAAAAAACGGTTATTTCAATATTACAAACAGACACTCCAATTTTATTTATATGTAGGTATGTATGTTTGTATACATGTAACGTTTGTATTTTTAACATTGCGCCATCTATTGAATACTTACTCAATCCAGTCAACAGATATCGCCATCTGTTAGAATCGTTTGGAGCTAACAAATAATTTAGCAAATAATTTGCAATAAAATGATATTGCGACTATAAATTGAGATGTAAGCTATCCTATCTTTCAATTTGGATCAAATTGCACACGGTGTGCAAATCAAATTTAAAATCGGTTCAGTAGTTTAGGAGTCCATCGCGGACAAACAACGTGACACGTAATCTTTATATATAAAGAAGAAGACAAATAATGTCGATTTCTTCACTCATCTAGAAAAGAAAGCTGAAATTGAAGTGAATCATTAAAATCATCAATTCGAGGGCTGCCTTTTAAGTTGTGTCGCTTGAAATAAGTATAGACGATCTAATAGATTATCACCATTTATGGTTTTTCAAAGAATTCTCCGCGATATTTAATACACTTTTGCATGCGTTCGAACCAGTTTTTAAAACATTTATTCCACTCCTCGGTTGAATCGCTGCAGAGTTTTGCGACACCATCTAACACGGGCTGTTTTTTGGTCGTCGCTAAGCAAATGTGGTATCCAACGAGAAATCAACTTTCTTACGCCGAGTTCTTCGTGCAGGATTTTTTGGATAGTAGTCCCTGAAATGCCCACGGCTGCCCCTATTTCCCGGTATGTCACATGACGATCTTCGACGATTAGCTGCCGCACGGCGTCGATATTCTCTTGCGTCATGGCGGTTTTTGGACGACCTTCACGTGGCTTATCACTGAAGCTAGAGTGCCCACGTTGAAGTTCTAAATACCAGCGTTCTACAGTCCTAAGACATGGTGCTGCATCGCTAAATACAGAAGTAATCTCCTGAAAGCACTGAAGTCGCGTTAATCCTCTTTTAAAGTTGTAGAAAATTATCGCACGCATATTTTCCTTTGATATTTCCATTTTTACAACCGACTTGTCAGCTTTGAATAGACGCTACAATAAAACTATTCGATCGATCAAAAAACATTCTTTTGTTTTCGAATTTTAAATTCAAAAAGATGAAAAAGCTATATTTTTTTTAAATAATTGCGGGTGGTTTGCAAACGACACGACCTAAAAGGCAGCCCTCGTACAACCCGATAAGTTCATATAATCCGATTGATTGATATTTCATGGAAATAGTCATTCAATAGGATTATTTATGAACTTAACACTTGCAAATTGCAAAATAAGTAAGAAAATTTGAATTTCGCGGCCTACCCTGGCGCTTCTGCCATTATACAGTGTGTCTTTATAAAGTGCACATATTAAAAAGGGTGAAAATATAAACAATTTTATCGACGGAAAAAATGTCAAAAAAAATAGTTTTTAAAATGGTAAAAAATGGTAAAAATGGTAAATTTTCATCAAAAAATCATGAATAATTAATTTATGAGGTTTCTTTTTCAAAAAATTACGGCTTTATTAGCTTGGCCTATTATTAGAGATCATTATTAATTTTGTTTTGTTTTAATATGACATTTAGTTTAAAAGTAGTAACAGTTTGTTTGCATGGGGTACCCAGACGAGAGTAAAAAAAATTAAAAATTTTAATTTTTTTTTAGATTTTTTTTGACATTTTTTCCGTCGATAAAACTGTTTATATTTTCACCCTTTTTAATATGTGCACTTTATAAAGACTCACACTGTAGTGTCGTAGTTAGAAATACAGAACTGGCCACCAGTACAAACCTAACTGTAATTGAATGTGCAAATAAAAGACATGCTACACAAAATCAACAACAACAATAATATTTTGATCACCAACACAACACCTATAACGCCATCTCTACAACGATCTACGCAACAATAAACAACATGGCCCACGTGAAGTTCGTATCGCGCCATGATTCTTTGGGGTAGTTTATTTGCTGACTTTAAGGTTTGGACGTAGATGGCACTGGAGGTATCATTTTAGACCAAGCAATGTAATGCAATTCTGATATCTTTAGTGCAATCTAAATATAATAAAATAATAAATAATATTAATGATTTTTTCAGAATTTTTATTTTTTGTGAGTTTTGAAAAATGTAACAAAAAAACCGATATAAAAACTGCTAGGTATATATTTTTAACATCATGCTTTATACAATGCAACGTGTAACGTTAAATGCGCAAAACCTGAAAATAGTTGTATCAGAATAACGAGCAGAATTCATTGAACCACTTTTTAATATAGGTCACATTTTTCAAAAAAACTTCATTAAAAACGTTGCCGTGTCTATTTATTAATAGGTCAAGCAAGCCAATGTAAGCGCGGCGCAGCGGCCCGGTGACGACTCCTCGACTCGATAAAGCGTCGTCGCAGACGCACGAAACGATCAGAATGGCCAGTAAAACTAAAACAGCACATAAAACCTTTACAATTTTTTTAATGACTTATTTTCTCTTTGAAATAGGTCAATTCAATTGAAAATCAGTTGGGGTGTCTGAGGTTTTGCGCATTTAACGTTACACGTTGTATAAAGCCGCCCTCGCGATCAGTTTAGTTGCCCCTGGCTTTGAGTTTACTTAAGTCAACCACAGGATAGTCCGATTAAGTAGTCACGACCTCTCAAGGTCAACTACGAGATGCCATTTATAAAAAAAAAAAGAAAGGTTTAGTCAGTTTGAATAGAAATGGACGAGTAACAAGTTCGAACACTATACTTAGGTATACTCGTACGAGTACTTGTTAGGCCACAGTGCGCGGGCTGCGGCTGGCAATATCAACACTGCATTGGGCGCTGCTGGAAGTACAAGCCATGCCACGGTGTGCCGATGGTTTGACAGTTTTACATCAGGAGACAGGAGCCTTGAAAGTCAGCCACGCTCAGAACGACCACACGCAGTGAATAATGAAGATTTACGCCGCGAACTGCAGTCGAATCCGGATGCTACCACTCGTAAATAAGCGGAAGCTATTGAATATTATATTATATTATGATTTACTTATTTCAGAGGGATAATAAGTCATTAAAAAAATTGTAAAGGTTTTATGTGCTGTTTTAGTTTTACTAGCCATTCTGATCGTTTCTTGCGCCTGTGACAACGCTCTATCGAGCGAGGAGTCGTCGTGCCGCTGCGCCGCGCTGACATTATTATTTACAATCTACGCTCATAAAGGAACGTAGGTTATCTTTGAACAGTGATTAAAATGTTTCCATTACACTTTTCCAGACATTGGAAAAATACTTTCGCCAACATTCTCACCATTTCAGAATATTTAATGTTTGTGTACAAAAACGCCATAGTCTCAAAATTCGCGCGCACGCGCCGCCTGGGTAACGGGATAAAACAATTACACCTGTGACGCATGTGCCGGCGCCACTCAGACTGAAGTAAACATGGCTACTGTCACGTATTTCGCACACCCTGCCTCCGTGCAGATCATAATTTCTCTTTCTCTAACCCTTAGGTTACGTTTAAGTTAACCTTCAAGCGGGCGCGCGGTAACCTAAAAGACCTAGGTATAAGATTCAGGGATTTAAAACACTAATTATATTTAATATTTTTTGTATTTACCACATTATCATTATGTTCGGACATGAACAAAATCATAAAATCAAAATAATATTCTAATTTTCTTTGAATTTGTAATTTGGCATCATAAATGTATAGAGAATCGATCGAATCGCGGTCAATTCGACGCCGCGCGACTGCTTGAAGGTTAAAAAAACATAGGTAGCATTATTGTTTACTTCAAATTGTCTTATTCATGGTACTGTATGGAAGATTCGTATTTGCATTGAAATAAAAGCTATTATTATCCCGCGTATGAGAAAATTTAAAGTGGTCGACCATAATTTGTGTTTGTTTACCTATTTTGTGAGGTTTCCGCATGTGATGCCTTGCTTGACATATTAATAAATAGACACGGCAACGTTTTCAATGAAGATTTTTTGAAAACTGTGACCCATATTAAAAAGTGGTTAATTGATTCTGCTTGTTATTTTGATCAAACTATTTTCTGGTTTTACCCATTTAACGTAGAATACAGAATGTAGAATACACAGCCACGTGAGAAAAGCCGCAGGCACATTTAGTAATTAGGTATTAAAGCCACACAGTCATTATTTCCCCCACAAAATGATTCAGGAATTGCTAGGTTGGTTTATTTAAAGAAGACATTCGAGTCGACCGCCCCTAGGCCTTCCCTTTCAAATGGTTGGGGTGTATTATTCTGCATGTTAGATACCAAATGTTAACTACTGATTATAGTGCTTGGGTGAGTGTACGAATTGGATAAAAGTTAAACGGGCAGGTGATAAATCAATTTTTATTTATCTAAGTTCTGTCCGAAAATTTGTCTGTTTGCTATTTGTTGTTCCCCACGTCGCACGGTGGGCCGATATGAACTCGTAGAAGACTTAGGAATCAACAAAAACTGATTGGGTTATTAAAAAAAAAAAACGGAATTGAAATCTACTATCAAATACAATTTAATAATGTTCTACGAATTTTACGTTTTGACCGTTATTTTCAATGTTATGAATATTTAAAGATTTTTTTGTATAAAAAAAAACATAACTTCGTGAAAATCTCGAAATTCTCAAGAGCTCTCAACAAACGGTTTACAGATTAAAATAGTACAAATTATTTTCGTATTTTAGCATACCTATAATCTGGTACTGCGATATGCTGCGATTTTGCAGATATTTTTTTTTAAATTCTCTTTTCCACACCACCCCAGAGGAAGAGAACTAGGCGCGTTTTTTTTTAACAGTGGTGTCCCCAGTAGGCCTAATCCAATACGTAAACGTCGTTTTTGTTTATACACAGGCACCATTAATTGATTATTCAGAAAAGTCAGATTCAGGTTCATTGTACGGTGATAGGTCTGAACTTAAATGTATTTATTTATTTATTTTACCATTTATGTACACACATATATAAACAGACAAGATAATATGTTTTCCTGATCATTATCGTGAGGATCCATAATAATCAATAAAGCGTTTGCCTCTTCTGAGAGGGCTTTGTGTTTTCGCAACAGTTTGTGACGTATTTTTGAAATAAGTGGTTCAGAACTAATTAATAAATTATTCATTATATCTTCATTGGTAGCCTTTCTACAGAATTTTCTCGAATGATGTGTACGATATCTCCTGAAATCCTTATTTCGAGCTTCAGCAGCCTCTTCAGATAATTTTCCAATTAGCACTATACCCAAATTCTCAATTATATCTGCTCCGTCCGCAAGAACTTTATGTACACTTGTTTTGGACACAAACAAATGACGTCACTGGAGTGGTGTGGAATGTTTTTGCACGTACATACAAAAACATCTATTATTTTAATATTTTTTTTCATACAATATTGAAAGCAGTATAACTCTGTAAGTAACGGCTTGACGAAAAAAGTCGTCAGATCATAAAAATATTGTATTAGTATATAGATTTCAAAAATGTACAGACGCCAGCACATCAAGCTACTACAATCTGTCAGATTTCTTTAACCCTTTACTGCATGATATATTAAATAAGTGACATTTTTTTTTATGTTAATGAGTTAATTAAAGCTTCAGAATTAATATTAGTGTATTTTTAATTTTTTTATTTATTTATTTTTATTTCCAAGTGGTATGTGATGATAGACAAAATAGTTGTGTTTTATTATTGCTAATGATATGAAAAACAAACCGCATTAGGATTTATACGCTAGTTTTTTATTTTTTTAGAGTAAAATAAACTGTAAACATGTCAAACCATATATGGTTTCCTATGCGGTAAAGGGTTAATAGATTTTCAACTTTAAAGCTATAGTATAAGGTTCAAAGTTGATTGGGAAAATCTGACAGTTTCGGGTAGCTTGATGTGCTGGCGTCTGTACATACCAATCCTTAAGTCCACACTTCGCGATTTCAGCCCACTGTGCGTCGCAACCATCGATCACTAATAAATTAGTGATCGATGGTCGCAACGCATCGCCTGCCCGCGCTGGTACTTCGTTTTCGCTTAATGTTTTTCTGACTTCTTTTCATTTTGCTCGGCTCCTTAGGAACTTGATGTTTTATAGCCTATAACCTTCCTCAAGCATTGGGCTATCAAATGAAAAAAGATTTTTTCAAATCCGACTGGTAGTTCCGAAGATTACCCCCTACATACAAGCGTACCTCTTTATAATATTAGTTTAGATAGGTACGCTATGGAAACGATTGCACAAAAAGTTATACGATAAACCGGCCAAGCGTGTGTCGGACCACGTACAATGAAGGGTTGATGTTGAAGGCTGACCAGGATCAAACCATGACTTTTTCCGTTTAGGATTTGTGAAGTAAATCTATTTTTCGTCTTCAGTAACTATTTTCCATAAGAAAGACTTCTTACGATGACGGGCGAGCAAAGAAAGACAAACGTTTAATATCTGTTGAAAGCAAATTTCTCGGCTAGCTGGTGAGGCACCCACTTTCTTTCTTTTAGAACTTTTCCAAGGCCATGCAGGTGACGGCTTACAGTAGACTAATCAACGCCAAGCTTAGCAGAAAGTTCTGCAGTTGTCCGAGCTGGGTTTTCATTCAGCAACACTTGCAATTCGTTAGTTTCTAGAGTTTGAGGCCTACCGGAACGAGGTTTGTCGTCTAAATCAAAATCGCCACTTATAAATCGCTGAAACCACTTGTGGCACGTACGTTCAGATACAACAGATTCACCATAAGTTTCGCAAAGTATTCTTGTAGCTTCAGCTGTTGTCTTTTTTTGATTAAATAAAAATAACAGTAAAGTAAAGTAACAGTGGCGAATATGCACTTTATCAACATCCATATTTTAATAAATGTCTAAGCGAGTAAGTAGGACACTGCGATTTTCATAAATCATAAAACGGTTAGATTACTCAATATTACACCATATTACCTACTCAATTTATAGACGAATTTTTTTTTACTCTAGATGCTGTCGCCATCTATACGTGCCCGCACGAACTTTTGCAACGACCTAATATAATGATCACGACTATGAACTAAGTTACCCATCAAATTACAGCAAACAAATTATAAATTAATCAGTCTTATATCTAGTCTAATCTTATTAACCGTCAAGCGGTCGCGCGGCGTCGAATCGACCGCGATTCGATCGATTTTCGATGCATTTATGATGCCAAATTGCTTACAAATACAAAGAAAATTAGAATATTATTTTGATTTTATAATTTTGTTTATGTCCTAATATAATGATAATGTGATACACACAAAAAATATTAAATAATTCGTGTTTTAAATCTCTGAAATATCCTATAGGTCTTTTAGGTTACGCGCGACCGCTGGCGTTACAAATGACGGCGCGCCCGCTTGAAGGTTAATAATCAAACTAGCTAATCTATTAATTAATTGTACATATTTCTATTAATCACGTTATCTATAAGTACAATTAATTGTCATTGTCCCACACAAAAAGCTCTCTCAACATTTTTTGCCCACCGTACTTACATACCTACTTACTTGTTAAATTCAATACCTTTGCTTTCGATACCTTGTACACTTGCATAGTGCACACGACAGGGAGATCGATGTTGCATGTCTACAAAATGACCAGTTCCCCTACCATGAGTTTGCACAGGCAAAACTCGCTAGCGTCTCCGTAAATAATATTATAACACATTTGCTCGTAAAAGGTCTCTTACTGCACCAATTTCAATATCGTAATGTATCTCATTACGTACTTGTGCGTAATTGTAATGTAAAGCGCACGGTTTATCAAGATGCTCCGTCTAAAACGAACGGTACTTTTTTAAATCTTAGCAAAGAGTTTTTATGTCAGAAAAGTGGTCAACATTTTATGAATAAAATTAACTTTGGGAGATAAAATATAATAAATAAACATTTAATTCTTTAATTTAATTAATTTTGACAATTAAATACAACCATTTATCTGTAACAAAAACACAAAAGTATTAATTTACTTTATTAGTAATACTGGCTGTTTTTTGTGCCTCTGCCATAATCCAAAGACGCTGATGCGCGCGCATCGCTGGCAACGTAATAATTAATTTTACAAATTGTTCGAATGTTAATAACTGTTTTAACAAGTAATTAAATATTTATTCGTTTAAGAAAGTCCGAGTTTTATTTATTTCCTCACAAATGTGTTATAAAACGTCGTATGACATACGTGCGGTTTGATAATTACAGCCTCTGCTTTCTTATAGCCCTCACCTACGGCTCGGGCTAGCAATATCGCCTCAGCTGTAATTTTCAACTTACCGCACTTATATCATAATGTACTATTATCAAATATTGTATAGCGCCCCTAGCGGTCACTAAAAGAATTAAAATTCATTCCATGAGCACTATAGATTTCGATAGGTAAGAAACCTAACGTAATCTATTCGATAGTCACTAACGTTTTTCAGCTGTCGCCAAACACAACGACGCCATGAACAACACGTGCTCAGTAAAACTCATGGTGCAAGCAACATTGCATTATTGCATTAACTTACGCATTGCATTGATTTACTTAGTTTTGGCTGTGCAAACTCATGGTAGGGGTAGAGGGACTAATGTAATGGGAAACGTGCGTTGCGTTGCGTTGTGTACGTCAAGGGAAACTTGTTGAAATAAGTCCCCTTCGGTTGCAGAAGTTTCAAACTCGATATTCAAAAGACATTTGCGATATCATTACGAAACAAGTTCTAACTATGGTCCAAGCTTAAATCTTCGAGCCATTTTCGTATTTAGAACCTAATACTTACCAACTAAAGTAAAAATTACAATACAAAATGATCAACTTAGGCTCGGGCTTAAAATCAGTTTTTTTTTTAATATTTAGACCTTTTTTCGGAATGAAGTTCCAAATTAAAAAAGGGCTCGATGTACTAAGCCTGTGTTTAATATTGTGAGCGAATGGAACTGATCGTATGCCGACTTTTATCCTTAAAATGCTCCTTATTTCTATTATCTGAGGGGCGATTCTCGTTACGTTATAAACGTTCACAGTCTAATCTCAGTCTCAATCTGTCAAAAATACCTTTAAAATCTCTACATTTTTGACAAGTTTTTGACGTTGTTCGCTGAGATGAGACCGACTAGATTTTGAACGTTTTTATTACGGGAATTGGCCTTCTGCCATGCGATTCTGTAACCATCTCACCGTTAAAGCTTGGGTGAAGTGAGCGTGGAGTGAGCTGTCATTCGCTAGGGATTAACACTATTAAGTGCTCACTTCACTTATGATTTCACGGTGAGATTTTTACAGAATCGACCGGCTGGTATTAAAATTAGTTATACAATATTTTTTTCACTATGTAGCATTAGTAGATGTACTGCATTATCATTTTTTTGACATTCATCCTTCTTTAGAAATATATTCAACCTCATTTTTGGTACTTTGCTTGAACAGAAATTTTATCTTTGAATAAAAAAAAAAATTGGAATTTTCTTGTTTCGTGGAAGATTTTTTCTTCGAAGCATTGCGTCTTGAACAAAACTTATCATAGACAACGGGTCACGTAATTTTTTAGGGGTTCCCTATCCATTTGCATAAAATTTTAAGACCTAATATAACTTGGCAACATTTGTTTGTCCTAATTATATTTTCGCATAAATTATTTACGCATAAAAGCTTACGCATAATTTTTTTACGCATAATTTCTCTAATCATAATAATGATTAAGCATAACATTCTAAAGCATACATTTTTTAAGCATAACACTCTAAAGCATAACTTTAGTAAGCATAACAATAATAATAAGGCGAAGTCGACGGGGCCCCTATTTCTGTCTGCAGGGTTTAAAAGAACCCCAACCGGGGTGCCCCAATTCCCGAGCTCGCTTCGCTCGCTCTTGCATCGTAAGTTCTCATTGCCTTTTTACTAAATCGAGATGTGTTAGACCTTGGGGCACCCCGACTCTTGAAAAAGTGATTCAGAATCCTAATTTTAGTAGTTCATTCAAAGTATTGAAATAGTTGTACAATAAATCACTAACGTGGAAATCCAAAATAAATACGTAAAAATAACTCAAATTTGTTTCCGTTATTTCTATTAATTGTATGCCTAAATATTATTATGCTAATAATCATTAGGCCTAGTAACGTTATGCGAATTAAATGTATGCCAAAACAAATTAGCCTTCAAGATACATTATTCCAACATAAACTGTATGCCAAAAAAAAAAATATGGCAAAGTATTATTATGGCAAAACAAATTATGCCAAAATCGTTATGCCAAAGTACATTAGGAAAAAGAATATTATGCGAAAAGAAAGGGATGCCTTTTTTAGGACCTATACAACAAAATTATGTAGTACCAATTCATTAAATTCATGGTAGAACGTACATTGTGTATGTGAATGTATTGTGAATCCCAGAATCAGCGTATGTTTTTATCTTCTTTTGATTATCCTATTTTGGTTATCCTTTTTTGTATTTGCCATAGGCACCGCTCTTCAAAATCGGCGAATTAGTGACTCCCCGTGTTTCACTAAATCGTGATTTCCGTGTTTTACTAAACTGGTACCGTATGTAGTATAACTCTACAGCACCTTTGTTATAAAAGATTCCGCTTGCATCTCGGGTCATTGTTTTACGTTATTTGCTTTAGGTTTCGTCTTAGAATTTTTCAAGCCGAATTTCGGTCCGCCGACCTACCTACTAGCTTCTGGCTGGGCTGCCGTAGACAGCGAGCCGGTTTGATCGGCCATTCTGTCACCTAACGTCTTGGAAGTTCAATCAAAATCAAAAGTCATTTATTCAAATTAGGCTGAGAATCAGCACTTTTCGAACGTCAAAATTACAGTACCCCAAAACGCCCGCCCTTCACCACTTCCTAGTGCTTTCGCTCACAGCTAGTGCTTTCACAGCTGTCTGTTCAGTTTGAAAATACTTGACTGAATACAAGGTATGCAAAATAATTAACATTACAAGACACAGATCACTAAATTAAATTATTTGCCATATGTCAGCTAGCTACGCCAGTATACCAACAAATACAATAAAAAACTATACGTACTCAAGCAAAAAAATAACAATTCAAAATTAAATAGTTCTTGACTAAGATACCGGGACAACATACAGTCTCATCGTCACTGCGAAGCCCTTAGACTGGATATTGCAGATATTTAGTAGTTTTTTTTAGTTACTCCTTTTTAAAAATAACATTCCTAGAATATTGCCTCAAAATCTGTTGATTTTTTATTACGATGTTTAAAAGTTTGAATACGCTTAGAGCCGTACCTACTAAACGCGGCCTTATTTAAGTTAGGTGTTCGTCAGGGGTCCGATTGCAATCGTATCATATTTTGAAGCGTAACACAATCACAAATTAGTTTAACGCATGTGTTGTAGGTGTTTTAAAGGTTATTTTATGCCATCCTTTAAATGACGACAGTGAATAAACGAAATTCCTCATAGTGTGCATAATAATATACTTGTCAAGTTGGTCACCAACGAGTTATCAACTTATTCACCGAGTTGTCAACTTAAAACTTAGATTTAAACAGAAATGCTTTGATTGGTCATAACTTGACATCTCAATTTGTCAATTTAAAATTAGTACATAAAGAAACCTTTTATGGGTATGTATTGAGATATCAAATATAACGAATATTATTTTGGATACTGAGTATAGGTTAATAAAAAAATATCAATGTTCGTTCACAAAACATGTGAATCGTTCATTTGACATGAGGATTTGTCAAGTTAGACATGTTAAAATGCGAGCTGTCAACATAGTACAAAAGTCGATTGCTCTAAAGGTCATGTATATTTAGAACTGTCAATTTGTTTCATATAAATTCCCAATGCGTAGGAAGCAATAAGCCAATAAAAAAAAAAATTAAAGTCGACATGTCAATGTATTCACGCCAGCCACAAATTCAAAGCCAAATATTCCATTTTCATTTACTTAGGTACTTACATTTTGAATGCAGTGCTGCGAAATTCAGCAAAATGTATTCAATTGTACTTTCATTTTGAATGCATGCACTGAAAGAAAGTGCAAGTGAATACTGGATGGTCTGGTTTGAAATGTAATCAAACAATTTTGCATAACTATTTTGTAACCAATTTTGTAATAAAATATTTGAAGATGGAAAACCGCAAAGATGTCAGTGTATCTTTACGTGTGTAGATGTCAGAATCAAACCAGAGCACACAATTTTCATTTTCATTTGTGGTACCTACGTTTTCTGATCACACACACCACATTGACCACACGTGGTACTATGTTCTAGCATAAAGTCATTTTGGCCATTTTAGCCAAAATGTAGACATTTTCCTAGTGGCAAAAACTGCCGTTGCTTTAGTCACATTTTTTCCTCAATAATAAAATATATCTTGACTAATTTCCTCGCTAATGATGCTTTCTGTTATGTAAGAGCGGAAAGAATTGAGTTTTTTAACCGAGTAAGGGTTCTTTCCCACGGCAAAATCCCCTTTTTTGCAGGTACGGTTTTTTGCAGGATCCCGTTTAGTGGTGTATCTGTTTAAATATACATATTCACACTTGTGTGAATATGACGGGATCTTGCCGTGGGAAACGGCCCTTATGTCTTCCCACCCCGCGGAATTTCAATAATGAGTCACACGCAAAGAGGTATTAATACCTAAATAGGTATTGATACCTCTTTGCGTGTGACAGACCAGACACTGACCTACTAATTGCAAAAAACTTAAGAAAATTTGAATTACGCAGGCTAACTTAGAGCATCCCCTTATTACAGGTAGATAGTGAGTAATGCGTCTGGAACCATATTTGCAGGCAGTACACCAACAAAGTCACAAAGGTACACTGTTTGACTTATATAGTTAGCCTGCCGGCCCTAGAATTATTCAAGGATTACTTGGAAAACAAAATGACAGCAGTCCGTTCGAAGTCGTTGAATGATTTAAACTCCTTTTACCGGAACAGAAAGTGTTATCGATTGGCTGCAGTAATAAATACTTGCTGTTTGCGGACCGAACCCGACACCTGTACTTGTGGAGTTAGATCAGACTGAATGCTAGCTTATGTGTACTTAGTTATGACAAATTGAAGACGTTTTTTCATAAACCGACTTTGTTAAGGCATGTTGTGGCCGATAATTTCAGTGCGGTAATTTCAAGAATACAAAACGAGATCTAATTTTAGCCCAAGCTTTAATGTAAACTTTCAAGCCAGTTTTTCCATTTCAAACTATATGTAGTTCGTTTTTAATCCCAGAGACTAATCTGACAGGTGTAATATCAAACTTCTGCCGGTCGATTCTGTAAAAATCTCACCGTGAAATCATAAGTGAAGTGAGCTTGAAGTGAGCAGTGTCAATAGTGTTAATCAGTTGTCACTCCTCGCTCACTTCACCCAAGTTTTGTGTCAATCCCTAGCATCAGCATGACTCACAGCTCACTCTAAGCTCACTTCACCTTAGTTATCACGGTGAGATTTTTTCAGAATCGACCGGCAGTAATACCTTATCGTCAACACTGTTGACAATCGGGAAAAACTTTCATTCGTTCACATGTGGACGGGACGGAACAGGACTTTTTTTTCTTTGCTTTTTTTCTGTGTTGAAGATAAATATGCTTGCTACGATTTTTTAGAGGATTCCCACTCTGACTCATCTAACTACCATGGAACTACATAGTTCAAAAAAGATTTTAGTCAATGCTGATGTTCACCCAAAAACATAATCTTAAGATCCCAGTTCATTTAAAATTGGAAGAAAAAGCTTAGGTAACCGAATGCTTAAACAATTTAGACTAGATGAGAGAAAATTAGTAGAGACTGGTCATCTCTAAGCCGCCACGGCTTATTTTAATTTTAATCTAATTATTTTCATTTCTGAATTGTTTTTTTTTTGTTTTTATCTTTTTAGTACGTACGCTTTTAACGTGGACGTCTTTCTAAATCGTTCTCACATGTATAATTTCAACTTGAATGATGTAACTAAAATTTTGTAACAATTTTATGATTTAAAAGTGTCCATGGAGTTTCTTGCCCGTTCTTCTCCACACGTACCTACTACGCTTTGGAATGGGCAACTAGCTTCATCTTTCAGACTGACCGACCCCGTGACAGTTCAAAAGTGTCTATAATTGGTTTACTAGAAATAAATGCTTTGAGTTTGAGACTGAATTTTTAGAGAATCAATAGTTAGAATAAACCAGTCTCTAAACTTTTAGCCTATAGTATACTCGTAGATATAGCGCTAACATTTTTACGATAACATTAACAATTTTTGTAACAAGTAAGAGTTTTATTTGTCAAGACTAGCATGTCTTACAAATAAATACTGAAATAAGTGAGATGCTTATTGCACTTATGTTTATAACAATGTATTTATAAAACACACATTGATTGTTGCTGGTCAAAAGTGCAATACGTTGATTTACTAACGAGTAGTACAATAAGTAGTTTATCTTTTAGAACGTTATCTCTACATATGTAATAAATGATCCTAAACATAAGTAAATTATTGTGTTTTTAAAGAATTTATATTAAATATTTAAAACATTAGTTACAAGTAATTATTTATTATATTTTATTCATAATCCAATGAAAGTTTCATGTTGATAGCATGTTTAATGATGCAGATATAAACAAAACAAAAATTCAATCTTAAGCCGCCTTTAGTCTCGAAAGTTGATCAAATCTAGTTATTGCACATTTCACAAATATGGCAGCATAATAATTCTAAGGCATTTGTAGCATTTTGCTGCATGTAAAGCCTTTGACATCGCTCGTCCGTGAGTTCTGCCGAGCTCGCCCGGGCGAGTACCGGGAAATGGGTGGTTAATTTTCCAATCAGCATGACAATCACGGGCAGTTGCTCCTTTCAAACTTCCAGGAACTGCAGCTTTGTGTTCAAAGGGGTTATATAATCGAATGTAAACTTCTCTATTGAAGAGCTTCTGTGTATTTCGTCAATGTATTGGTTTGTGTATTAAGAGGCCTATTATGAAAATGCGCGTAGATGCATGATTTCCTCGTTGAAATTGAATACTATTCGTTTGTTGGTATAAATAACTATTAATTGGGAAAGGTAGTTCGTTTTCTCTTCTACAAGAAAGCGATTTTTTTTAGCTAAATTAATTTATTTAGTTAAATTAATAAAAAATAAATAAAAATAATCGTTCTCCTGATGCATGTTTAGGCAAAAACTCAGTTTTATCTTGTTAAAAACAAGCTAAACAAAACATTAAAACAGGTACTTGCTTTACCATATCTCTTCTGTACTTATGGCATTCGTTAAAACACAATATGATCAAAATTTTCATCGAATGTTACCTACGCAGGAAAAAAAAAATCTTAACAGTGCGTAACTCACCCAAGGGCAGAAGGACAGTTACTGACTTCTTACGACGACAGCGTCGATAAGTTGATATTTCCAGTATAAAGTATAGGGCTATCTCGATCACATCGCGAGATAAGGAATGTGTGGCGTCTCTCCCACTTTTACCCTATAATACATGGACTTCGCCGACCAGCACAGACACAGTATTGATTGTTAACATCAACTAAACAATGAAATGTAATAATCTTACTTGTCATTGCCATACCAACTTCATCTAACCTACCACAAACCTCTAACATTCGCAATAACAGAAACATAGCATTGATTTTACATTCCGCCATTCCATCAAAAGCCAGAGCACTGAATAATTAAATGAAATCCCGCTCGTCTGTGTGAGTTCTAAGTCGCACCACAAAGGCGAGCGGGATTAACGTAGAAATGCAGCACTAGTTTCAATATCGATGCTATTCAGAATATTCGACAGCGTGGCCCGGGAATTTTGCGAATACAGTAATAAAGCGCGTAAAGGTACGAGTATAGGCAATGCCACCGGAGCGCACAAAGACTTAGTGCAACTAAGTGATACTAACATAGTTTTAAAGTTTTATTTACTAATACAATTGTTATATGTATACTTAAGTGTCTATGGGTCTTTGTTACCTGAAAATAAATGGTTTTATTATTATTATTATAGTCGAGGGAACACGTATCCACATACTCAAGCGAGGTTTCCTTTAAAAAGCGCAAAAATAAAGCTGGAAAATGACGACTGCAATGTAAATCAGTAAATCTTAAATCTTTACAATGTAAATCTTCACTGGATTTTGATATAATAATACACCCACCGTATCTCTACTTTGACGTCGTGGTGGGGCTTGCGCGCTCCGAACTCTAAGCCTGTGTCGGAAGAGTTTACTTTGCCGGAATAGGTCTAGGGTGAGGAGCTCATTACGTACTTGTGCGTAATTGTAATGTAAAGCGCACGGTTTATCAAGATGCTCCGTCTAAAACGAACGGTACTTTTTTAAATCTTAGCAAAGAGTTTTTATGTCAGAAAAGTGGTCAACATTTTATGAATAAAATTAACTTTGGGAGATAAAATATAATAAATAAACATTTAATTCTTTAATATAATTAATTTTGACAATTAATTACAACCATTTATCTGTAACAAAAACAAAAAAGTATTAATTTACTTTATTAGTAATATTGGCTGATTTTTGTGCCTTTGCCATAAACAAAAGACGCTGATGCGCGCGCATCGCTAATTTGTGAAAAAGCAAAAATTAATAACTGTTTTAACAAGTAATTAAAGATTTATTCGTTTAAGAAAGTCCGAGTTTTATTTATTTCCTCACAAATGTGTTATAAAACGTCGTATGACATATGTGCGGTTTGATAATTACAGCCTCTGCTTTCTTATAGCCCTCACCTACGGCTCGGGCTAGCAATATCGCCTCAGCTGTAATTTTCAACTTACCGCACTTATATCATAATGTATTATTAAATGGATGGTAAGAATATTATCATTATAGCAGCGCCGTTCGCCGGGGACGGCTCGCACCACGTAAGCCTTTTCAGAAATAAACTATTTGGTCGCTCCACCTCACGCTCACAACTTGTGACGTAATCACTAACACAACGCTGTCAATAATAACATTAAGGTTTTTAGAATCTGGTTCTGGTGCTCTAACCTTAATAATTCTTGTATATACCTACATCAATGGTTGATGCTCGAATAACTACAACAGATAACATTAACAATGATCAACTAATTATTATCAATAATTCTCACAAATTGCGATAATTTCACATGATGGTGTCAAGAAAGGATTACTACCTATATGGACGCCGCTTTATAACAAACTTAAGTTAAATTTAACAACCATTTTCTCCTAAATTATTTATTGAAATAATATGAGGTGTTGTCATCTCACACAGCACAAACCACTCAAAGAGCAACTTGCATTTCATGTCGAGTGCAACCGATGCAGCTACCTTTGCGGCCCGGATTCTAGTCAAACAAGCTCCCCGGCCGCTCTTTGATGTCCTTCATTTTGATATTGAAATTCAGCTGTGCTGTTTCCATTAAGCCATCCGATAGATTTAATAAGATAGACTGCATGTGGATTGTCTTACCGGTTGAATGTCGTAATTACAGAAACAGTTCAAAGGCCATTGTATCTCGCATGGATCCACGTTTCAGCATTCATAGGGCTAATGGTATTGGAGATTCACAGATTCTATCTCACAAACAACTTGTCCAGCGTGTCCTGTTGTCTGTAATCTACAGGAATTGATAGACGTTACTGAACGTGACAAGCTCGGAGACGATTTCTGGGCTGAGATTATATAGCAACTACCTGCCGTACCTATTTTTCTGCTCTGTTTTTCTTGTCTGTTTATACAACATTATTTTTAGTACATGGCCAACCCGAAACACGTGTCTATTATTTTTATGTAAAGAATCTATGTACAAATTTCCAAAACTGTATCGTGGAAAATCACGAAGTTATAAACTTGTTATGTTACCTGATTGTCCGTACAAAAAGTTGGTTACCACTTAACACGCGCCACCGGCCGATCGGCTGTGAGTGTCGCTCGGTGTCCAACTATTTACCATTTTAAAATATTTTTGGGACAAAATATAACATTGTGTAAAAACTATTGGAATCGATTCAGTTACTTATTCTGAACAAACTATATTCAGGTTTGCATTATACTAAAAATAATGTTGTACATAAATGGTAATATAAAATAAATAAATAAAAATCGATTGCCCGATATAAATACACATAGGGATCGTTTCGTGTTATCGCTGTCATATTACGAGATAATTTTAGTTTTGCAGTACTTAAGTAATTGTGCCCGCTAATCCACCAACGTGTAGATAGTTTGTTTTCTGCGCTCACGATAATTTATTTGACTGTGGTCCTAGGTTCAATACGCGCGTCGGGCAAAATGTTATTCGTTTTTTCTTAGATGTTTTTGGTAGGAGCTCCGCATGTGAATTTGTATCTGGTTAAATGCTCTAGTGGT
Source organism: Eremobia ochroleuca (assembly GCA_949629135.1). Classification (NCBI taxonomy): domain Eukaryota; kingdom Metazoa; phylum Arthropoda; class Insecta; order Lepidoptera; family Noctuidae; genus Eremobia; species Eremobia ochroleuca. The sequence continues at coordinate 27,061,233 of OX451384.1, read as the reverse complement.
GTATCTGCCGCCGCCAACTATTTAGGATAACTAGACAATTTAAATATAGGTTATGACTCCATTTTGTTTAGTTCATTGCTCAGTTCTTACTGCCGAACTTGTTAATAATAATGCATTTTGTATTTTTCATTTTACCAAAACTATAATAAATAATTGGGCCTTTAAATCAGTGCGAATTTAAATGTCTTGGCTAGGCCAGTAAGTAGAGTAAGTAAGTAAACTTTATCGATCCAAGTCATTTGCTGTTTGATTGAATGGCTGAATATTATTTAAACCCCCAGTTGAACGGTGCTGTTTAGTAAAAAGGCTAGGCTGTTAACTGAAGGGCTAATTAAAAACGCTAGGCTGTTAACTGAAGGGCTAATTAAAATAGTTGGCTGTGACATATTCAAACCCAACACAAAATATTTCAACAGTCCACTACACACCTCCAACAAACGTGATAAAATAAAACAAGAAAAAATGAAAATCAAAACTAATTCCAGCAATCATACCTGCGCGGTGGTAGTAATGGATATCCAAACTAATATTATAAATGCGAAAGTAACTCTGTCTGTCTGTCTGTCTGTCTTTGCTTCACGCCTAAACTACTGAACCGATTTGTGTGAAATTTGGTACAGACATAGTTTGGAACTTGAGAAAGGACATAGGATAGTTTTTATTACAAAAAATAAAATAAAAAATAAAATTTATTCCGGACATACAGCGCCATCTATTGGTCAAGAGTCGGCATCAATTTAGTACTGAAAATTCATCGGAAAAATGTAAATAAATAGTAAAAAGGTATGAAAAATATAATATAATACAACTTTTAGTACATAGAAAATGCTCTAACGGATAATTCTATTAGTACTATATGTTGAGTTGGTGATCGCGCAATGGTGTCGATCGTTACACGAGTTCGGTTCATGTTATTGTTTTAATTCATGTGGGAATTTTTAATTTTTAAATTTTTAATTCATTCATTCATTTTAATTCATTTCCATTTTTAATTCATTCTTTAACTATGTGGGTAAAACCAAAAATCTGCCGGAAGTCACTATTCCACGCGAACGAAGTCGCGGGCAAAAGCTAGTTACATATAATGCATCGTCTGACGGACAGCGAATAAAACAGATTCCGGATAATATAGACGGTTCATTTTATTAGAAGAGATATTAGTTGAAAATCAGTGCAGCCCCATCCGACAGATGTTTACAAAAGCCCCTATTTGTTTTCACTACTCACGAAAAGCTATAATCAACCCTTAGCTGTCAAACGACAACCCCTTCAGTTTAAGTTGAAATGAAAATATGTCAATCACAGGGGTTCCACAGACGAAAATTATTTGTTATGAAATGATTTTACGTATAGGTGAATCCACGCGCCTTGTTGATTGTGCGATATTAACGCAGGAGTTCTATTGGTATAATCTGATGCCAGCATTCAGGATAATTGCCAGGATATTTGGAAAACCAACATTTTATATTGGTGCCTTTTTCAATAACCGCAAAAATACCTGTAAAAATTTGCGGTGCCCAGCAAATTATAGGAGACAGTGTATTAGGTTGTTCAATCAGTTTTGTCGTTCGCTAAGAAAAAAACGATTTTGTGGTTTGAAATACATTTTATTATTAATATAATAATCTCCTTGAACTTCACTACACTTGTTCCAGTGATCTTCTAATTTATGGATTCCGTCCCTGAAGTGAAAATCCGGAAGACTGTCGAAATACTCTCCCACAGCCGCTGTTACCTCTTCGTTCGATGAAAATCGTTTTCCACGCATTAATTTTTTGAGATGTGAGAACAGCCAGAAGTCAAAGGGGGCCAAGTCTGGCGAATAGGGTGGATGATGCAATAGTTCGTACTTTAATTCACTCATTTTCGCGATGGTTTTTTGAGTTGCGTGAGCGGGCGCGTTATCTTGATCAAAAATGTTTTTTTTTCTTGTGTAAATCAAAGTCTTTTCTCACGAATTTTTATATGCAGATCTAGGTCTAAAAGGTTACAATAATAATCTGCGTTTATTGTTGCACCAGTTTGGAGGTAATCCACAAACAAAATTCATTTTGCATCCCAAAAATCTGTTACTAATCGAACGACAAAACATATTGAACAACCTATTATACTGAATGATTTTTAGTTTTTTTTAGTCTCCAAATTTTTACAGGGTGTTCTACATATCGAACCTAAGGTGCAAAAACGTTACATATGCAAATAATGTAATATTTCAGGAGAAGCGTTTGAAAATTCGGCATCCTATTATAATGTATAATTCTTTTTGACTAAAGAAATTAACTGGTAATATTTAAGATACAACTTTGAACTTCGTATCAAAGTTAAAGCGAACATATCGCAATTTTGTAGTAAAATAATATAAACCTTTAAAATTTACAACCCTCCCAAATTTTATAAGTGACATTTTTGCACCTAACCTTCTTCTCATTTCCAAAATGAGCCCTCCAAGGTCACAATTCATTTTTAGTATATGAAGTATTGTTGATTACACTTGAGTATATTATGCCGCCGGTCTGGCCCAGCGAGGGTAGATCAACCCTCACCCTACCTAAGTAAACTCACCCGCGGTGTAAACATATTTGTCGAGGGTCACTTTAGTATCGAATGATTGCCAATTTTTAGGGTTTGTCACTACATTTTGTCGGAAAATTATCATAGGAATAATTAATAAAGATGCATAAGAAAGGAATAAGAATACAAATAAAAAAAAAGGACGAATGTGTGATATGTGTGTGTACGTCTTTCAAATGTCGCTTTTAGCGATAAGACCGTTCATTGTGTCACCCTTTGTATAAATACTACATTTATATCTATAATTTATATGGTGTACGTGTAGGCCTATTTGCAATTCCCCCCTGTCGGATGAAGGCTTCGATGTATCAGTATACTAATAGGGTATAAATTCCTATAGGTACTGTGACAAGAAATATGTAAAAGTTTTGTCTGTCATCCAAAAATCTACAAACACTGTGACAAAATGTAAACAGTTTGGCGTCAAGCCGAGCTGTGTTTTCTAGTCCTAGTCCTAATAACACGTACAGCGGGCTGCAAAAATGCATGGACAGTATAGAAATAAAATCCTGTGAAGCAAGAAATGACGCAATATAGCTTAAAACCAGCCGGTCGATTCTATAAAAATCTCACCGTGAAATCATAAGTGAAGTGAGCACTTAATAGTGTTAATCCCTAGCGAATGACAGCTCACTCCACGCTCACTTCACCGTAGCTTTCACGCTGAGATGGTTACAGAATCGCACGGCAGTTAACGACTTACAAAATTTAATTATTCTGTTACCAGATAGCGTTGCATTGCTTTGATTGAAAAAATATTTTTGTAGTTTATTTTTGTCTCTTCAAACATTCATATATTGTTCTATGGGTACAACGATTTGAAGAGGAGGGTTCTTTGCAATACCATCAAAGAACTGGTACACCAAGATTTATAAACACATTGAAGCGTCAAACCATGGTAAGGGAGTATGAAGAAAATGGATTTCTGCCGACGAACCACTATGCTGGGTTATTTGACACAAGTGTTGACACTGTCCGTCGTGCTCTTCATAGGTCTGCCTCATCGGAGGCATGCTGTGAAAACCATAAAATATCGATTGGAGTAATGTCACCTTTACAGATGAAAAAACTTTTAAGTCCAATGAACACGGATGCTTATGTTTGTGGCGTCGAAATAATACGCGATACACAAGTGGTCACGTGTAGCAATCTAGTAAAGTATGCAATCTGCTCATATAACAGTGACAGTGGGGATAGATGAGTGCAGCCGATCCGGGAGAACTAGTCAGACTACCAAGTCGAGCAAATAGTGCAAAGTGCTGGAGAAGACCATGTTGCAGGCCGAATTAATATTATTTTACTTAGTACTAAATAATTACATTTTCTGTAGACCTGGTTATGTGTGTATAACCTATTACTTACGTATTTTTAATAACTTAAAAAATAATGAAAACTTCAAGTTCAAACACAACATCATTTTTAGTTTTATATGTTACCTAGATACTAACAATTTGATATGTTTTTATATAATTTATTTAATCCATTTAATCCGTTTGACCTTTGTGATAAAATAATCTGGTCTCCTGTTTGTTTTCATTGAGGTTACATAAGCTTCAATCCTCTTTCCGATTTTGGAAACGAATACTCAAGCTATGGCCTCAATAAGTTATACATAATATTATAATGTTATACGCTAATTAACAAACTGGCTGTTGAATTTGAATAATAAACTGTAAGAAATGAACCACTTTCATTTTTTTAATACTTAGTGCATTTTTTTTTGGTGAGGCTGTTTACCTGCGATGACTGCTCTTTTTTCATGTTGCTACATAACTAGCAACTCGAGTATTATATTATTAAATACCCACTCTTTACCATAATGAATATATTCCTATCGGTTTCTTTTGTTTATCATTCAAGCTACGTGCTAGCAAATGCAATGCTACAATAAAGCTTACTTAGATAATTAGAGAAATGTGTTAGCTATGTAACTCCTTACTTATCCTACTTTATACGTTTCTTCCTAACTCATTACTTACGTTTCTTAAATTAGTCATAGTTGTGAAGAAAACAAGGCCATCTAGTTTATTTTCGAAAACTTTAACTCAAACGTTCACTGGAAAATAGACACTAAGGTATCCATGCAATTTTGCAGGTGAGTGTACTTCTCGTTTGCCAAAGTGCTACGGGTCCGCTACGACCACGTAGCAACGTAGCGAGGCGTAGCTACGGCGGCGTAGCCACTGTATCTTTGCAAGAATCCACTGTTTATTCACCATTTTATTCCGCTTCTTATAACTTGGTATACTTAGCTGAAGTTTAGTCATTTAACCCTTTTCACCAATTCATAAGTGCTCTAATTCCATATTTATAGCACAATATATCGAGGAACGTCGGTATTTTGTTCAACCATGCGAGTTTCCAAAAACAGACGCGTTAGATGGCTACTGCGGTGAATATAACTTCGTCAGGCACCGTAACAGCCAGCCAATTCTGTAAAAATCTCACCGTGGAATCATAAGTGAAGTGAGCACTTAATAGTATGAATCCCTAGCGAATGACAGCTCACTCCACGCTCACTTCACCCAAGCTTTCACGGTGAGATGGTTACAGAATCGCACGGCTGTAATGCATCTTCTACATAATTTTTAAATTCGTTAGCGTACCCGTCCAGTCTCGATTGAATATCAGATTATGAGAGGCAGCCGGGAAAATACAACATACATGGTGTTTTAAAATTATAATAGTGTTTTTATTTAAATTTATGAAATTTAAAAGAAGATTTTATTTTTAAAACCCCATTTAATAAAGATAAGAAAAATGATTACTTCCGCAGAAACAATAATATGTTTTCGTCAATATTATAAACCTACCTAACTATTATTAATAAAATCAAACAAAGTGTACAAAGTGGCGTTTAGGTAATAAAAACAAACACAATGACAAACAAACATTATAAGGGCTGATTTTTCCAACGCCAAATAGTTGTGCAAGAAATGATTTTGAATTTTTGAAATTCTTCCATACAGAAACTGTCAGAGGTTCATTTTATTCCACGAATAAAAATTATTTGTCGATTGAAAAATCAGCCCTAAATAGTGCACACAGCGTCAGTATGTGCTAAGCCCTCAAGTTATAAAATGTTAGCACTGCTACAGTAGCCGGCACATAACTTGGCAAGAGTCCTCCCCTTTTCCTCTCCTTTCTTTAACTTTCTTCCAAACAGACGTGTTTAAAATAAATTATGGAAATAACCGTAGAATAATTACAAGCAATCAAAGTGATATTATTTTTTTTTTTGCACTAAATGTACGTGAGCAAACTTATTCCCACTACGGCAAAACCTTGCCAAGTTACGTGCCGCCGACTGTACAAAATTGAATTCGTTACGAATAATCTAAAGAATAGGTACTTCAAAAAGAGTTCATTGTTTCGACTTGGATTCGAACCATCGCATCACCGAACGTCTTCATACTCATACCGGCGCAGTTTAACGAGTTCGTTAAACTACCGGTATGAGTATGGCGATGGCCAGCGGGCCCATATGAATTGCGATGAAATTATTATCTACTATCGTCCGAGGCACTTTAGGTCTCTGTCTAATCGATAGATGTCATAATTTGAGGGTATCCATTAATTTCACGTACTTAGGTTTTCTTTATAAAATTAATTCATACCCTCAAGTTATAACTATGTACGTTTGATGTACACGTTCACTTAAAACAACGAAGGGTAAACGACTACGATTTACCCATTTTTTTTTAAATTATTTCTAATTTTATGAGAATAAAAATAGTTGTTCATAACTATAAATTAGCAAATCAAATTGTAAAATATAAATCTTTGCAGTAAAATGAGATCAAATTTTTGTTAAATAATAGCAAGAATAGATAAATATTATTAAATTATTATTAATCTGTTTTATTTTTCTTGATTTTTAAATTCTTTATAAATATTATCAAAACAAAATATATAAACACTTCTTATTAAAAAAATATAATGCAATATAATATTTTTTTTTAAATCTCTGAATGCAGCTCAAAACTTCTCAAAAAGTTAACGTTAGTGTCGTAAGACCGTTTTCCTGTAGCTACAACGGTTAAGGTACCTGTCTTTACTGCCCTGTCTTAAAAATTCACCCTGTATAAGTGTGCAAGTTTCAACAGAATGGGTTCACAAGTAAAAATTCAATAACTAGTCAATAGCTAGCATAAAATAACAATTGAGACCAACAACGACGGACGTACTTTACTAGCATTAAAAAAAAAAAAAAAAAATCGCAATATTGTAACTCTTTAAAAAGTTTTTCGTGGTTATGCAGAAGAACCAATAAAAACAATATGCATCTACTTGAAAACCTCCTCCTTTTTCACGTCAGTTAAGAAACGCACTTATAACAATCCAGATACGGTTGATAATCAAGAAACATTGAAAATGGCAGCGACAACCATGTCTTCTCACTCGCTCACTTAGACAAGACTTCTTCAATGTGCGAGCGAGGAAGTATGATTTGTGCCGTGTACCACTGAAATCTGAATAGCTCGTTCCTACAGCGCCATTCGAATTTCAGTTTAGAAACTCCTTCGCGCGGTGAGCGAACGAAAACTGTGGAATACTTGTCTTCGCGCGAAACTAACTTTTACGTCAAACGCGGGTTATTATTTATTTAAATAATAATTAGATAATTCGTGTAATACTGATATAGTATGTCGTCACAAATGCCGTTCACTTGGATCAATGCTGAACGCGAGACGACAATATTAATTAATGAAGTTAAAGTTCGACCTATTTTATACGATAAAAACTATTGGAGATACTGCGATGACCATCAGAAGCGCTTGGAGTGGAAAGCTGTTACGCAAGCAGTATTTGCAGAGTTTTGGGAGGCATTTAGCGAACAAGAAAAGTCTGACAGAGGTATGTTAAAGATTATTTCTTACGAAGGAATGTGTAAAGATATCAAAGAGCTGTGGCTTACACGGAGTGACATTTTTTTATTGAAACATTAAAGTATATCTTGATTGACAGGTAAATTTGTTAAAATTCGTAAAGATCAGCCGTGCGATTCTGTAACCATCTCACCGTGAAAGCTTGGGTGAAATGAGCGTGGAGTGAGCTGTCATTCACTAGGGATTAACACTATTAAGTGCTCAGTTCACTTATGATTTCACGGTGAGATTTTTACAGAATCGACCGGCAGTTCAGTGGTTTAGGCATGAAAAGGTTAACAGTTACTTTCACATTTATATTAATACTATTTTGACGCGGCGTCGCCTGCATGGCGGACAGAAATTATCCTACTGTGATCAAAATCTCGTATCTTATGTGATAATCCCGGATATAAACTATCTGAATGCCAAATTTCATCTAAATCCAACCAGCCGTTTTTGCGTAATTGATAAATAATTTTATATCTGCAAGTAGGTTTGCACAAACACATTTACACGTCAATCACATTTTATTTTGAATAACAAACATATATACTTTGACATACTCGTATATACCAACTAGCGCCAAGCTTATTAAGTATCTCAGAAGCTGCGATAGCGGAATGTACGCAATAATCGTCGTAAATACGTATTATGTATCAGCGGTGGCCAGATCATACCAAACTAGCGATAATACTCCCTCGAGAATAATCAGTTAACTACGATTATTTATAATGGGCATGTCCGTATGGTGATCGCGATTATTTCGTATTTCTTTTGTTTTGTTAGGCTTCCCTCAAGTTGACAGAATAGCTGCAGTGCTATTCTGTAAAAATCTCACCGTAAGAACTTAGGTGAAGTGAGCGGGAAGTGAGCTGTCATTCATTCCTAATGCTAGGGATTAGCACTATTAAGTGCTCACTTCACTTATGATTTCACGGTGAGATTTTTACAGAATCGACCGGCTAAATATAATTTGTAGTTCAAGTAAACACTGATTTCACTCACTTATGCATCTTGTCGCCAAGCCAAGGTATTTCAAGTAAATTTTTATTTATTTATATCATGACAGGACTTTTGCTGCTTTTGCTTTTGCCAGTTGAATTTCTTATTATGTTAGTTTCACAGATTGCTACTTAATTGTTTTGGTGCTAGTGTCGTTGCGCCAAGTGCATAATTAACAAACGGCGAACGATTCGTGAACGGTTTTTAGATAATGGCACCGATTCCCTTGTCCACAAACTAAACTAAATTTAAGTTCAGTGCATCTTTTTCATTCTATTTCATTAAGGAAAGGACAGAAAATAAATATTAGTTTAGTCCTGTCAAATTAGTCAGCGCCTGACATAAATTGACGTATTTTTAGTAGCCAATTTTTTAATCACGTCTAAAGTTGTTTATGGAGTATCTTAATTTGACAGCACTATACTAATATTTATCTTCTGTACTTTTCTTAATGAAATAGAAAGAAAAAGATGCACTGAAATTAAATTTAGTTTTGTTTGTAAACAAGAGAATCGGCGCCAATACCTACTTACCGATTTTTATAACGCTAAGCGATTGATGACTGCGCGATAAATACTGATTGCTATTTTATACTTAACTAGCGACCCGCCCCAGCTTCGCACGGGTGCAATGGAGAAACTGATAATTTTAGAGCCACTATTTCTCGTAAAAAGTATAGGATAAAAAATGGTTATTGTGGGTTATCCCTAAGAGATAGACATATACCATAAACATATACCATCGCGGACTTTTTTGTAGACTCTTTTAAGGTGTACAATACTGTAGTACATTATTTTGATCTGTCTCGACGGGTTCAGCCAGCGTTTACAATGTAAGCGCAAAAAAATGTGTTTATTTACGACATAACATTAGAAACCTCTAAAATTATCAGTGTTTCTCTACTATATTATGCATGTATTATAGATAAAAACCTTCCTCTTGAATCACTCTATCTATTAAAAAAAACCGCATCAAAATCCGTTGCGTACTTTTATAGATCTAAGCATATATGTATAGGGACAGACAGACAGGGAAGCGACTTTGTTTTATACTATGTAGTGATAGTGACTAGGTTCTGCCCGCGACTGCATTCGCGTAAAGTTTCATGTTTTAACCTAAAATATATGCTATAGCTGTGCCCTGTAACTCCGTTTTAGTTTAGCCTTCTTTTTTAATTTCCTTCTTTTCCTCAGCTCCTAAGAACCGTGGCGTGGTGTTAAATAACATATGTATACTTTCCTCAAAGATTGGGCTAATGAATGTAAAAAGAATTATTCGAATCCGACTGTTAGTTTGTACCTAGCGTAGTGTAGTGTGTACATAGATATTTATTGAAAATTATTAATAAGCTTCTTCTTCTTTAACTTTTAGCTGTTTGGTCAAATGCGATTCTTAGTTCCAGAGATTAGTGCGTTCAAACAAACAAAAAGAAAAATCTTCAGCTTTGTCCGCGGCTTCGTCTGGGTGTTTCTTGATGCCCCGAACCACCACTTCGCATCGCATCAGCTGCCCGCACTATTACTTCATTTAGCCTTCTTTCTGACTTTATTTCTCTGTGACCGGCTTCTAAGGACCGTAGCGTGATGCCTCGAGAAAGGGGCTGTTAAATGCAAGAATTCTTCAAAACCAACTGGTAGTTTCAGAGATTAGTGGATTCAAACAAATAAACTTTTCAGCTTTATTATGCAGGGTGACTTGTAATTTGACGTATTCCTTCCAAGACGTGATAGTTTGACCCACTTGCAATAATTAAGCATAACCCATAAAGCCTAAGCGAAAATTCAAGGAAGTCCAAAAAACTTTTTTTTCTAGTATTTTTGAAAAAATTCCCAGAATTTGTCATCAAATATAGCTTTTCTCTAAACTAACAAATTTAATGGCCTGGAATGGACACACCTTTTGATGTAACTCTAAAACATCAAACTGAACAAAATACTGGTTATGTGCTGCATCCAGTTAGACTGGCAGCTGACCCTAATATAGTTGGGAAAAGCATGACATAATTATGATGATGAATTAAAGGCGTTTTTGCTTGACTTGTCGGTGGATTTGTGCTAATTTTGGACTACTTCCTATTCTTATATTAGGTTTGAAATCGTTCGGGCACTAAGACAGTATATAATTATATTTATTTAGTATTTATCATCATCCATCTAGCGTTTTTCTAAATATGTTGGTCGGTTTCCAGTTTAACCGGATGAACTGAGTACTTAGAATAGAATAGACATTTATTTTGCGAATAAGGGTAAGTAATACATTAAAACTTATCCATATTTCATTACTCGGCATGCAACATTACATTATGTATTAACATTCACTTTTTAACCAAAATCCAGATCAATCAATCCAGAACAATTCAGGCAATTCTTTTCTCTGATAAAACTCAGTCACACTGTAGTACGTTTTATCTGTTAAAAATGTAGGTAGTCTACTTTTAAACAGCACTGTTGTCAAGACTTTCCAAACACTTGGTAATTTATTGTAAATAATTGGGGCCATACGCTGAAATTCTTCAAACACAGATACTTAAAAACTGCGCGTACTTATTTATTATCTATTTTTGCCAAAAGTCGATAACCAACCGCAAACAAATGATTTCTATTACTTAAAAACAAAAGATAATCAGTTTTTTTTTTAAGTATGTAGCAGATATTCCAGCTTGACCACCCAATATTTACTTTTGATAGTTTCAAAGAGTTTATATATACCATTCTCAATTTTTAGGGTTCCGTACCGAAAGGGAGAAAGACTCCGCTGTCCGTCCGTCCGTCTGTCACCAAGTTGTATCTCATGAACCGTGATAGTTACAAATTTTCACAGGTGATGTATTTCTTTTGCCGCTATAACAACAAATACTAAAAACAGAATAAAAAAAAAAATTAAGGGGGCTCCCATACAGCAGACATGATTTTTTTGCCGTTTTTATAGATAATGGTACGGAACCCTTCGTGCGTGTATCCGACTCGCACTTGGCCGGTTTTTTATTGAACGCCCCTCGTATAAAATATGATTGTTAGTTTGTAACCAATCCATGCATTTCTAATGATGTTTAAATTATCTTCATACTATTTTGTTGAAAACGCGATATATGCAGTTTTTCCATTACAAAGGTTAGACCACAATGCTCGTATGACAATCGGAATTCCTCAGCCAACTCGTCGACCTGTTGCGCAAATTAAATGGCCTGCCTCTTAAGCCCTTTCTGGCCAAGACGGCCCCCCATTTTGAAAACTTTTAAAAATGGTCTTATCCTTGATTTTAATCGGAGCTCCATTTCACTCAGTTTTTAGTTCCTCGGGAATAGGGTATTTGACAGGTTTTAGAAAAATATGTCTAATGGTTCATTATAGCATAATATATTTGCAATTTGATTAATTCTTTGTGAATTTCTTTATTTTTTATGAAAATTGCCATTAAAAATGAAATGAATAAAATAGCGCCAAAACGCTGAAGACGCCATGCATGCAGGTTACGTGATGTCGTGACGTCACCTACATTTAAACAAACTTCTAGCTGTCAAATCGTAATACGCTTAGTGGTAAATTTTATAACTTTACTATAACAAAATGGGTTACGAGTATAAATGGTGTGTAGTGGCTCAATCAGAGGCGGCGTAAGGCGTGGGCGACGTGGGCCATCGCCTACGGCCACGCGCTCCTAGGGGCCTCGCTCCTCGAAGGCAGGACGAGCAAAATTTTTTGTCGCGTTTAAGCTGAAAAATATTATTCGTCATATCGACGGGGAAGTGCTAACAACTCCTAACTTATAAAAACCCAATTTTACAGGAGGCGATAAAAACCGTTTTTAATTTTTTCCAGAAGTTTAAGAAAAAATGTGTAAATGGCATTTTTATACTTAAATGGGCCCGCTTGTAAGGTAATAATGAAAATTTGCTTGGAATAAGTATTTAGCGAGGTAATGTAAGATAGGAGGTATCACCAAGCTGGTGTGGCTGAAAATTTGAAGATAGGGGTAATTTCCACATTTCAAACAAGTTAGAGAAATCTTTGAAAATTATTATTTCTCGTTGAAGTTTTCAATTATATTCGGCGATAATACAACAATGGAATCTAAAAATAGACCAAATATGCAAAACAGGCGATTTTTTTGAAGATAGGAGTTATTGCCTTTCTATTATATATCACCATCATGATCACCATATCGGTTAAGATAGGAGGTATTTACAAAATTAAACACTGTTATAATTCTGAGAAATCAATGTTTATTCATTGCAATTTTATTGTTTACGCTTTTAAATTATAATCCTTTAATTACTGTAACATTTATCAAAAAATACATACAGAATATATTTCCTGCCAAAATTAATCAGGTTGTAATGGACATAATTAATATAGGAGATATTTCTTCGGTGCCTAGCTACGTCGATTTTGCGAAATTCAACCTAATTCATAATAACAGTAGACGCGCAATTCAATTCTCTATCAAACTGCATTCATAAGTCGTTTTCGTAAAAAATGTAAGTTAGGAGTTGTTAGCACTTCCCCGTCGATATAACAACAACCCTTACACTTACCAAATTCTTTTTTATTTCGGCTTGCACCATTTGCGTTAACTACGAGTATTATGGGGAACCACCATCGGGCTAGTGCCAGTAGTTTCTAAAAATTTGTATGGAACCCCTGCACCAACCACTTCGCACTTTATCGGTTTTTTATTAATCGACCGACTGAGACCCGCTTTTGTGCTCTTGCTAAGAAACAGACTTAATAAGACTTATTTTGTAATTACGAAAATTCAGTTTATAAATTCCTACCCATTAATATTAGGTCTTTACCTATGAAATTGCCGTTCTGCAGTGCTGGCCATTTCAAATCAAAATAATTTTTGTTTGGCTAAGAATTCTAATTTCAAATTAATTTTATATTAAAAACATGGAATTTTGTTTCCAAAAGTAGTCATTTGTTTATTGATTAGTGTTACATTTTCATCGCATTTCAATCTTTTTCGTCATCATGGATACGTTAAAAATTCGAGTAATTATGGAATATGAGTAGGTACCGTCGTGGCAGCAACGCGGCACAAGCGGCACGCAACATCAACGACGTTTACGGAGCTAACACTACAAACCAACGCACCACCTGTTATTGGTTTGCTCGCTTCCGTTCTGGAAATTTCGACCTGAAAAATGGACCTCGCAGTCGTCCGAAGACTTTGGTCGACAGTGACGAATTAAAGAAGATTGTGGAAGCTGATGATACACAATCTACGGCTGAATTAGCAGCAGCTTTCGACGTTAGCGTCAAAATAATATTGGTCCATTTGCGTCAAATTGGCAAGGTAAAAAAGCTTGACAAATGGGTGCCCCACGAACTCAATGTTCGCCAGCGCGAAATACGCGTCGAGACGTGCCTTGCACTGCTCAACAGACACACAAATGAAGGAATTTTGAACCGCATTGTTACCTGCGATGAAAAATGGATTCTGTTTGATAACCGCAAGCGCTCAGCAAGTTGGTTGGATCCTGGTTCAGCACCTAAACAATGCCCTAAACGAAAACTTACCCCTAGAAAAGTGATGGTCACTGTTTGGTGAATGATGGAGAAGCTGGCACATCTCCAACCAGCATTGGTCAATCGCTCGTCTCCGCTGCTCCTCCACGACAACGCGCGACCTCATACTGCACAGCAGACGGTCTCCAAGTTGCAAGAACTGGGGTTGGAAGCTCTCCGTCATCCGCCCTACTCACCAGACCTTGCGCCTACAGACTACTACTTTGTTTAATTTTTTTCATACAAAACGGGAATTTCATAGGTAAAGACTTATTATTAAGTAAATAATTAGCTGATTTCATATATGTTATCCCTATTTTTTTATTTAAATTGCTTATGGATATGTGATCCTAAAGATGTAAAACTTGCATCTTTTATACATATTTATTTAGTTAGTTTTTGTTTGTATTATCCAATGTCCACGCACATTTCTGTTTTTAGATTTTTTTGCATAGGGCCAACCTCTAATTAAAGCATCACACACACACAACCACACACCACAACACTTTATTTATTTATTTATTTTATTATTTATCTACACACAGTAAAAAACATACGGATATGACATTGACATTGTTTCCTACCTAGGTATAATAATTTATGTATAGTCTTTTTGTAGCTTTTTGATTGTCCATAATAAATAAAAATTATTAGTTTCTAATAATTGTTGTTCAAATCCATCTTTTTGCGTTACGAGAGGGCCTCGCAAAATGTATGTTGCCCACATGAAATTTAGGTCTTGCCCCGCCACTGGGCTCAATGTCCTAACACATCTGTTAAAACACCGGAGAAAATATTTGTGTACATCCCAAAAAACACTAAGATACGGAAAAGTGGTTAATGGTCGCTCGTAGAAGTCCGAAAGATTAGAATTATTAGCTTTAAATGAGTTGTAACTTCTAGCATCCAATGGTCAATTTGTCAACATAACCTAAAATGTTCACGATAGTAACCACCTTTTTAGGTTTTTCTAATCTATTTAATAATTTAAAAGTATATTTTATAAAACAAAATATTATACCTAGTACTTACAGTGCTGTTTTACAATCTTCAATTCGGAAGCGTAAAAATCAGGGTTGTTTTTGAAGAATAGTCCGACCATAATCGCGTCTATTCTAGGGATATTTCCACTATCAGCTTTGACGAATTTGGACTCAATTTTAGGTACTTTATATGATCATTTAGGATGATTTCTCACTTTTAGTAACTAACAGATAAGAATACTACAAAGTCAAGCCACTGGCTCTCTGACTAGGTTCACCTTAGTCTTAGTTAACCTACCGTGTCTCTTGACCTTGATAGATTAACTTTACTGATTTTAGTATAAAATTACTATTATCTTAGACTTGTAGTAAAAACGAAGAAAAACACTGATGCACCGTACAAAACTTCGAGTGACATTCACTGTAAACAAGGAGGTGACGTCACTCCAGATTCAGCCAATCCCTTGCGTTTTCGATCACGTGGCCAATCATAAAAAAAAATATATTAATGATTTTTTTAAATATTATACTTATTTTAAAATTACGTGCTGGCTAAATAGGTTTACAAAATCTTTACTGTTAAGTTAATAACAGTTTGATCTATATTTTCACAGTAGTCAAATACCCTATTATGGCCACATTCATATTATTCCAGTGGACGGTTGTAGGTATTTTGTTTTATTTATTTACCATTTATGTACACACATACAAGGTGTAACTTAAATAACGCACAACCTCTTAAGGGGTCATTGTACTCATCATTATGAACAACTTTTACTATGGGACCAAACCTGAAATCGCGAAAAAAAAATCAGCTGTTCCCTACATTTATGTTCGCATAACTCGTCAAAATGTAGGGAACAGCTGATTTATTTTTCGCGATTTCCGGTTTGGTCCCATAGTAAAAGTTGTTCATAATGATGAGTACAATAACCCCTTAAGAGGTTGTGCGTTATTTAAGTTACACCTTGTATATAAACAGACAAGAAAAAACAGAACAGAAAAATAGGTACAAAGGTGATGCTTATTTCTTAAGAAATCTCTTCCAGCATACCTGCGATAGGACATTAGATAGAGAGATGTAGACAGCGTGTGAAAGAGCTTGTTTTAGATGAGCTTTGTTTTAGATGAGATTGGAATAACAACTATTGCATGCCATAAAATTGCCTGGGCAGTTGTTTCACTCTTCATTGTTTCATAAGCATTTGTTTAGTTTGGTTTTTCACATTCATTTGCTTACTTAAGTGGCACACCTTGATCGGCTACTTGTGAAATCGCATTAAGGAATTGACGAGAATCAGTTGTAAATAAGTATCTCTGACGAATACAACGTGTAACGTTAAATGCGCAAAACCTCAGACACCCCAACTGATTTTTAATTCATTTGACCTATTTCAGAAAAACAATAAGTCATTGAAAGAAAACCTAAAGGTTTTATGTGCTGTTTTAGTTTTACTGGCCATTCTGATCATTTTTTGCGTCTGCGACGACGCTTTATCGAGGGAGGAATCGTCAACGGGCCGCTGCGCCGCGCTGACTTGACTTATATTAATAAATAGACACGGCAACGTTTTTTACGACGACTTGTTAACCTAGCCGTGCTTTCAATAGAAAGAAAAATTTCCAAAGAAATCGATTTCATAGAAGTTATTGAGGAGTTCAGTAAATTGAGGGCACGAAAAAAATATTTGGCCCTCCCTTACAAAACTGACTACCAGCTGATTGATTTACTATGGGAGGGCCAAATTTTTTTTTCATATTTCGACCTATGTTCTTTGGGGAAAGTTGTTGAGTTTCATGAGCACATTCACCTCCTTCAGGGTTGATACCCCCCTTCCGTTACACGCTGTATATTATGATATTTATGGAAAATAGTTGTTAGCACTTAGTTACTCGTAAGATGTTAGATGAAGACATATAGGAAGAGTAGTTACTTATCACTTTCGCACACTACTGAAACTCGGTACTCACTGCCTCATTGTTTGAATGGTCGCGAACACTACTGTGTGTAGAGTCCGGCGGGGTAGTTGCGGAATACACTAATAGCAGCAATGGCTTTCATGTTGACGGTTCAGCAACAATCATTGCGTTATTTACGTAGTTCAGCAGACAACATTTTCGAACATATCGACTGTGATCAGTATATTGGCAATTTCCTTTAATATTATGGGATGTGTGCTTGGAAAAAATGTTATTGGGTTTTTTATTAGGTTTCTCAAAAGCAGACATATGTACAGTAATGTCAACGAGAACATAAACCTTAGCCATTAGCCTTATTATATACAACACACAGTTTATTTTTAAGCCAAGGTTTAAGCCATCGAGCCTTTATTGAATTTTGAATTTGGGACTTTATTCTGGCATAGTAAAAGTTTTAATTACAATATAATCCGCATTAAACCTAAGTCTAAGTAGTCAATTTTGTAATTAGAACTTTAATTCAGTTGGAATAAGGTTCGAAATCCAAAAAACTGGAATTCACTTTTTAGTGAGACTGAACTTGTAAAACATTTCAAATGATTAAACTAAATCATTTTTTTCTTTTTCAGTGGCAATTGTAAGAAAAAGGTGGTCATATCTTAAAGGTGCCTTCAAAAAAGAAGTCAAGAGGCAAAATGCCTACGCCCAGGATTGTTCAAAGAGAAGGCGTCCTTATTTATATTATGAAAACTTATTATTTCTTAAATCAGAAAATGTTACGACAATAAATCCAGACAATAATGCAGAAGTGGAACCAGGTGATGATGATGCTGCAAAATTTGATATGTTTTTAATGTGTGAATTGGATGACATGAGATTTCACTATTCTCCTGTAGGGTCAAATTTCGAACCAGATATGAAGAGTTCTACGGATGATGGTGAAACATCTGAGTTAGATGGAATACTAGCTAAAATTGATCCAGATATTGAAATTAAAAGCGTATCGAGTGGTGAGAATGATCATTAGGTAAATTATGTCACTGCTATTGTATGTGTCAAGACGGGAACTCAGTAGGAGCCGTCTTCGCCCAGTCTTCTGTGTAATTTTGATGTTGATGTTAGATGTAGTAGGAAGGAAGGTAGTCGTACTGTCCTAGCGAAACTGCCCCCGATAGGAACCTATATCGTAACCTATGTTATATTGTAGTGGGTACTAATTAGTTGATCTAGTTGATCCGGATATCTAAGAGATATATCTAGGAGATATTAGCTCTATATCTTAGTCAATTGAGGAGCTATTTGAAAAAAAGTGTCTGGAGACGACTTTTTTTCCAAGTGGTATGTTTTTGTTATTTTAAAGCTAGGAAAATAAAACCAATTCCATTTGTTATGGTAAATTTTACAGCTTATTTTTTAGTTATTTCCTATGAGCTAGCCCTAAATAAAGATAGGTATGAAAAAATGCAAATACATTTTTTTAAAATTGATTTCTATCAGATCGAATTGAATTACCACTTTGAAAAAATATAATAATTAAAATCCATAAGGTGCAACAGTTTAAAAAAAATATGAAAATAAGTGGACCATCTTATGACCACTTTGTTGACGCTTTCAACTTTTAATTTTTCATTAATATAGTACCTACTATTAAATTGTATTAGGTACATATTTGATTTTTGAATATTGGGCTTGAAAAAGTCGCCTCCAGACACTTTTATCAAATAGCTCCTCAATTGACTAAGATATAGAGCTAATATCTCCTGGACCAACTACTATTAGTACCCTCAACAATATAACATAGGTTTCGATATAGGTTCCTATCGGGGGTAGTTTCGCTATGAAAGTACGGCTAGACCCTTTAATCAAATAACATATAAATAATATAAATAATAATAATAATATGTTTATATAATGATATCCATAATATAAATACTAGGAACAAACATAAATTTGTTGTTCCTACAACAAGGCTCAAGAAAATAGGTGGCTCGTTTAGATGCCAATGTATACGTTTTTATAATAAACTTCCTAGCCACATTCAAGAACTAAGCATTAATAAATTCAAATCTTTTATAAAGCTAAAACTATGCCAGAAAGCCTATTATACTGTAAAAGACTATATTGAGGACAAAAACGCTTGGGATTGAGCTGCTCCAATAGGTCTAGACAGTGAATGTTGTTTATTTTTTATTTTTGCTGATTTACACTTTTGTTATTTTTTTTCTTTCTAAATATCTATTTATGACATGACATGAACATTTACTGTTTAAAGTCTTATATTATTTTAATTATTGTGAATGTGAGGACTATGTGGGTCATTGTTTCCGTTTTAATCATGGTCTGGCAGTTTGAGTGGTTTATGCGGTCTACACAAATGTTCTGTCCTTGGTATTGCTCGTCGAATCGTTGAGCTCCTTAAGTTCTGAGTTGAGCTGCACGGTTACTGACGAATGCGTGCACTGACTGCACAGGTCCACTCAATCTGTGTGGTTCTTCCCTCAAAATACCACTTCAGACACCAATCTACATGGTCCTCAAAGATCAAAGATGATGTCCGGATTTTTATATACACATTGACATTGATGAATTTTATATAAACAATGACATGGATATTTACTTTGTATAGTATCTTATTTTTTATTATTATTATTGTGAGTGTGAAGACTATGTGGGTCATTTCTTTTTTCTTTTTTCCTTCTTAGTTAGTTTTAATCATGGTCTGGCAGTTTGAGTAATTTATGCGGCCTACCCAAATGTCCTTTCATTGGTATTGTTCGTCGAATCGTAAGGCTCTTCAAGTTCTGAGTTGAGCTACACAATTTTTGACAAATGCGTGCACTGACTGGACAGGTCCGCTCAATCTGTGTGGTTCTTTACTCAAAAGACCATTTCAGACACCAATCTGCATGGTCTTCACATGATCTGACCAAGATTATGTCTGGACTTTAAAAGAGACTGTGACCTCTGAGTTTGTTTCGGCCTTTCTTCTCAGAGTAGTCAGATAGGAAACGCCGACCTCATCTAGTTTAAAAAATATGATTGACATGTAAAAGTGTTTGTACAAACCTACTTACAGAAAATAAATCATTTATCATTTATCATTCATTTATCATTTATCATTTATCATTTAATATATAAATATATCAATACCTTTTTACACTTAAATGAAGCTTTATTTCAATAAAAATATGTACAGGCACTTTTAAATTATAACTTATACAAGGCGATTTAGGTTCCATGGACACACTTTTAAATCAAAATATTATATTGCAGAGGTTTTCTTGTCCAACAAAAATATTTTTTGTCCTTTTAACACAACTTCCATTTTTTGATACCACACGCCATCGTAAAGGAGACTCTCAAAAGTACAGAATCTTAGTTAGTTTAATAAAACTTACAAGCAATGCTAAAATGCTTATCAGTTAATTCTTTTATAATTAACAATGCTAATATTTACAAATGTAAAGGCGTTTTAAGATGAAAGTTTAATCATTATTAAATAATTACTACTTGACAACATATCCGGTAGTTCACCTAAGTAATTTAATCAAATAACAGGTTTTCATAAATAAATTTGTGTGTAAAACAATATTGTTACTTTATAGTTTGTAAATAATTGTCTTAATTCTCGTATTAAATTATAACATTGTTGAATTAAACGTAATCGCCACCATTTTCTACATCATCGGGGCGCGAAATTACTCTGCGAAATGTGGAATTGTTAATGTGTTACAGAAAAAGGTAAATGTTCCTTTTAATTTTAACTTTAGTTTTAACTCAAACAGCGAAATTAGTTTAACAGTTAATATTCCAGCAATGTGTACAGATGATCTATCTCACGAAGTCCGCTCACCGTCGGTAGTAGTAGTGACGTGTCCCGATTTCCGTATTTCTGTGCGTGGTCCTAGGTAGCGCTAGCAAATAATTGTTTAAAAATAAACAAAGAGAACATTATGAAAGTAAGGCAATAAAAACAAAATTAATTAAATACAGAGTCGCTGCTGCTGTCGTCGGAATAACTTTTTATTTTTTTATTTTTTTGTTAACCTGTAGTGTCCCACTGCTGGGCAAAGGTCAGATCCTTCCAGGAACTCTTTTCCCACCTCGCCATGCCTAGCGGTACTCATTCATGTCATCTCACCATCTCTTTCTGGGTCGGCCTCGGCGGCGCCGTCCGTCTTCAGGCACCCATTGTGTGGAGACTTTTACCCAGCAGTCATCGTGCATGCGGCTGAAGTGACCCGCCCATTCCCATTTGAGCCTGGGAGGTTTCCTTCCTACATTGGATGAATGCCCGCTTTGGAACGCAGCGTGGTGTTCCGAATTCTGTGCTGGCTTTTTACACCCAGAATGCTGCGTTCCCTCGCTCTTTGGCAAAGTCCAAAGCAGAACTTTTGTGACCCGGTGAGCGATCAGGCCACGTTCAAAATCTAATTGTCAAAAATTACATTTTTAATTTGTATTTTTCACAAATTGAGACTGAAATCAGACTGTGGACGGTCATAAAATTACGAGAATTGCCCTTCACCGTAGGTTAGGACGGAATCATCTTGCAAATTAATTATTAATTCGAAATCTACGTCCAAATGTTTTAAATCTTAAATTCCTTTTCGATTTTTTTTGGAATTCATGCCATGTTTTGCTGCCAATGCTAATGGGTTCAAGGTTTCACACATCAGCTTTTCAGTACGAAAGACATTTTGTTAAATATTCTTTGATGCAATATATGTATAATATCCGTTTCACAGTTTTTCTCGTTGTGTTGCTGCGCTGTGCGCTGCGGAATATCTCTTAAATCGAATCAACTCAAATCTCAGTCAGGCTCTGCATTTGAGATGGCAAATTCATATTAAAAATGATTAATGCTAGCTATCATACTTTGACCCTGTAACAAATCTAAATTTTTAATGTTATTAACCATGAATTACTTTTACGCAAAATTGCCTTCAACGGTATTCGCGGAAACCTATTGAGATGGTTCACCTCTTACATAACAAGCCGTACTCAAAAGGTTGTTATTAACGGATTCCAATTGGAGTCGATTTCCGTCACATCCGGAGTTCCTCAGGGCTCAATTTTGGGGCCCTTATTATTTATATTGTTTATAAATGATATTGGCACTTGTTTTAAGCATTCGAACTTTTTACTATACGCGGATGACTTAAAAGTCTACAAAACTATAAAAAACTACTGATGACTGTTTGATGCTTCAAAGTGACTTGGACCGACTGTCTAGCTACTGCACCATTAATAAACTCTCGTTGAGCTTATCCAAATGTAATTCGATTACATTCACTAAAAACAAAAAAGCAGCTCACTTATAGCTATCACTTGCTAAATACACAATTAAAAAGATTATACTCATTGCGTGACCTCGGTGTGGTAGACTCTAAACTTCACTTTAATATCCATGTAAACAACATTAACAACAAAGCCCTTAAAATGTACGGTTTTGTTATGCGCAACAGCAAAGATTTCAAGCGTCCATCAACCTACAGATACTTTTATATATCGCTAGTTAGGCCTTGTCTGGAGTTTGCTACTATCGTATGGAATCCCTATTACGTAAAATATATTGACTTGATTGAGACTGTACAACGTAAATTCCTAAGAGCTTTGCATTACAGATGCTAACACAGCCACGGTTCGTATGATATGTTGCTCAAGAATTACAAACTGTTAACCCTAGAATCCAGAAGACTGCTTCTCGGAACAATGTTTCTACATGGTATCGTGCATAACAAATATGACTGTTCTGACTTTCATCGTTCCGAGGACAGTAGTGCGTAGACAAGCGCGTCCATACCGCTTACTATCCTTGAATATCAAGAACATCTGTAACTCCAATGCTGGTTTTCGCGCTCCTCTGCGTCAACTTGTGGATTCCTACAACTCTAGATTCGAAAACATTGATATTTTTAATCTAACAGCGCATCAATTTAGGAAATCTGTAGTCGATTCTATCTTAGCTTTATAAATTATTAAGTGGTGTATTTTTTACTTATGTTTTCCTTTTTCTATCCCATAAATTTCGTTGTTATAAAGCACTCATTCAATCAACAATAATTTAATCTTTCACTCGATTCACTCGTGTATTGTTTTTGTTTTTATCTCGCGTAGCATTAACAATGAATTAGTAATAAGTGGATAATGTTGCTAGTAGTATGATAAGTATTTTGTTTAATTAGTAAGATAGTATGTATAACATTTAATTGTACTCCTGTTTTTTATCCCAAAATAAAATAAAATATTAAAATAATATAGAAAGAAAAGGACAAAACCGTTATTCTAAAAAAGTAAGTTTAGTATCTAATTAAAAGAACAAAAAAATGTGAAGTTGACGTATGTCATTTTATCTAGTGAGATATGATGCCAACTAAGCCAAGGCTTTCATAGTGATGAAAGTCTTTGCTTAGTTTCTCTGTTGACGGTACTCGGTGTAAAAATCTGACGTAAAAACAATAAGCACTAATGATCCGGACCGCGTCGCAGTTACGACTGAGCGCTCCTGAGCTTACGCACACTAAAACCAGGTGGATGTGCAGGCACAACTACAAACATCGTTAAACGGACTTTAATATTCCACAGTAGATGGCGTTGAGCTCACTCACTTAAATGGAAATGGTTACAACAGTATCCCATAGAGGGCAGGAGCATCGACTTTACGGGTTATAACAATCATAAATAGTTACGCATATGAATATGTTATAATCGAGATAGACGTTTTCGTTATGTTTGTTAATTATACTAAGATAGTTAAAGTACTAAAATATAATAAAAATAACATATTAACCTTTTTCCTATGACCTGTAAATATAATAAAATATTAAAGTAATAATATAAAAATGTGTACTCATGCAATGTTGTTAAAAATAACTAACAAACTAATACCTTGTGCTTCTTTTCATGCGATTGAAGACGTACAATGTAGTATTTCAGTTTATTGTATGATTCACTGTTAACTAATTAGTTTCAATTTCACATGTACGCAGGATGTTGTTGGTTTACGTCCTATTCACGGTGTAACAGAATAAACGCGAGACTTGAAAGTAGTTTGTTCAGAATCGGCTTCTGAATCGATTTCCATAATTATTATTTACGTATGTTAATTCTTGTCATATAACTCAAATTAGAACCACTGCGTCCTAACAATTAATTTAAGGAAATTTAAACCTTGTCCTAGAGCAATACAGCCTACTTAAATGCACGACATAATTAACGTTTTTTAACCGTTTTACGTTTAGTCAGGACAACTATTTTATAAAATATAACATGGTTTGATTGAACTTAATTAAATTACAGAAGTTATTTTAGTCTTATAATTATAATAGTTTGTATGTTATTTTAGTCTTAATAATATTCTAATTGGGGTGTCTGAGGTCTTTATTAGAGGTGTTTATTCTGTTAGAGGTCTTGCGTTTATTCTGTTACCCGTTGTAGGTTTAAGTAAGCCGGGTGATCTCAGGACTCTTCGATCTCATTTTACCTTTCTATATTTATGATTGTTTTATTGATTGTCATTTTAGTAACCAATACCTGTAAGGTAGAAATAAGTAAAAAATTGTGATTATGATATTTGATATTCATTGAATTGTAGGATGTAGTTTTAGTCAGTGCTATTTATCACTGATAGATTGTAGGATATATTATT
The DNA here is from genome assembly GCA_949629135.1 of Eremobia ochroleuca. Classification (NCBI taxonomy): domain Eukaryota; kingdom Metazoa; phylum Arthropoda; class Insecta; order Lepidoptera; family Noctuidae; genus Eremobia; species Eremobia ochroleuca. The sequence continues at coordinate 27,036,725 of OX451384.1, read as the reverse complement.
AGTCGGTTCTACTTACCACTGATATCTTGTAGGTTTTAGTATTAGTCAGTTCTATTTACCATTGGTTCCTTATCAATGGTAAATAGAACTGATTCTGACTGGTCAGCTATTTACTCAATTCTTCTTTTTTTATATTGAATATATACCGTTGGCGCGACAGTGTAATATAGGGTTAAAAAAAAATCATTCTCTATTCCAATTAATGCATAGATGTTCATCAATACACAGCTACCTGTTTAGGTACCTAGTGTAGTTTTTTGTGTTGTTGTATTGTTTTTTTTTACGGGAAGGTAATGCTCGGTGATATACACAGTCTATGATTTGACAGGAGTAAAAGGCAAGCAGTTTAGCACCATTGCTCTGTGGCAGGCACGAAGTCTTGTATTTGACAGGATATAAGGAATCTACGGGGTACCTAATTGCGTAACGCACTAACAGTGCCAATGGCGTTCATTTTGACAGTTCAACAACATTCATTTCGTTATTGACGTTGTTGAGCAGACACATTATTTGAAAATTATGAATCAATGGATTATTCCTGATTGAAAGTTTGTTACGCAATAAGGGTGAAGGCTCTGGGTGGTATTGTTCCGTGCCGTCGCCGTGGACCCAGCGGGATAACCGAGATTGAGATACGAGTAGAGCATTGCCTATTCGTTACTAAATAAGTTATTAGTTATTTATTGTTTTGTTGTATTTATTTATTTTAGTTTTTAATTGGACGTACTAATAAGTTATTGTTGTCATTATTCTTTACCTTCACGGGTTCTTATAATATATTCTTTTAATAATTAGTTACCTCTACTGTTACTAATAAATTGTTATTTTTTGTTATTATCATTATAGCCTATAAGTACTAGCCTTTATGTGTATGGTCCAATTTTTCGTGAAATAAATAATAAATTAAATTATTGTTTCCAAGCCCATCGTCATTTTATTGCTAGATAATATGCCTCTCCCAGACTGCACCACAACACCCTGTCCTCCGCCTTCCGCATCCGGTCTGTCCCAGACAAGTTTTTAAGGTCGTCGGTCCAGCTACCTTTGGTTCGTCCTACTCTTTTTGGGGGGGACTTGCCGATACGCGGTCTGCGGCCAAGACTCGTCTGCTACACCGGCCATCGGTCCTTCGACAGACATGGCCAGCCCATTGCCACTTCAGCTTGCTTACCTCAATGGGCGGAGAAATATATTTATCTTTCTCAACACTTTCCCCGCCATGCGGTCCGCCAGCGGGTCGTAAGTTTTTGAGTAAGGCACGCCACCTATATGTTGCGTTGTGTTGCGCTTTCGTTTTTCTATAACAGCAGGCTGCGCTCAAAAAAAATTAAATGATTAAGCGAGATCGTAGCTCACCTCACGGCCTGCTAATAAAAACAATCACTGAACCCGCCGCCCGCCCGTATGGCCTGCTGCGCTCTTTATAACATTTTCACCGCGGCTTGTGCGAATGGGTCAAGATACGTCAGCCGGCTGCCCGCATCTGGAATCGCGAATTCCTATATATGAATGGCGTCGAGTGCTCATATCTTTACTCGTATGGTGTTGTTTATTTCCTCAAAAATAAAAGTGGTGTTTTCAAGAACTTCAAAGAATTTAAATCAACAGAGAACCAGCAAAGTAGAAAAATTAAAATATTCAGCACTGATAATGGTTTAGTGTTTAGCAATTTGTTTGAGGATAAACTTCGTAACACTTCTTTCTTCAGAACCAAAGTATTTGTAACGCTTTAACTGATCTGGATTTAACCTTACCCAAGAGGAGGAGGAACCAGTGTCGCCAGATCCAGCAGTTTCCAAACGAGTGAGGAACCCAGAGCGGTAGGGTATGGTAACCTATGCACAAAGTCTTGTTCAGAGCTATCCAGTGATCCTGTTACTGTCAAAGAGACACCGGACATCATGTCGGGATCACCACTTTGCCGGGAATGTATTTGATGTGTGTGTGAGTGATCAGAAGGTTTGGCAAATGAAAGAGCGTGTTCTCGGTTAAAGATTTACTGTACGACTGATGCTGTAAACAGAGGTTGAGAGAACTTACAATTAACTTACGGGCTACGACATACGTATACAACGTGTAACGTTAAATGCGCAAAACCTGAAATTAGTTTGATCAGAATAACGAGCAGAATTAATTGAACCACTTTTTAATATAGGTCATATATTTCAAAAAATCTTCATTAAAAACGTTGCCGTGTCTATTTATTAATAGTTCAAACAAGCCAATATCAGCGCGTCGCAGCGGCCCGGTGACGATAAAGCGTCATGGCAGATGCAAGAAACGATCAGAATGGCCAGTAAAACTAAAACAGCACATAAAACCTTTAAAAAAATTTAATGACTTATTTTCTCTCTGAAATAGGTCAATTAAATTAAAAATTCAGTTGGGGTGTATGAGATTTTGCGCATTTAACGTTACACGTTGTATACATATTAAATATATTTAGTCTTTGCCTAAGACTATATTATTAAGTATTATATACCTGCGGTCGTTGACCCCAAACAAAAAATGATTAATTATTTTTTGTTTTTATTGTGTTTAGATTTATCGATGTTTATCAAGTCTGCGGAGTTTCGCTAACTAATTTGATTTGACCCTGTATTATGCACCATACCCGACATCAGGAAGGTGCGCAGGGTTGCATCTACTTTATATAACTCCAACACACTCATAAACCATGTATGTGGAAGTGTATTTTGATGAGCCAGCTTTGGTGTATAGACACCAAAGCTCACTCATCAAAAGGTAGGTAAAGGGAGGTAAAGTTTACAGACATCTGTTTTGTAATCTTTACCTCTCAAAAAGGATTTAAGAACTTTATAGTCCGTCGGTAGATAGATCGGTCTATAATTTATAGGCAGCTAAGTACTACCTGGCGTATGGAGCAGGTGGGGTGGAACGCCAATAGGGTTTTTGCTCAGCGCTTCAAAAGTCAGCGCCGAGCAGCCAAAAAACAACATCAACTTTAATTACACTACGATATTTCTTTAAAGTGAAAACAACGATTTATGATGCGTGTAGCGGCAAAACGCCATAAGATAGTTTCATGGCCCACGCATAAGGGTGACTGGAAATGGGATATCAAACGGGCGTGCGAACTTTGGAACCAGTTTACTAAAAAATCTGTGCATCCCGTCCGGCCCTGGTGATTTCTAGTTAGGCAACGGGCGGGCTGCACGAGCTAAATCTTGCGGATGATGGTAAGTACCTACCCCTATATCTAGTATTTGATTTCCCTAGTCCACTCACGCTTTCGGTGTGATTGACAGACACCGATTAGATGTTTTACCAGAACGAACATTATGGCGTCATCATCTAGCAGGCGCGTGTCAGCCACACCTCAGTCCGGTCGCTCCGAAGCCCTATAAACGAAACTTTCATTCCCCTGGAATGTACGATTCCGAGTGTACCGCTCCACTCTCCGCCTATACCGACGAATACGGTTAGCCCATGCTTCAGGAAGTCGATACGCTCTGTGACGCGGGAAAAAAGAAAAAAGGAAAAATACTTAATCACAATATAATCAGTCCCCGAGAACGCCCGCCTCACAAAGCGCATCACTCTAGGGCGAGTATCCTTGAAGCAGATTAGCTTGCAGCAAGCTTCTGGCGAAGCTGAATCCTGCGCTGCAGCTGGTATAGCGATCGTGGAGCTCAGAAAATTAGAGATACACTATTTACTGAACAGTAAAAAAAAAAAACTTATTATTTCTATACTGCCGAATGGCGGTATAGAAATACTACTTGTTTTTTATCGGCTGGCCGGCGAAACAGGCAGGTATAGTAAAGAAACCACTGTAGGTACTATTGGTTCTTATTCCTGTACACTAGTACAAACGTGATTACCCGCGAGTATCCCATCAACAATCCAATCCAATTATTAAATCCAATTATTACAACTTTATAGAATTTGCATGAAAATAGGATATCTTAATTTGCCGGATTCCAATATCATGATGAAAGGTGATATGAACATGCATACAATATTTAATCCCTTGAATGTTTGAGTTATTATAATTCCAAAATAATGACATGAGAGGCAGGGGTAAAAACTATGGTAGGTATATCATTTGGCTCACACGTGGCAGCTTTCATATTGAAAGAGATTTATTATTCGTCCCGGTCTGTGAGGGGTTGACGTACATAGTGTACTTGGTCCAGACACATAATCGGATTCGATGGTGCATGCCGATCCGGAATCAAAGCAAATAGTTATTAGTTTCTCCCCTGCCACCCCTAAAATCTTATTTGAATGCAAAATTTAGAGGTGGAGGTAGGTATTTACGGGAGACTAATTGCGTCGCGCGTCGGTCGAGTAGACGGTGGCGTTTGTAACGTAAAATGACTATTTTGTAACGTAAAATAATAACTGTAGAAGAGTGTACGATAGTCAAATGTTAAACATTCAGAGCATTTATTGAAGGACTCAAACGAATGGAAAGTACATTTTTTTAGTAAGTACGTGGGTGGATCAAATATAAACCGGACTTAAGTAAAAAAAAAAATACGCACGTATTATTATACTCGTAAAAAAAGGAATATATTTTATTTTTCTACATAATCTCCCCTTCTATTAACACATTTTTCCCAGTGCAGGGGATGTTTCTTGATGCCAGTATCGAAGAATGTAGTCGGTCGTGCCTTTAGCCAATTGCACACAAATGATTCCACTATCTGGTCAGTGTGAAAACGGCGTCCTCTACTTGAATTGCCTTTCCTACACTTGAATGCCATTCCTACACTTGAGTTCTTGAAAGCGTATTCTTATCGAACTGTAGAGTCAATGGATGCAAAATTTCGGAAGGTTTTATGCCCTTCCGTGTTAAAAAAATTATGATAAGTAGTTGCTCAACAGACTTATATACCTCCTGCTCATACATGATGCTACTGGCGCGCAATAAACTAAAGTGAGCCGGAGCAGTATACCCCCCTCCCTTAGATGATCCCCCCTAACACATACAACAGCACCAAGCGCGTCACTTCACTCAGCGACCAGTACGGCAGTACCTAATAAAAAAAGTCCTGTTTATATTTGATTCACCTAATATATGCCTTATGGCTAGGTGGAAACGATACTAGTAACAATAAAAATAGGGCGCGTGGAAGGTCCACGAGTCTGATAATGAATTGGTTTCTTGTTCCATTCCATGTATTTTGCTATAGGGAGTGATATGAAGATTCGAATGACGTTATTGCGACGCACGCTATTTCGAAAAACTTTACGAGTGGTACGCCAGTTCGAAAACACATTGAGCCGAAAACCACTATATCGAATGACGTTGTCGCGAACACGCTGATTTGAAAAACTGTTTCAATGGTACGCTAGTACAGAAGCCAGCACATCAAGCTACTAGAATCTGTCAAATTTCTGTAATAGATTTTCAACTTTATCTTTATAGCATTAGGTTCAAAGTTGATTGGGAAAATTTAACAGTTTCGGGTAGCTTGATGTGCTGGCGTCTGTATGTACATGACATTGTTGTTATTTCATGGCATTTTGATTGTAGACGAATATTACCCTTGGTGTACGGATTTCTTCACAAAAAGACAAAAGAATGTTACTTATATTAAGTTTTTCGACACTTGAGAGTTAAATAATAAAATAATTTAATTTAACATCTGAATTTAACATCAATTTGAACCCAGAACGAATAATGTCCGATTTCGAATTGGCGATAATAAATGCAGTCTGAATAGAATTTCCTGCCACAACCCAGTCCGGTTGCTTACTTCATCTGGGGCAAAACATTTGGAGAAAGATACAAGGGAGTGGGCTCAGCGAGAGATATGGCACAGACAGTGAGTTCGCCTTGAAAATGCGATATTATGTACCTAGCTTTGGCCTACTTGTCTCCGGAAAATATACCTGTCTTTATACGGTTGAGGGAGAGCGTTTTTCCATAAGAAGCAAGTTAAATCAAATAAAATCGAATCATTTATTTCTTTTCAAACATGGGTATAGTATATAGGTGTTTTTACGAGTATAATAGGTAAAGTTATCTATCGTCGGCTTAGAGTGTAAACCTGCTAACTCACTTTGACCCAAATTTACAGGAGAAAAATAAAACTTAATAAATATGAATTTTACAATCTTAGGTTAAAACCAAAAATACAGTTGGTGTATTGTTGGATATTCTACATTACTAGAAACTAATGAAATAGTAAAATTTGATCGTTACTGAGTTTTAAGTGTTTTTATGACTTAGAAGGTTTTTTTTGGTAGCAAACATTTTATTTTGTGGACATAGCAGGTTTTTCGAAAGATTTCAAGGATAGGTAAAATAAATGTAATCGTTTTAGTTAATCAGTCTATTTATTTCTTAGTAATCATCACAGTTATATATTTGGCTAAAACTTAAAGATCAGTCTTTTAATCAAACATTTTTGACAAAACAAAAAACATAAATAATCTGAAATCATCTTTTCATAAAATTATAATCAAATTAACATAACAAAATATTATTCTTCTTTTCCTTAATATTATCACTTTTTTCTGTTTCATTCATGAGGTAAGCTATCGTAATAAAAGCGATAATCTTCAGGTAAGGTGTTTTTCAAGTACTGATGATCTTCGAACTTTCTCGCGCTAATTTTTGGCCTGTCACTGTATAAATTTTATAGACCAGTAAATGGCACAGGTGTCACCGATGAGGATTTTCTTTGTGGTAATATTTTCCACTCATCTGGGAATCTCAGTTTATAATAAATATCTCCATTTGGAGTGTAGCGAAGAGCCCTGATATCTCTAACCTTAGCATCTCCTTTATATCGGCCAGGACGAATGCTTTTATAAAATTGAACCTCATTGAACTTTTTGAAGAATTAGTCCTAAGTTTCTAGTATCAAATGCCTCATTGAAGATAGTGATAGAAAGAGGTTTTACGTCATGTTGTTCACACCAATTTTTTACGTAAAAGTCATAAACACCTTTCTTTAATGTCCATTCAGCTAAAAGGTATTTTTTTCAGTTGTTGCTCGGCAGTAATGTGACTCTATGACAGGTAAAGAGTCCAAAAAACTGAATAATTCTTGACGCTCTTTTGCAAATGGCTTCGAAGTAGTTGGTTGCTCTTGATTTTTGTCACGAGATTTTTCTGTGCATCGTCTTAAACCATTGTTTTTCCAATTCAACACCGTATATCTTCCTATGCCAAGAGTATGTAGAAACATTGTTCTACATACTCTTAGTCTTTGATCTCGTAATTTTAGATAATAGATCAAAGACTGACCTCTCCTAGACTCCCCAGCATTTTTTCTACCTCGTTGTCTTTTTACTGGTGCAGATATCACAAGACTCAACGTAAATCTGTTTTTCAGGCCAACTCATACTCCAGGTTTTAAAGATATATTTTCTGTCCTCTTCTGTCAAATTGGTAGGTACACTTAAGAATACCTGCTGCAGTTTCTTTACATTTGCATCTAGCTTTTATTTTCCGTGACTCTCTTGGAACCTCATAATTCCAGGATTCTTCTCTTTTCCTTCCATAATATTTTTTGCCAGCCTCTCGTAGTTTTCGGTTTTTTTCTGCAAACCAATTAGATTTCTTAACCTGTGCTCGTTTTTTTCGTCTAGCACTTCTTTCTGGATAGTTATCATCAGAACCAGAGTCTGATTCAGAATTTATATCATGTGAATAAGGTACTAACTGTACTAAGGCTTCTTGGTCACTTTCATCGGATATGGGGTCTTCAATTTGATTTGATAGATGTACTGAGCTAGAACCGGTAATAACAGTGCAGTTATCGTTAACTATCACCGCATCAGCAGAGCCTGTCTCAATAGCATCGGAAGTCAAAACTGAACATGCTCTTGTATCATGGAGTTAGCCGCGCAATTTGAATGAAATGGATTTGGCTGTTTTACGCATCACACTTTTTTGCCGATTTTACGTTGAGACTGAGTTTAGCTGGTTTTACTGTCCGTGTGGCTCAACTTTCTCTTACAGATTGTATAAAAATGTAATTTTGCCCAAAAGTGGAGTTAGCAGGTTTACACTCTAAGCCGACGCTATATTTTACCGTCACATGAGCATGCAGAGGTTTACAATTCCAATTAAAAATTACAAAAAAAAAAAAAGTGGCAGATCATTCGAATTGGATTATATAAATACATATATTAAAAAATGTCAGTGTGGTCACAGCAATAAAAACAAAATAAAATAAAATAAGACAATTAGAGGATCACAATTATTATGTCAATCAGAGTAACAGTATGTCAATCAGTTAGTGAGTCATCATTAAGAAAATCGTCAATCGTGTTATAAGTTTTCATAATTAAAAATTCTGATAGTGCCCTTTTAAACTTTAATGTAGTCATATTTTTATATTGCTATTTTTATAAAGCAGCTGTCACTAAATATTTCGAAGAATATTACGTTCTGACCCAATTAAAATGTCGCTTGTTAGATGGAAAATCCAGTTATTATCACGAATACAATCCTTGTTTCCACCTAGTTTCTGGTTCGCTGAATGAAATAATAATTTAAGTCTTGCGCGAACTCAAAACTGCGTGGAAGCATGGCACCGGTGATGGAATTGTTAAAATGGACAATCGAAAACTTGGGTTGTACGGCTGTACTCAAAAGCTCTTTCATGAACAGAATGCAACCACCCACAAAATTAAGAGAATTTTGGCTAATATCCCACAGACGCCGCCAGCAAAAAAAAAATGAAAGAAAATGCTATCGCAGCGATTTTACAAAAGAAAAACACAATGTGCAATATTGAATTTACATATAAGTGCTATAGACTTTAATACTAGTCAATATTGAGTTGAATCCACCACGTTGCCATCAATATTACAGTGTTGGTACTTTTGGTAATGAGAACCACCTATAATGTTGATTTCTTTGTTGATTACTACTTAAGGAAATTAAAAAGTTTACATTAAAAAAGAAATGGTTTTCATTGCTCGTTTCCCAAACTCAATACAAAGATAAGGTTTTATCGGGGTCACGTGTTCGATCCCCAGACAAATTCTGATTGGAATATGCTATTCGCAACAGTGGATTTCCATATCAAGACTTTCGTATTAGCGAACCATTCAAACAGTTTTTCGAATCAGCGTGTTCGCGACAACGTCATCCGATAAAGCAGTTTTCAACTCAATGTGTTTTCTAACTGGCGTACTACTAGTAAAGTTTTTCGAAATAGCGTCCGTCGCAATAACGTCATTCGAATCTACATATCACTCCCGTTGCTACGAGTATAGTCACTTATTCATGTTGTTGTGCAAGGTGATTAGTGTAATTGGGTGGCATACATCGACGCGCAACCTGTTACAGCCGGTTCCCACTTGTTGGGTGTCGGGCCCGGATTTTAATCGGATGTTCCAGTGGCAGAGCATTTTATATGAAGCTATTCACACTTGTCGGAAACCGATTTTGTGGCGGCGCCGACAAGAAATGTCGGGTGTTTTGCCAGCCCTCTACGCCCGGAAATAATCGTGTCGGATCTCGCTCGCCTGTAAGTATGTATGGCGCTTTCACATTCGTCAGACGTCGGGGCCGATACATATATATATATATATATACATACGATGTACCAGCTTTGATCGTGGCCAACCGATTATTAAACAAAAGTGTGAAGAGAAGCGCCGACATCCGATTAATATACGAGTAGGGATCTGACACACGACAAGTAGGAACGAGCTTATAGGGCTTGTTCATTTATTACGTATATCAGCTATTCCATACATTTTGACCGCGTAGGTATTGCACTTTTCTATGAAAAGCATTTTTTTTTAAATTTTTTATAACCCACTTTTACTTTCTACGCTAGGTTCTTTCCTCAAAAGACCATTTCCAATCTAAATGGTCTTTATGCTCTATGTTCTATGTTACGGGTTTGGTTCTCACACTTAGTCCTTCGAGTGGACCATTATGCGAAGGCCATGACGGCCGTCGGTGGTTATTCCAATCAGCCCACCTCCCTTCAGAAAATTTTTATTTATTTATTTATTTATTTTTATTTATAAAATGGTCTTTATATGATCAGACCAAGAGTATGTCTGGACTTTAAAAGAGACTGTGACCTCTGAGCTTGTTTCGGACTTTCTCCACAGAATAGTCAGATAGGAGAAGCCGCGACACCTCCTAGTTTTTAAAATATGATTGAGATGTAAAAATGTTTTTGTGCAAACATTTTTACACGTCAATCATATTTTAACTACTTACAGAAATTAAATCATTTATCATTTAATCACCTTGTTTAGGTTTTTTTTATAATTTCTATGCAAAGGAAATTCTGGACAAAGAGTAGACCACTTCAATGTACAGACGCCAACACATCAAGCTACTACTATCTGACATATTTCTTTAATAGATTTTCAACTTTATCGCTAATGCATTAGGTTCGAAGTGGATTGGGAAAATTTGACAGTTTCGGGTAGCTTGATGTGCTGGCGTCTGTACTTTCTCTCCGGAATACACTCATTAAATAAAAGACAAATAATTCATACACGATTAATAGGTTTATTAAATATTACATTAAGATCAAAGTTATTATGAATGACTATATTGGATGTTCCGCTTATGGGAACTAAATTGATTACATTAAGTTATAAATAAATGAATTAATCACTTTGGTTCTTCAACGATCGACTTATGCGTCCGACGTTTATACCTGGAAAAGATAAAATTTATGTTAGGAAGGTAGGTATGAAGTACTTAAAATATTGTTGATGGATACAGGTGATAAAGTCATTATTAAGACGACAATATACTTGAGTCAGACTTAGCTCTACGTGTACGTACTATGTAAGTACGAGTATGTCTAACAAATAAGTCACGATACTGAAGCATGAGACATGCTAGGTAGGTAGAAGCTGCAGGTGGCATAATTTGAATGATTGCCAAATAGGTATATTTTGCATACAACGCCATTAAAGACAAATATATAATACCAGGGACTAAGACGAGAGAGAAAAGTCTCTCTCTCGACTATTCTCTTAAGACTTCCTAATAATTTTCATTCCTCGCCAAACACCAAAATATGACAACTGTTCTAACCTTATGATATCGGTATTTCTACCAGTTGAGTTGGTGAATTCAGACGGTCAGTTGCTCCGCATAATATATTCACATTCACGTGCATCTGGGTAGAAAAACATTAATTATCATAAAACATAAAACATTCAATAAAAATTGTGGAAGTATGCAGGTACAGCTGGAACTTATTGCTGATTCCAGGATTGCGGAAAAACTACCGTCTGACCTCCTTATATTTGCAACTTAATACAATACAATAACAATAAGAAATGGGTATGTAAAAGCAGTCTAAACATACGTCCGCGTTTTCATGTGTAGGTTATATATACACCAAGGATGTGGTGAGTATTTTGTGGATCTAATATCGTTCAGATAAAATCATCATTCGATAGCAATCGAATCCAGTCGTAATTTTTAGCTTCAAAACTGGAGACGGCTTAATTCTAATACCGCCAAAATCGTCATTTTTTGACAGTTGTATGAACTGGTAAATGAACATGGTGCTAAATTTCTTAAAAATTAATATCCCTGGCTGTAGCTACTTGGTATTTTGTGATTTTTAGTGTAACTCGGCCTTAGTCTAACGTCAACGTACCTTCTTCCGCAACTTCATGTTCCTGCCGTCAATGTACTCTTGCAGCGCCAGGTATATGAACCGGTACTGCATTTTGTTCTGCACCATGCCGTTGCGCTGTGCCCTCACCAGTTTCACCGTAGAATGAACGTCGATGTCACAGTTGAATCCTATAAGAGAAAAGAACATAGGTAAGTAAAACATATATTCATCCGTTTCCGCAAGAAATGCTGCTAGGTATGGCTCAACCTTATAGATCATACTGATCACAGGTAAAGACCACATACCACGGAATAATCGCGTCGGCACTGGTAGACATGACGTAAGTAAGATTAAGGAATTATGATTAAACACAATAAATCGCAATTAGAAAAATTGCAAGCAATTCGCTTATAGTGACACTATAATTTAACAAAAGACACTTGCTTTGGCGCAAAAATAATCGCAATAATTAATTATACAAATATGATCGCAGGTTTGTTTTGCTACCAATGTTAGTAGCATATTTGCAAAAGCACACGCAAACAAACATAAAGATGCATAAAGTGTTAAGTCTCACCAGATGTTTTAATTTTGTCAATGAGAATGTCGAGGACTATGAATGTGCCCGTCCTGCCGACGCCAGCTGAGCAATGCACGCACAGGATGTTCTGAAACATTTACTTGAATATTATTATAGAAATGAAGATAATCTTTTTAAAAATAAAATGTTAGGGATCTTTAGCACAGCCGCCCAGCCGAAATTTAAGAGTGTGACAGATATCTGCTGGTAGACTCTTCGACGTCTCACTAATTAGTAAACGGAGTGTCTTCATAAGATACATTGAGAAGATACTCTACTAAATTTATCTGGTTAGGTAGAATATGTCTGTAGCTGAAGCCGTCGTACATAAACAACCAAAAATCAGAAAATAACAAAATTATCGAGCACTTCTTCATACAGTACGAATTGTTGCAGTAAAGTGTCAGAATCTATTTTATAAAGACACAAGTTTGGTTGCAGAGCCACAAAGAAGTAAAAGTAAGTATAAAAATGTATGCTGTGTGGATTTACAAAGTATTATTTATAAATCCTTCGATCTTTCGAATCGAAATTATAGTTCCAGTTATAAACAAATAATAATAATAGTCCCATATGTATTGTCCCACTGCAAGGCAAAGACTCACACAGAGAAGGCACGAGCACTAATCACCACGCTTGCTCAAGCCAATTGGTGATTTCAGAGTTATACAACGTGTAACGTTAAATGCGCAAAACCTCAGACACCCCAACTGATTTTTAATTCAATTGACCTATTTCAGAAAGAAAATAAGTCATTAAAAAAATTGTAAAGGTTTTATGTGCTGTTTTAGTTTTACTGGCCATTCTGATCGTTTCTTGCGTCTGTGACGACGCTTTATCGAGGGAGGTGTCGTCACCGGGCCGCTGCGCCGCGCTAACATTGGCTTGCTTGACCTATTAATATATAGACACGGCAACGTTTTTAATGAAGATTTTTTGAAAAATGTGACCTATATTAAAAAGTTGTTCAATTAATTCTGCTCGTTATTCTGATCAAACTATTTTCAGGTTTTGCGCATTTAACGTTACACGTTGTATTCATGGGGTTTATAAACGATCATTAGAGGCTAAGTGACGTTCATACGTCAAAAATGTATGTTAAACAGTCACAAATCACTACTTAGCTTTAAGCAACTTTTATGAATACGGGTATGACTCCAGTTGAAGATTTTTTCATTGGTAACAATACCAACCTGTTCTGGTGCATCTGTGTCCTGTGAGTTCTTTATCATTCTGCGGTTGATGTCGTCGATAAAGGACAGCACACCGTCTGGATCCCCTGGGGTGCCGTGGTCGGGCCAGGCCTGGAACATAATCCATTGGTTCTAAGGTGTCTACGGTTGGTGGCTTGGACGAATAAGTTAATCGGTCTGATTAAAAATTTAAAGCAAGGAATGAGAGTAAAAACATATCTTACTGTGAACTGGTACTGGAAGACGGTCCGACAACTCTTGTCATCGCCGACGTCAAACTCCCTCAGAAGGTACTCCTCATAGTATGTCTCAGATATGGACTTGACTATGAGACCATCGAACCTCTCCTCGTGACCTGACAGGGGCCAGTAGCGTTCGCATTTTTTCTATAAAGAGAGTCAACTCACGTTAGCAGATTGAATTGTATAGATAGAGAAAAAAAATTAACAAGCAATACGATGATATGATAATGCGTCGCATTTATTTAGGCAGGGTAGACAAACTATTATTTGAAATACTATTGATTTGATTTCAATCTGCTGAAGACAGTATTTTGAGGAAAAACCCACGGCGAGTTTTCATCAATAAGTGTTCAATTTCTTCCTTCCTTAGATTCAAGCAAGTAGACAGACGGCCTGAACAAAGAGCAACAGTTAAAAACGTATGGGAATGACACGAGGAAAAGCTAAATTTCAATCCTGTTGAAAGTCGTTGCAGAAATGTGAAACGCTATAAAAGCGATTGTCACTTGTCTGCCCTTTGGAAAGACAAGAAGTATGCAGATATGTACGTACCTTTCCCTTTTCAACTTCGTTAGTGATCATAGCTATGACTCTGACGTCTTCTTGCCAAATCATTCGCCAGAAATCATCCTTTGTGTTTGAGAGGCAGCCTTGCGCCGCTATGTATGATTTGTCTTTCACTGAAATCAGATAAATAATTAGCAATCACTTAAAATTATGATACATTGGAATTTATTTTTATCGAAAATTGTTCTGCTAATTGATTTCTTTACTCAGCTTACCAGTAATATCTCGGCAGAGGTTTCCATTAATTTTGTCCAATTTAAAGGATTTTTTTACTTCTCTCAGCGCTTCATCTGACAGCGACTTAGTCACCAGTGGTGGAGCTTTCTTTATTTCGCTGTTCAGTATTAATGCTGAAATTTGTATAAGAAAGAACAATAATAAATAATAGATCTATAACATCCTGCAAATAAGCTCATACATTTTTATCCTATGTACAGAAAGATTCCAAATTTAATTTTCTTGAAGTATAAACTTACGTATTTAAATAAGACAAAACCGCATGTACAGACGCTAGCACATCAAGCTCCACAAACTGTCAAATTTCTTTAGTAGATTAATAACTTTATCGTTGAAGCATAAGGTTCAAGGTTGATTGGGAGAATTTGACAGTTTCGGGTAGCTTGATGTACTGGCGTCTGTACGTGCATATCTTTAATAGTATTCGCTCATTGTTTTCCATCGTCATTAGTATTCTGTTTGGCCTGATGTATGACGTATTCACCTACACTTCATTCAAAATTATCATCATGGTAAAAATAAAAAACTAGCTGCGCTTCGCGGTTTCACACGCACAAGTCTCGAACCCGTTGGGATATCGAGATGAAAAGTATTCTTTTGCCTAATCCAGGTCATGGTTCACCATTGAGCCAAATTTCATCCAAATCCGTTCAGCCGTTTTAGCGTGAAAACATAACAAACAAACATACAAAAAATCAAATCTTTTCTCTTCATAATATTAGTTTCGAAAAGGGATAAGTAACGACTACCTTTGTAAAGTACATGTATGTATAGTTCTTGAACTAAACAAAGCAAGACAGAACTTCCCCTCAGTCAATTTGGCTAAACGACCAACCATTTTCCTTGTACCTACATGTCTCTGAAATTCGGATCACGTAGGTATCAATCTGTGTTCGCTTATCGAATCTACATACATGTGATGCTGTTATTTTATTGACGTACGTACTGAAGAGTACGGGATTTTCCCAGTCAATACCTACCATAATACATAATAAAGACCCAGTAATATGTATAGTATTTTTTTGCACGTAGACAAAGAGAACAAATTATATGCCCAGAAGTTTCCGTATCTGAACGGAACATGTTAATCTAATAGGAAATTGTCGCCATAATAATTGCTTTTACTAGTCAGCTTTTAATCAGAGTTTTTTTCGAGAGGTTTTTCTTACTAACAGGACCAAATAATCTAGATTCTAGTGGTAGCAATGGAGTGGGAGAAACCTAGAATGTAAGTACATTCAATACTCCTTAAGGAGTCTGTCCACTACACCGTACCATACCATGACTGTGCGATAAACGTATCAGGCACGGGAAGAAACATGACACGGACTACTATGCAGACTAGAACGTATTAACAGCGTGTCTTTCCAGTGCATAAAGGGCTTAGTGACCATAGCATCCTCGTATCTTCCGTGTATCATCCACGTGTCATCCGCGTGTCATTTCGTACGGTGCCCTTCTTCTGGGTTGTAGTAGTTCGCCTGCGCACACCGGTTCGGCAACGTCTCGTGTCATGTACGGCGACTAAATATTGTCGCCGACAATTTTTGACGGACCGTGCATGGCACACGGCAGTGTTGGTCGGTGACGGAACGGTCTAGTGAGCATGTCTCATACTTTTCAATACATAAAATATTTTCTTGCCCGACACGTTCCTACTACGGTCATGGTATGATACTTGTATAGTGGGCAGATTCTTTTAATGTTATCATGCTAATTAGCCTGTCTTTAATATCCAGACGAATGTCCGTGGCGCCCTTTAAACCGCAAGGTATCGAAATAAATGATTAAGTTGATACGTACCAAGGTGTACAAGTTATCATATAAGCCCAAGTTATTGCTGACTTAGGTACCACTGAATGGTGCCTAATTGGTAGCTTTTGCGTGATAAACTAACCGAGACCTGGTTAATAATGTAAGTAGGATAATTAATTTTATACTTTGAGCATTGGGATTAAAGTTGCCTTAATGCAAATTTATTGCATCAACTAAAAACTAAGATGCAAATGTAAAAACTGTATAGGATTAACATAAAACTACCGAAAAGCTTATAATATTTTGTGAATGCTGTTGAAGATCGTTGTGGCAATACGAACGCTTTGAAGGCGATTGTCAGTTCTCTAGGCCCTCACGATTTGCAAATCTTGTGCTTCTTATTTTCGAGTCGATGGCAAAAGTATATTAAAATATGATGTTAGATGAGTTGGGCCCAGTTGGTAACAAATCTTGGGCACAGTAGGTCTGTGAATTAATTTTATCTATTTAGCCATAGGTGCACGTATGCCTTTCCCAAAGATTGCCTCAACAACCGGTCCTCCTCTGTCCTTATCCCGTGGCTTCCTAGACCTATACTAAGTCGTCCGCCTACATTATGGACCAGAAGGTCCATAATGTAGACGGAGGACTAAAGGGGCGACGAATCAAAAGGCTATAGGGAGGACTCTATACCCTTTTAGTTCATCTACTCACATTGAACACTGTCCAGGCTCTCGTTGGAGGACTGTACTGAGGAGGAGGAGTCACTAAGTCTTGAGGATCGGATGTAGCTGGCGTTGATGTAGTCAGAATCCGGTTGGTTGTCTCGCCGACGTAAAACCACACGGGTCTGGTCATCTGTAGAGGAGGGAAGGAGGGTTTATGGACTGCAATGTTTTATACCCGAAACCGGCATGAAGCTGATGTATTGGAACCAAAAAATTCGAAGACATGTGACATCTACCATCCCCGCAGGCCCGCACTGGTCCCGCGTGGTAGATTACAGCTCCTACCCTCTCGAAGGGACAGGGATTATCGGCTAATTATGCTAATGTTTTTACAAGAAAAGTGTTCCAGGGTTAATTTTTTTTTCTTATTGATATTGCTTGGCAAGCACTTTTGCTGACAAATAATGCTTCCACGTTTGAGGAGCCAGTTACGCTAGAGTCTATGGGACACCGTCTGCGTCTACAATCCATGGATTTTTTTTTGCTTGCAGTTGCCACTGATCCCTATAAATCTCCATCTTCCTGTCCTTATCTCAATTATTTTTACGATGACGCAGTTTCCACAAGTATATTTATAATGTAGAAAAAATTAAATAAAAACTTACAAGGTAAGATGTTTCTGTATCTGTTTTTGGTCACGTTCTCTGCTCGGGTGCCCTCGAAGTTGGTGAACACGTGTCTGTCTTCTAGCAACTTCAACGACTGGAACTCGCCGTCGAAACCGTACTTGTTGTCTATCTTCTGATAGTCTTCGATCTCCTGGAAGCAACGATTAAGTAAGAGTCTAGTCTCTATTTTTATTTAATCGTTGCTTCCAGGTGAAAAACTATGTGTTAACTAGTTAACACATAGTTTTTTAACACACAGTTAGCACATAGACATAACTAGTTAACACATAGTTTTTTCGTAAGTATTTGATAATATTGTGAAACCTGTTTGTTTAGCCCTTTTTATGTAAAGGGTACCCAAGGACATGTTCCGATCCCACAATCCAATCCCGAGTCCTCTTGTTTTTCCGTCCGTTAGTTCTACGTATTAGGTAAGTTAATTGTTGACTAAGGGCCGATTTTTTTATTCGTAGTTAACTTAACTAATGGTTAAAAATAATAACTAATGGTTAAATTTTGACGAAATGTGTTTTCATTTTGCTAAAATTTTACCGTTAGTTACTATTTTTAACAATTGGTTACGGATCAAAAAACCGGCCCTAACTTAACATGTAATTATGTTAATATATAATAATTCTAAAATCTCTTGAGTATTTAAAATAAAACCTGACGTTTTTTTGCTTTCTCCATTATTATGTCAGTTCCTACCAATTCTAGCGTAAGATCGGCCAACATGACATTATCGCATGCATAACTGCTATGCAGACAAATACGCTTGTCATTTTTATAAAATGCTCAGACACATGTTGGCGAACACGTGCTCGTTTAATGGGTTGCAATATCTTAAGCATGCCATGTTTTATTCAACCACTCACTAGGTATAACAATAAAGCTCGTTGTCATAAAAGATATGGTGATTGTATTCTTTGACATTGTCCAGAACAACATGCGACAGCTAGGTAGGTAATACAATTCAGGTTCCTCATCAAAGGAAGCCTTTGTCGAACGTAGGACATTGCGCTAGTGCCACATCAGCGTGAGATTTCAATACAATTATGCAACGTGTAACGTTAAATGCGCAAAACCTGAAAATAGTTTGTTATCAGAATAACGAGCAGAATTAATTGAACCACTTTTTAATATAGGTCACATTTTTCAAAAAATCTTCATTAAAAACGTTGCGGTGTCTATTTATTAATAGGTCAAGTAAGCCAATGTCAGCGCGGCGCAGCGGGCCGGGGACGGTTCCTCCCTGGATAAAGCGTCGTCACAGACGCAAGAAACGATCAGAATGGCCAGTAAAACTATTATAAAACAGCACATAAAAACTTTACAATTTTTGTAATGACTTATTTTCTCTGTGAAATAGGTCAATTGAATTAAGAATCAGTTGGGGTGTCTGAGGTTTTGCGCATTTAACGTTACAAGTTGTATAAAGATTAAGAGGTAGATTTCCATGTGTTAAAAGGTAATCTCTGGTAACACTGATCAGATTACAAAAATATTTCACTAATAGTGGCTACACTATTCCCGAGTGATATATTATAATTTTTATGCCAGACAAACGAACAGTTCCTTTTGGAACCTCCAAGCAGGTGAAACAAGTTTACTAAAGTTCTCTACCTGCATCTCCTGAACTTTGCGGTCGATATCATGTGCCCGAAGCCTGGTTCCGCTGACTGGTTGTAGCAGTCTCAGTACGTCGCCCGACGTCTCAATCATAGGAAAAGACCTGAAGTGCTCAATCAATCCCACCAGATCGTCAAACTGCTCCCCACTACCGACGTCGTATTTGTTGTGCTGTAGACAAATGATTACATCTTTATTAAATAGATCAGGACATGAAGAAAGTGGACTTGTATAATATTAAAAGTAAAGCTTCCTCCACCTTTCTTTGCCGTATCCAGATAGGTACCATAATGGCCTTATAAGTTAACCACCGAATTACGTACGCACGACGATATCCTAGTACCAAGCTATACATGTCCAGTATAAGCTAACTCCCCATTGAATTGAATTTCAATGTGAGATCAGCTAAATATAGTAGATAATAGCTTGATGTATCGTCGTGTGTACAATATTCAATTGAATTGAATAACCAAATTGGCCTCCATATTATACGAATAACTTTGTTTTAAAGTAACATTACGTCGAACTAAAGTTTCGTCGATTTATCAAGGCACCGCAGTGCAGAATTAGTTGAGGATTGGTAGATACGGGAACGAAAAAACAATAATGTTATTCATAATACCTAAACATGACTACTTCCTTATTCATACTAATAGCTACCAAGTTTTTAAACCAATCACGGAGTTTTTTAATATTAGTTTACACCCGAGAATCGTGGAGAGATATTAATGTTCACGTTGTTCCTAGTTGAATGCTTTCCTATCATTTAAGAATGTTTCTTTGAATTCCAGCTGCGTCTTTTAGTTTTTATTCCTCACATCTATGTATAAGGAATAAAAAACTTAAAAGCCCAGCTGTATTTTTTAGTTTTTGTTCCTTAAATACGGCGTAAAATACAGCAGTGTTGAACCGTTTTTGTGATTAAGTAATTACATAAAATTAAAACAAGCGTCACCTAGCTGTCCTAAAATGAGGACAGAATAGAATAGAATACAATACTCTTTATTATTTACACCATATAAATTACAGACATAAACATAGAAATTTTACAAAGGGTGACACAATCACCTCAACTAATTCTGCACTGCGGTGCCTTGATAAATCGACGAAACTTTAGTTCGACGTAACGTTACTTTAAAATAAAGTTATTCGTATAATATGGAGGCCAATTTGGTTATTCAATTCAATTGAATATTGTACACACGACGATACATCAAGCTATTATCTACTACATTTAACTGATCTCACATTGAAATTCAATTCAATGGGGAGTCAGCTTATACTGGACATGTATAGCTTGGTACTAGGAAATCATAAGTGAAGTGAGCTTGAAGTGAGCAGTGTTTATCCCTAATGACAGCTCACTTTCCGCTCACTTCACCTAAGTTCTCACGGTGAGATTTTTACAGAATAGTACTGCAGACTATTCAAGCGAATTTTCTGTGGGTGCTGTGATGATTCCGTGATTCGCAGGCGTGTTTTGATGTCCATTATTACATACGTGATTTACGTACATAATGTTTCCAAACAAAGCAATGTAATATTGTGCTAAGTTTTCCCTATAAAAACGCAATAACACTCAAGGATCTCTAACAGTATATAATAGCTGTTGCATATAAATATCATATTAAAGCTACTGCTGCCTCGTTGTCTAGTGGTCGCAAGCGATTCTGCTGGGCATGAGGTTCTGTGTACTATTCCCAGGTCGGGCAAAGTGTTATTGGATTTTTCTATCTGAAATTTCTCAGTAGCATTGCACGGAGCCTGTATGTGTAGCTGCGCCCCGCGGTTTCACCCTCACAAGTCTCGATCCCGTAGGAATATCAGGTTGAAAAGTATTCTACGCGTTAGCCTGGTTATAAACTATCTGTGTGCCAAATTTCATTAAAATTGGTTCAGCCGTTTGAGCGTGAAGAAGTAACACACTCAAAAACTAAACAAAAAACTTTTCGCCTTTTTAATATTAGTGTGATTTAAAGTCTATTCAAACTTATGTTTCAAATTAATATTATTTCAAGCTAAACAAATATCAACTTTATTTTAATGGTAGGTAATTAATTGACTTGATTACAGAGTGACTAGTACTATTGAAAAAGTTATAAAAATGTTTGAAGTTGTAGCGTAAAACTAAACTTTATTATGTAGGATTTAAAGTTATTTTTCCATAAACTCATATTTGTTTACATTTTTGGCAAATAAATCGCGCAATATTCACACAGTGACTTAATTTTCCCGTTTTCCCGCGAATGAAGCAATAAGTTTTATTATGTTCATTTAAGCTATTAATTCAAAATAGACTTTAATTTATTCACACAGAGTGTTTAGGTATTTCTATTGCCGCTATAACACGAAATAATAACAAATAAAAGAAAGATAATGAAAATTAAAGGAAGTCCATACCTATAAGAAACGTGTTTTTTCCGACTTTTTTGCCTTGTGTTACGGAAGTCTTTGTGTGCGAGTCCGACTCGCACTATGCCGTTTTTATGTGTGAGATGAATGTGACATACATTAGATAGAAAACAAATAAAAATCAAATAAAAAAGGGTAAGGTCCGATGTAAGAAATTAAACTGGAAAGTGTGCCTCACGGCTGCGCCAAAAGACCCAGTTCAGCAAAAATGCCAGACAACTGGTGCCTGACGATGGTTTTCAACTGGACTAGATGTGTGAGGTAACGGATGCATATCAGCTTAACCCTACAGTGCATGATTTTTTTTATCGGCTTAAAAAATATATATTAGCCTGCAAATATGATGCCATTTCTCGAAAAAATATTTAGAAAAATCATAACTCAATAGAAAAGTATGTTTTTGTGCATGGCACATATGCATTACAATGTTAATATGTGTTACGTAGTATCAATGAACTTACAAGATTACACGTAAAATGACAAATATGAACATGAACTTACCTACTACTAATTATTTCGACACTGAAAATTCTATCATTTTAATTTTATATTTTTTTTGCGATTATTATACGCCGCTCGTTAATCGTATTCAAAGTACCTACCGATTTGAAGAAAACATAAATAAATGTTTATTTACAGAACTATCCAAAATATATGGTACTAAATTCGAAACTCAAATACATAATAGTTAATCTTGTCAACACTAGATCACGCTACTTGGATCGATTTTTAAAATATAAGACATTTTTCGGTATGTCCCATATGTGGGACACTATGCGCTGCAGGGTTAAAACAACAAGATACCTAATAAGGATAAAAGTACAGCCTGATAAAAATGACCATAAGTACTTAGTAGGCCTACTAGCCCAGTCAAGGCCACTCCGCCGTGAAAACAGTCACGTCTATAGCGAAACGTCCTTCTTATTCCATGGTGTTTCCTTCTACGTTCATTACTATGCCAGCGCTGGCGCAGCCCATACGGTCACGTACGAATTCTACTCACGTTCAACTATTTACTATGTTTTATAGGAAAATTGTGCGTTTGTGAGATCTAATATGGAGTTTGTTGGATCATTGCCAGAGGATATTGTTGATGTTTTGTTTTTGTTGAGAAAAATGAGGGACTGGGTTAGTAAAGTATGAAGTAGAGATCCACTTATCTAGTTTGTTTGCTTGAACGCCCTACTCTTTGGAGCTATTAATCGACTTTGAAAAAAATTGACTTTTAGGGCCCATTTCTTGAGAAAGGTTATAGGTTATTTAGCATCACACTACGACCCTTAGGGGCTGAGCGAACGCGAAGGCGGGCGAGCGACGCGATGCGATGTGGTGGATCGGAAGCCGAAAGTTCACGCAGACGAAGTCGCTGGCAGAAACTAGTATGAGAATAAAGACATGGTCATTTAATACATGATTGGAACAAAATTCGTGGATATCGAGGGATATGTCTTGTAGGCGTGACACATATCGCCTCGCATCTGGCCAAACTGACCATCTGTAAAAATCTCACCGTGAAATCATAAGTGAAGTAGTGTTAATCCCTAGCGAATGACAGCTCACTCCACGCTCACTTCTCCCAAGCTTTCGCGGTGAGATGGATACTGAATCGCACGGCCGCACCCTAATTGCGTAACACACTATTACCCTCAATTTGAATCATTTTGATGCATATTGCTAATCCATTGCTTCATATGTTCGAAAAATGTGTCTGCTCAGCAACGTAAATAACGCAATGAATGTTGTTGACTTGTCAAAATGAAACCCATTGCTCCTGATAGTGTGTTTCGCAATTACCCAGCAGAAAAAAATACCGTGCCAGTGCGTAGCGCTGAGTACGGATATCGACAATTGCTAGTTGTTCTTAATAAGAAACTATACTAAGAACCTGTTTAAGTATCCCGAAATATACAGAAATTAAAAATAAATGGATACATGCAACAGGCAGAGAAAGTCGGCTTCCATTCTAACCAAATGCAGCTTAATACCAGTATTTTACATGGAGCGACTGCCTATCTGTACGTTGGTAAGACTGGTTGTCAGACTTTCGGGTTTCTGACTACGCGTAACGATTGTCAAAGATTCACGAATGACAGCCGGAACCAACGGCTTAACATCGTTTCCGAGGCATGGAGGGGTCTCGGTATGTAAATATGGTCACCAATCCACAGACCAACCGCGGCAAGCGTAGCTTGATCTGATCGATCGACCTGTGCAGCTGTTATAGGTTCCTAGTTTTAAATTTGTATCAATAATAATTTGTTCATTATTTACAGCCTGCATCACAACAAGAATCCATACGTACCAGACGGAACAGAATCTTCGACAACTCCTATACCTTGTACATCCACAGACAATGTCAACAATGTCGATCAAATATTTATACCAACCTCTCTTCCGTAATTGAGGCTACAGTTGCACGTGTGCATTCAGTGACTGTATCTATACTTTCTAGTGCCCGCCCCTTTTGAGCATGTGTACAATAAGATAGCACAAAAGTGTTACGCCTATTTTCTTGTGTGTGTGCCAAAAAAGCATCATGTGTGCCGTATCTATTTATTTTGATTTTGTGTGAGTTTCAGGAGTGGGAAAAAAGTGACATTTGAACTCGAACAAATATAGAGCGAAGGCATGATAAATCGGATATCTATGCATATGAACAATGTGTCCGATCAGTTAATCGGAAGTTTCAACATGACCGAGTCAGTCTAACGCCCCGAAACGTGTTTCTGGCTACTTGGCTAGGCTTGGCTATACCCGCAACCTAATCGTAAATAGCGCAATGAATGTTGTTTGTTGAACTGTCCAAATGAAAGTTACGCCGCCGTTTTTCCATTCTCAAAAACGTAACCTAACCTACACTAAGAAAATCTCATAAAAACTAGCTCAGTACCTAGTAAAGGTTGCTTCACAATCAGGTCAGTTGCGTCTACACGCGACGGTGAGGTATTCACATTTCCCATGCTGTGATGACAGTCATTATAGTCTATGCTTGGGGGGAAGGGGGGGGGGAGGCATTTTGTTATGACAGGCACGATGATTTGTTGGCTTGCTCTCATACTTAATATGAAAATACACATAATGGGAAATGGAAACATGCGCGATTCCGCTCGCGTAGATGTCAGAAAACAATATTATTTTTATTTTTTATGATTACAAGTTCACAGCATGCTAAATAACTTATTTTAAACTAAGCCCCACAAAACCATACTAATCAGTCGTGGGGTCTGGCGAGACTTTCTTTATACAATACTTAATGTTTATACTTAAGACTTAGGTAGCACTTTATCAAATTTCTAAATAGTATCTTTTTAATTTATGTTTAAATCTGTTTTTATTGGTTTCACTCGTTATCTCTGCCAGCAGACTATTCAACAGATATGGTATTGGTTTTTTTAAAGTAATGGGTGACTCTGGGTACATTGAATTTGCCGGCAGCCAAAGATCGCGTATTATACTGGATGCTTTTTTTTATAGGCTCCAAATTTTAACAGGGTATTCTACTCATGAATATGAACAACTTTCACTATGGGACCAACTCTGAGATCAGGAAAAAAATCAGCTGTTTCATACATTTTGGTCAAGTAGGTATTGAACTTTTGTATTAAACAGCTGATTTTGTTTTCGTAATTTCAGAGTTGGTCCCATAGTGAAAGTTGTTCATATTCATGAGTAGAACACCCTGTAAAAATTTGGAGCCTGTAAAAAAAGCATCCAGTATAGTTTAGTGCATAAGTTATGCTCTTGGATCCCATGATGGTTTACTGCTAGAAGATATATAGATATTTCAAGTTATGCGAACACAAATTTAGGGAACAGCTGATCTTTTTTAGTTGCGATTTCTGGTTTGGTCCCCACAAGGACCCCTTATGAGGTTGTGCTTTATGCAAGTTACACCTTGTATAATCGTGGGCAAATAAAGGCGGAGACGCACCACGAGCTCGCAAATACGGCAAATGAATTAACAATAATTTCGTTTTATCAGCGTTTAATATGATGTCGTTGTCGTGCGACCATTTAACAACCGATTCTATATCTTGTTGAGCTAACTGGCAATCATCGTCTGTGTTAGTTCCGGAGCGCAGTACGCATAAGTCGTCAGCAAACATATACGCTGGACAATGCTGCAGAACTCGGCACAAGCTGTTGACCTGCGTAAGATAACAAATCGGTCCACATCCCGATCTCTGAGCCACCCCACTCCACACCTCAACTCTGTCACTAAGCGCGTCTCCCACCGCTCACACGATAGGAGCGCCTAGTAATAATGTGCCTCTTTATGGATTATTCATTTAAAAAGTCTAAAATCCTTTTTTAGTGCTTACCTATGTTATAATAAGGAACTCTTTTGCAAACCAATGCTTCTTAATACATCAGTTTAGGCTGTGCGTCGTTTGTCAGTGAGTGAATGATATGTTGACTCATAGCTAATTTATTTATGATGTTGTCCTGCCTAGTGGGGCGGTCTCCCCCCTATCAAAATTAGGTAATAGGTAATACGGGCTAGTCTCCGCAACTCCACCTCAATGCGCGTATTTTGCGTACGGTGTCAAAATAATGATGATTGTGTGCACATCTAGGCTAATAGATTGACGAGGAGTAATGAGCTGAATATTCATTATGAATGCAACAATGAGTGCCACAACATACTGACTAGCTTTTGCCTGTGACTTGTCCACGTGGAAGACAACTATATCACAAAATTCCTGTCAGTGAAACCATTTTTGTAATCATATCAGCACTTTTTGAGAAAACCGCAAACAAACTAAAAATTGTACCTTCTCTATAATATTAGCTTAGAATATGTCCTATATAAAAAAGAAAATATTAAATGGTTTTACCTACTTTTATTTTAATAAAGAACATTGCTGTGAAATGTTTAATGTGCTGTGAAATACGTGGGAAATATTAATTTACTCCTTATGGAAATACTGACCTACTTGCCAACCTAAATGCACTCTATCTCATTTCACACTTTACGCATATCACAAATAATCTGTTATTCACCTTTTTCTTACCAGTTTTCCCTCCACAAAATAACGGCACAACACTTAGTTTAATCAAAAACAAATGATTAAAATATCAGATGTTTAACACAACACACTTGGATAGTAAATGTGTTGTGTTAAGAACCAGCTAGCTACTTAAAACACAAGTTTATGACGCAAACTATTCCACAATCTCTTTTGTTTCACATATTTTAATCACCATCGGTTAAAAAAGTAATTGTTCGCTCACACAGTAAAAACGATTTTATGTGGTATCTTCATTACGCGAAACAAAAGGCGATCAATTTCCATGATTTATAAAACTATACTATGGCCAAGCGTAATACTATACTGAGAACTTAAGTGTAATATTTATGTTGTTTACCTTATAAATAAATCAAAAATTACTGTCAAACTGCTCACATATACGCAGAAGCAGACTTCACAATAACAGCCACGCGTCGCTTCGGCCCGGTACATTTTTGTATGCACTATTGATGCTATAAAATTGCCCTGTGTTTCCTTATCTACCCTTTATGCAGAACTGTAGGGTTGTCATTTAGGCCTCGGTGTGTCAAGTTAAACTGCACTTAAAAA
The DNA here is from genome assembly GCA_949629135.1 of Eremobia ochroleuca. Taxonomy (NCBI): domain Eukaryota; kingdom Metazoa; phylum Arthropoda; class Insecta; order Lepidoptera; family Noctuidae; genus Eremobia; species Eremobia ochroleuca. The sequence goes on along the minus strand of OX451384.1, from coordinate 27,009,649 downwards.
GAAGAAAGGAAAACGCACAATGAACGGTATGAATTTATCCCAAGAACAAACTTAACATTGCAGTTGAAAATCGTGCTCTCCCATACATTGCCACTGCAAATTTCAGCTGGTCAACTATTACTTGTAAACTTGTAAAGCTTACTTAGTTGTGATAGTTTTATTTTTAATTTCGTTATATATACTACTGCCGTAATTTTTTCAGACATCAAAAATCAACCATTTAGCTAGCGGGGAGGGGGGGGGGGGTCACTTGACTAACAAAAATTTGTACTTTAAAGCTTAATATTTCACAAGGGGCTCCCTGAAAAGTGGTTTTCACGAACCCACATATTTTTGAAAGAACTATCCAACGATACCCACACCATGGGGTAGACGAAAAAAACATATTTTTTAAAATTTTTTTTTTCGTCACTTTCTCGATGTGTTTAATATGTATATCCATGCCAAATTATAGCTTTCTAGTACTAAGAGTCTCTGAGCTAAGCTGCGGACGGACGGCAAGACTGACAGAAATGGCGAAACTATAATCGTTCCTTGTTAAACGGAACCCTAAAAAACAGAACACACAGAATACCATAACTTCAATCCAGTTTATAGAGTATGATATCTACGTGGGATGTCAGTATTATGATGTTAGTATTATGTATGTGTATTTCAATTGCCCAAGTAATTATATAATAGCAGGTAAATAGGATGTGTAGTTGGCATGCTCGCCCAACTGTTTGTGCACTAAAAGTCAGTTTTTTTTTGTTACAGTTTACTGTATAGTATAATAATTGTTTTAAAATTTAAATATTCTTTTACTTCGCAAAGTAATGATTCTGATATTTAAATGATAAGTGTTTTATATGTTATTTTTTTATTAGGAAACATCGTTAATGGGCAGGTGCCGGTCATCATCAGAATCGGCCATGTCTTCAATAAGTGGTATTGTGGGTAGGAACCAGCAAATAATCACTCGAGTCACAATCAAAAGTTATTTAATCGCACAAAACATCTTCCTTACAGAATCTCAATAAAATGTATTCATTAGGTAATTAGGAATTAACATAACGTCGACCGTAGGTTCAATTGAGGTAAGGGACAAAATACCCAAAATGAGTTGAGTATACAGTTTTTTTCAGAATTTTTCGCTCTATCGAATGGTGAATATAAAAAAATCTAGCTTAAAAAAAATGTCCCTTACTCTAATGATTTTTGGATCCAAATTTCGAATCAGCCCCATAATAACAATGTATCTGAAAAACTATGCAATATAGGAACTTGAAATGGTGTAATTATCGCCGCCAATCCACTTCAAATAAGGTAAGGGTCTTCCCAATCAACGAATTACCATTACATAGTTTATTTTTTAAGAAACAATAATAAAACTGGCCTTACACTAATGTCTTTGTTATCTCAAAAAATAAATATCATCCATACTTTAAATGGATTGCACGAGTTTTGACATAATTGTCCCTTACCCCAATTTGCATTGTCATACTTTAAGCAGTGTCAACGTTACACCTATTTGAATCGAATTATTGCACTATTACCATCCTTTTCTATCTCACAACGTCTTTCTGTGTGCAAAAGAGAGGATGGTACCAATGCGAAAGCAGCGCGCGGGCATAAAAAAGTGGTATCAGTGCGAGTTCATCTGTCGTTAAAAAACAACAAAAATAATGGCTTTTTGGCAAAAGGAATTGCTCTGGCCCCTTGAAACTTTGTAGTAGGGTTCAAGGAGCCAGTGCGCTTAATTTAGCTAAAAAACCATTATTTTTGTTGTTTTTTTATAAATGTAATCTGATTAAATTGTTCCCTTTTTATTATTTAGATAATCACTGTATATTTTTTTTTTCTAATGAAATAATAACAATATGTTACAATGATATGTCTTATTAATCGTAATTAAGGTTTATTATTCAATATATCTTTCATTACTTCGATTTTTTGCATATAAGAACGTAGTAGAGCAGCCTTTTCTACTTTTGGAATTCAAACGTTTGGAACTTCAGCTACATGTTTGGTCGGGATTGTGCACGGTTTTTGCAATTGCTCTTTTATTTGAATAAGAATTCAAAGTAAGTATAGGTAAAATTGTTACCATTTTTATAATAATTTGATTTTAATAAACATCTTCAATAAAATAAAAAAAAATTTATTCAAACTAATACAAATTTGCTATTGTATTGTAATGTACAAACATTGCATGTAAGTGACATACAAAAAAGCACACACACGGTTCTAATACATTTTCATGTCTTTTAAATGATTTCTTATAATGATTTCCAAATTTAAGATATCCGTACGTCAAAAGTGTGTACTTCATTTTCTGTCAAAAATCTCTTTACACTGTATTTTTTTCAAAAAAATTTGTCAACAAGTCCTTTACACTATTTTTTCATTAATAGATTGGATCCAACGTAGAGGTCAATTTAATGTAAGGGACGGGACTACAAGATATTTGGTCAGTAAGGGACATTACTAACAAAATGCGTTGTTGTAAGGGACATCTATTTTCTTAAATAGCTAACTCATTTAAATAAATGTTACATATGTAGATAGAGCACTAAAATACAAGTTTATGTGTGAAATCAGACCCGAAAAAGGTTAATAACAAAAAAAGTTATGGGCGATTTAGTCCGAAAAAAAACTTTGTCGGCCTCTCCTGAAAAATCGTATTTTGTCCCTTACCTCAATTGAACCTACGGTCGACGATAATTAATTTTGAAACAAAAAGGGACAAGACTACGCGGAACAAATTCGGATTCGTCGTATACGTGGTGCGCGGCCAGTGTAAAACAAAGTCGCCGAAATGTTTGTATGCACATAACTTCCGAATGACTGCACCAAATTGAATAATTCTTTTTTGTTGTGTTCGGTATTGCCAGGAGAAAGTTTTATAACCTCACCGTGAAAGCTTGGGTGAAGTGAGCGTGGAGTGAGCTGTCATTCGCTAGGGATTAACACTATTAAGTGCTCACTTCACTTATGATTTCACGGTGAGATTTTTACAGAATCGACCGGCTGTTTTTAATTAGATCTTTGATAACAAAAGTAGATCTTTAACAGTTGTTACGAGTCAGAAGCTCAAAAGTCTGACAACCAGTCTTACTAAAGGGCATCGGGTTACTCAGTAACTGGGTGATGAATGTCAGATAGGCTGGGTCGCTCCATTCCGCATCAGCAGCATCCAGTTAGACTACAAGCCGACCCCAATATAGTTGGGAAAAACAAATAAACTGTCCAGCTTTAATAAAAAAATGCCATTCATGTCGCACTGCTGACAGAGGCGTCCCTACTCTCTTTCCTCCTCTCTCTGTCCAGAGCTGATTTATTATAACTAAACATAGTAATACCTAATCTATAAGTAGGTAGGTACATCATTCTATACAGTAGGGACAGTTTCGCATGACCAATTCACAATCGGTTGATGAAGGATCGATGAGGCTATTATACAGACGCCAGCACAAGTCTGTCAAATTTCTTTAACAGATTTTTAACTTTATCGCTAAAGCATAAGGTTCAAAGTTGATTGGGAAAATTAAACAAATAATACGCGCGCAATCGTTAGCTGCATTTAACCCTTAAATGCATGAAGAATTTGTCTCTCGGGAAAAATATATGTGCTTGAAATAAAAAACTACAAGTATCGTTTTCGATACAATATGCATTAGTGATACAAATTATACGTCTAATTTCTTACTAAATATTGACTGTGTGGTGGAATACTCTGAAGCAGTCTTTGGACTCTCTTGTGACAATAGACAATGAATGTGACAAAAATCCATGATGTCAGATGTCATGTGTCAAACCTCGCTTTTTCGGTACAAAAATAAGTAACGGTGTGATTGATCATTCAGCCGGGCTTTACAATAAAAAAAAAATACAGGAAACGGTTGAGTTTTCGAAACTCTGTTTATTTAAGGGTTAAGAGACTCGTGAAGGAACATTACGTGTTGTTGTGATCTTGTTTCCGTAGCTACAATCATTTGAAGTCTTCATTTATTTCCGTTATTTATATGTTTAATTAGTATGTAGGTATTTATTATACAGCAATATATATCTATGTATTATAGTATACCCATTATTTTGCACCAAGACAACCTCATTTTTTTATATCCAATCACTGTCCACTCCAAGGTTGCCTGGAAGAGATCGCAGGCCGCCCATTGTATGTTTTGTAGTAACAATTGTATTTTTTGTTAGGTTTTTCTGGTGTACAATAAAGTAAAATTTCGGAAATTCGAAAAAACATTGCACCCGTGCGAAGCCGGGCCGCTAGTTTACAAATATAATTCCGGTGATTTTTTTTTTTTTTACCTCAATTATTTAATGTTTAAACGTTTATATATCCCTTATATACTAATATTTAAAAATGTAATTTATATGAATATATATCATGAAATAAACGAGATAATAACTAAGTACTCACACAGACATTGATTTTTGGGATACCGCGCGATTGTTCCGTTTAGTGAGGGGCAACCAAAAGTATGACGCTCGGATATTGAATTCAAGTAGACGAATAGTTAGATTTTTATGTAAAATGGTAAAAAATACATGGTCAAATGAATAAAGAATTATTATTTAAAAAAAAATAATAATTAGCTAGCTAAACTTTACCGACGTAATCTTTAACACAATAAAACAAAAACAAAAAGTTGCAAGCATGGTCTTTTTTTGGCCATCAACGACCGCTGATTAGTGTAGTTACTTAAAGTATTATAGAGAAAATATTTTTTTTTTTTGTTTTACTGCGTTAAGATGTCGCAATTCGCTTGAATATTCGAATAACCGATCTTCCCATCTCTATATCTCCCCAAAGATATTCACTCATGAAGTCGAGGGGCAGGGTGAGCACGCCGCCCGGTTCTTTCATCCAACGTTCAGTTTCAACGAAAACGGAACAGGGAACGGTTCTCCGCGTTTGTTAAAACTCCCATTATACTAATATTCGGCTTTAACACACAAAAATCGGTCGGTTTGATTAGAAAAATGTCGTGCGCTACTTTACAAAGTGTCTCGGCGGTCCGTGTATAACCAAAATTAAATCAATTTTCGTTAATTTCATCTTCGTTCTCAATGCGGTCATTTTTCTTAGGTTCGTTTAAGCATGCGTCAAATGCCAAGGGATTTGGAGGTCGGGCCTCAGCTCACTGCATTCGTTCGCCCAACGTTCAGTTTCAACGAAAACGGAACAGGGAACGGTTCTCCGCGTTTGTTAAAACTCTCATTATACTAATATTCGGCTCAGGCAAACATCAGTCGGTTTCATTAGAAAAATGTAGTGCGCCGTTTTACAAAGTTAGTGTCTCGGCGGTCCGTGTAAAATAAAAATTAAATCGGTTTTCGTTAATTTTATCTTCGTTTTCAATGCGGTCATTTTTCTTGGGGTCGTTTAAGCCTGCGTCAAATGCTAAGGGATTTAGAGTTCGCCCAACGTTCAGAGTTTTAAAAACGATTTTTTTTTAACGGTTCTCTGACTTGGTTATATAAACTCTTTATTAAAACTTTGACGCGATCGGTGGCTTTTACTAGAAAAGGGTTGTGTATTGTGCGCTTATGTTTTTACTAGAATTTCGCGAGTTATTTACTAAAATTAAATCGGTTTTCATAGTTTCTTGCTCAAAACGATGAATTTTCTGCGAGTATATAAGATTTGCCTTAACTTTTAAATAGACGGTCGGTTTATTCTCTTTCTCGTTTAATTATTTACCTATCATGGTCCGTTTTTTTATTGCTATCTCGATCGGTGTAAATCTGAATTAAATCGGTTTTCGTTTATTTCGTTATCAGTGCAGTGAATTTTCTTTGAATGCGAGGAGCGTTGTTCAGATTAGTCGTCAAATTATGTTTAAACGAAGCCGGAACAGAGGAAAGTCTTCGACATCGTTAACAATGAATTAATTTAATGTGATAAAATGACTGGGGGACAATAATCTTTATGTTAATATTGAAAAAACCAAGATAGTTAAATTTCAAACATGTAACTTGTCAGTAATACCAACAGCAATTAGACATAATAATGCTATTCTGCAACCAGGACCAGCTTTATTTTCAGGTACTTTTTACAACAAATTGAACAGGAAGGAACATGTAGAAAGAGTGTGGCTCTTCGCAAGTTAAGACTAGTGTTCAGTAAAAAAACAGTCCTAAATGCTTATCATGGGTATGCTTCGTCAGTATTGCTTTACGGCCTGGTGATATGGGGTAATTCAGTGGATGTGGAAAGGGCATGCATAGTGCAAAAAAATGTATCAGAGCCATGAGTGAAGCAGAATATTTTGACCATTGCAGGACATTATTTAAGGAATTAAAAATTCTCCCACTCCCACGTCCGTATATTTTTGAAGTTTGTTTATTTGTATAAAAAATACCTCCATTTATTTCTATTAAATGAACAAGTCTCCGAAAGACTAAACAAAAAAAAAATGCCTCAAATGTATAAATGGAAATTTCTATTACCTGCTCAGAAGTTGCAATTATACAAAAGAAATGCCAGTTGTATGACAATTACAATTTATAATAAATTACCACCTGCCCTCACAATGTTACCAATTAATAAGTTTGAATGTAAAATGTTTGCTTTGCTCTGAGACATGTGTTTTTATTCCATCAATGAATTTTTAATTCATACTTTTTGATATTGTAGGTAATTAAGATCTTAATAATGATAGTACTTTGAAATTATTACGAATTCTCAGACATTGTAATTTTTATTTTGACATTATGATTTATATTTTTGATTTAATCATTAATATTTTGACATTATAAATAATGCATTTTTGATGAATCTAATCCAGTGTATTAATTTGTCATTAAACTTATAAATTCATAAACTTAATACATAATTTCATAACTTTATATAATATTCTTATAATGTGCCTAGTTCTGATACGAGTAGGTACGAGTATGCATGTACAAGTGTTTCAAGTAGCGGTGGGTTATATTATTTATTTTTGTTATTTTATTATTTTCTCTATTATTTTAGTCGTATAATTGCAAACTAAGTATTTATATTGTTTCTTACTTTAATTTAGACGATGTGTTTTTTGTTTTTGTTCTCACTCACACACTTTGTGAGGATTTATAATTGGCTTTCGAGTGACTATGGTTTCCTTTTTGTGTTTGTTTTTAATAGCTGTAAGGCCTCCATGTTATATAATAAATAAATAACTAAAATAATGGATGGACTGTATGAATGATGATAAGGGTAGAAAGGGGGAGACTACCGAAATGACGACTAATAGAGTAGTATGGAAGAAAAAGACATGTTGCACCTACACTAAAACTAAAACTATGCCAGAAAGCCTATTATACTGTAAAAGACTATATTGAGGACAAAAAAACTTGGAATTGAGCTGCTCCAATAGGTCTAGACAGTGAATGTTGTTTATTTTTTATTTTGCTGATTTACACTTTTGTTTTTTTTTTCTTTCTAAATTTCTATTTATATACAGAATGACATGAACATTTACTTAAAGTCTTTTATTATTTTAATTATTGTGAATGTGAGGACTATGTGGGTCATTGTTTCCGTTTTAATCATGGTCTGGCAGTTTGAGTGGTTTATGCGGTCTACACAAATGTTCTGTCCTTGGTATTGCTCGTCGAACCGTTGAGCTCCTTAAGTTCTGAGTTGAGCTGCACGGTTACTGACGAATGCGTGCACTATCTGCACAGGTCCACTCAATCTGTGTGGTTCTTCCCTCAAAATGCCACTTCAGACACCAATCTACATGGTCCTCAAAGATCAAAGATTATGTCCGGATTTTTATATACACATTGACATTGATGAATTTTATATAAACACATGGATATTTACTTTGTAAAGTATCTTATTTTTTATTATTATTATTGTGAGTGTGAAGACTATGTGGCTCATTTCTTTTTTCTTTTTTCCTTCTTAGTTTGTTTTAATCATGCTCTGGCAGTTTGAGTAATTTATGCGGCCTACCCAAATGTCATTTCATTGGTACCTATTGTTCGTCGAATCGTAAGGCTCCTCAATTTCTGAGTTGAGCTGCACGATTTTTGACAAATGCGTGCACTGACTGGACAGGTCCGCTCAATCTGTGTGGTTCTTTACTCAAAAGACCATTTCAGACACCAATCTACATGGTCTTCACATGATCTGACCAAGATTATGTCTGGACTTTAAAAGAGACTCTGAGTTTGTTTCGGCCTTTCTTCTCAGAGTAGTCAGATAGGAAACGCCGACCTCATCTAGTTTAAAAAAATATGATTGACATGTAAAAGTGTTTGTACAAACCTACTTACAGAAAATAAATCATTTATCATTTACACCAAATAAATTATAAGGACAAACTTATCCCAGTTTATTTAGGGTCGGCGCAACATGTCTTTTGAATTGAATGATGAATGATGGTTTTCATGACCAAAGAGTTATGTAACGTTTCCTAAGACAGTTTCCTCGTATCTGTTAATAGGATTTGTCCCTACTGTACTAGTTAAAAAAAAAATAAACTTTGTGTAGTGCGGTTTTTTTTAAAAGAAAATCTCAATAGGTGTAAATCTAAGTAAAATATTTAATCGTTAATAACGTGTTCAGTGCATTTTCTTGAGAATGTTCTCGCATTCGGCGTGTGTCAAGTGGGATAGACTAGGACTAGGAAGTCAGCTCCTGCCGTAACTTGCTAGCGCCCAGGGTAAATATTTTTGGTCCTTTAACTATGATTTCGCGACAATGTGCCACATCACCGCATATTATTGCAGTGTAAAATTAAATTAGCTAGCGAAACTCTGCAGACGTGATGGGCATCGATATCTGTACACGATAAAATAAAAATATCTACATATTTGGGGGAGAGGGGTTGACAACCGCTGGGAGTGTTCTTACTTGAAGTACAAGTTGAGATAATCTGCAGTGCTATTCTGTAACCATCTCACCGTGAAAACTTAGGTGAAGTGAGCGTGGAGTGAGCTGTCTCTGTCATCCCACCTGATACTAGGGATTGACCAAGAATACATTAACCGTCATAACCGAGATTTTAATAATATTTTTATGCTAATTCTATTGGTCATTTTATATAATTTCAAAGCTATTATTTTAATTGTCAAAACATTGCTGTTTTGTAAGGTTTTAATCTAAGAAAAAACGAAAAGCAACAGAATTGATATTCTGAGCAAGTTTCTGTTTTGCTATTTTATTTTAAAACCCCAAAAAATAGTAATGTTTTGACAACTAAAATACTAGTTTTGAAATTATAATAAAATGAATAAAATCGACATTGTGGCCGTCGGGAACGTGTTTCAATCTATCGTGAATATCTTTCCCAACATACACAATTACCGGTCGCTTAATGAACTCAGTTTCTATAAATTCTTGGAATATCGCGACGGCGGGAGGCGTGGGGGATTCGCGGGAAGTTTGGGCACGCGCAGTAGGACTACCGACAGAGGGGAGAAAACCCTTCAATGGCTCGACGCTGCTGGTCAGAGCTCAGAACTCGGGACGATGCCGCATGGGGCCTCTGGAGCACCCTTACTCATCGCGTCGAGATGTAAAGATGATGTTTGTAGGCTGAACGCACACGGATACAAGTACCTGACGCTGGCAGTCAGGTACTTGCATCCGTGAGCGTTCAGGCCCTAGACAGTGTTTTTACTCGATATATAATAAATAATAGAGTGTGAGACTGACAGCCAATTAAAAGTCATCACTTCTAAAAAACAGATTGGAAGGAAAGAGTGTGAACATCACAACACATCTACCAAAAAACAGAAAGAGAAAATAAAACAGTATAACATAAAGATTATTGGTTTTGATTTTTATTTTATGTTACAAATTGTTAATTTTATGTAATTGTTAATTTTATGTTACAAATTGTAAATTAGAGGGGCCCTTGGCTAAATAATAACAGCCGCACAGGTCGATCGATCAGGTTAAGCTACGCTTGCTGCGGTTGGTCTGTGGATGGGTGACCATCTTTACATACCGAGACCCCTCCGTGCCTCGGAAAGCACGTTAAGCCGTTGGTCCCGGCTGTCATTCGTAGATCTTTGACAGTCGTTACGGGTAGTCAGAAGCCCGAAAGTCTGACAACCAGTCTTACCAAGGGGTATCGGATTACCCAGTAACTGGGTTGTGGAGGTCAGATAGGCAGTCGCTCCATGTAAAATACTGGTATTCAGCTGCATCCGGTTAGACTGGAAGCCGACCCCAACATAGTTGGGAAAAGGCTAGGCAGATGATGTTACAAATTGTTAATTTAATTATATTATTATTGTGGTATTATGTATGACTTATTGTAATAGATTTGAATTAAGTACATTAAAATGTTATGAATGGAATCACATTAGTAATGTTGTGTGTGTAATGTGACTGTATGAGTGTATTATTTCTATTATGAGTCGAATTAAAGTGATTTTATTTTATTTTTATGTATTTTATTTTCCCAGTATTCACATTCAAAATCATTTATTTGCAAATATGCAGATGTTTTACATTCATGTAAACACAGAGTCTCCATATTTTAACTTCTAGGCATATAAAGTACAGACGCCAGCACATCAAGCTACCCGAAACTGTCAGATTTTCCCAATCAACTTTGAACCTTATGCTTTAGCGATAAAGTTGAAAATCTTTTAAAGAAATCTGACAGATTGTAGTAGCTTGATGTGCTGGTGTCTGTACATAAAAAGAAAACACAAAATAAAAATTAAATTTAACAAAAAAAAAAAAAAAAATAAGAATGAGATCAATAAAACTAGTATAAAAATAAGTCCTATATTTTATCCTACAACTATTGAAATGGACTGTAATAGGCTTTATTTACACGAAAACTTTTTTGCTTTTTTAACATATATACTTCTTCAAGTTAAGAAACAAAATGAAACTGCCATAGGCCATTTTCCACCAGTCAACCTTTGGGTGATGCAGAGACAGCAGTAGTAGGTGCAAACGTGAAAATTGAGGAATAAATATTTCAAATATAAAGATACGCTTAAACCTATAAAAATTATTAAAAGAAACAAATAAAACTGAACGCAATAAACACACCACCGCGATCGAGAGCTGTTTGTGTCCTTATTGTTATGGAATATTTAAACAGACAAATCTTGAACACGTTTGAAGGCGCTCTAACAAGTAGCACGATGTTACCGTGAAGAATTTCAAGTATTCACTTCCTCTCATTATCAACGAAGGTAATTAGATAACGATAAGTAGGTATAGAGATAATGTTCAAAACCAATACGTCAGTCAATCAACTCAGGCTATTGCAGTCCACTGCTGGACATAGGCCTCTCCCAGACTGCGCCACAACACCCTGTCCCTGATCTTCTGTATCCAGTCTACCCCAGCCACCTTATTTAGGTCGTCCGTCCATCTAGTTGGGGAGGATTTCATTCCTGTTTTTATTCTTTAAAGAGACTCTCGAGTATAGTTCGCAATACGTAATGAAATACAATCTAAAATTGAATTAATTTACGCAACATCTGTACGCAAAACTATTCTCATAAAAAAAAAAATCGTATTGTAATTTGAAAAAGAATACTTATCTACCGTACAATGTGCAATATCTTTAAATGGCAACGCTATAATGGATTTGCGCAACGTAATTATCGACTGTGTGATATAAATAATTAACATTTTGTTGAGGTGTGTCAAAAGCACGGCAACCTCTGTGGCGACTTTCTCGGTACCTCAACGATAGTTAGCGTGATATTGGGGGCCAGCATGTTTATATGATTAAAACAATCAGCAGTGATAAATGGTGAATGATCGAAGGACGCATGGGACTTAATAAAAATAAACGTGGGATATTTTTGTTTCTTCAGTTAGTTACACCAGTGCGTTTTTATTTAGGCATGAGGTTCCGCCTGCAGACAAACCAGTCCTCAGGGTTCGAAGTTTCCCCATAGCAAGTTTCTACAAAATCGGTATAGCCGTTTCGGAGATTAGCCGGAACAAATAGAGAGACAAACAGACAAAACATTAAAAAAATGTTTTTTTGTTAACTGTATTTAATTTAATAATATAAATAACAACTTTTTACTAAATGTAAAAAGTTGTTATTTCGACATTACAATCAGGCACTTTAATTTTATTTGTTTGTATTAATATATATATTATTTAGGTTTCTTCTGCTGTTAATGAAAACGGGCAATAATATCTAAAAGGACAACAACACAAACATGATTTATCGCTATCTACCTAAGATAAAACATTACAGTTCCATGAAATGAATTCCTTACCGCGTATTTAGAAGGATACATTTAAATAATATTTATGCAGTATACCACTACCTATTCAAGAACGCAAAACAACACAATAATAATATTATGGTAATGAACACTAAGCTATAAAAGATATTATTGACAAAACAGATTCGACGCGCACCTTGTCAAACGTTTAAAAAAAATGGACATCCGTCCCAAAATGTTGAGAAAATTATGCAATAAGGTCTCAAGTGCAAAATTTAAATAATATTTGACAGCTATTCGCGACGTTGCCAACTTTCAGGCTGCCCCCTTTTGGACGTTTATTTGTGCAATTTTTAGAGTGAAAATGACTTACATGTGTATGGTTGGAAGTAAACTACGCGCTGGAGTGGCTGCCGCGCAGTGTGCTCGCTTTGTTGGCTATATTAGCATATGTAAACATCAGACTAAGTTGTTCTGTACTGCGCGACAGATACACGGATGCGTGGTGTGTGCAACATATAGAGAATACAATCCTGGGATCCTAACCCCGGAATCCCGGGATCCCGGGAGTAGGATCCCGGGATTGAATTCTATGGCAACATGCAACGAATGAGAGTATTATTATCTGTATATATAGATATAGTGATATGCTGGGACAGACTGGATGCGGAAACCAGCGTCCTAATTGCGTAATGCACTATCAATCTGAATGTAAATAATTTTGAAAGATATTGTTAATCCATTGCATCATATGTTCGAAAAATTTGTTTGCTTAGCAACGTAATTAAGCAATGAATATTGTTGAACTGGCAAAATGAAACCCATTGCTACTGATAGTCTTACTTACGCATTACCCCGCAGTTGTTTTGAAGCACCTTGGTAGAGGAGTCAAGCAGTGGACTGTGAGCGATATTTTTTTATATATTCTTTCCCAATACTGAATTCACAACGTCTTTAGATGAATTTCAGTGTTTTATTTCAGACAGTTATATCTAATTATTGTTTTGTTTCAAACATTTTAGTTCCATTTCGGTTTTCAGCTATCGGTAGTGTTTATTTTTTGGTACTTACACGTAAGTATCCTTTTGAATTTGGAGCAGTGCCAAGTCCTATATCCTTGTCGGAGGTCAACCTTTAACAGTACACCTTGACCGCTGATGAATCAAAATATGACGTCATTACGTATGATGCCTACTACTATACAAAATCTTCGCAAACTGCTGTCCAGTCTTAAGGTCGGTGTGTCACGCGGTTTGATCTTGAAAACAGTCATCGATACAACCCACGCAGTTTGTTTCCATCGCTAAGATATTTCTGTCATAGACAAAAAATAATAATGTAGTATTATTACAATGTCTTAAATAGTTTTATTGACCTGCCTGTCTGCCTGTACGGAAAGAATTATGTTCATCATTTAAAAAGGAAGTTATTGGGCTCCATCTGTTCTGATTTATTTTACTAGTTTTTGAAGATAAAGAATTCTCCTAATCATATACATATATTCATTAATCTAGATCTTATTCAACATAGTGTCCGAACTCGTTGCTCTGAACCGGTTGCCGTAATTACAGAAACCATTATAAAGCCATTGTGTCCCGCGTAGATCCACGTTCTTACGCATACGAAGAGTTAAAGGAAACAATAAATCAAATTAATTCCTGATACATAACAAAAATATATAATTAAAAACAGGGTTCGCAAAAATTCGATATTTATTATAAATATCAAAATATCAGATATTTTGATATTTATTATAAATATCAAAATATTAGATATTTTATACCTTTCAATATAAATCGTGTATAATAAAAAGAAGCGATTTTCGTCCTGTTAGTGGTCTAGATGTTCTAGTTGTAGGATAAAAGTTTGTTTTTGATTATTTATGGTCGTTATTTTAAAAGTAATCGATAATTAATAGAGTATTTGATGAATATACTTAATAATCGGTCTTACTTAATCAACACAAATACAAACTATAATATTATTTTTAGCTGAAAAAGATACATAAAAATAAATATATGTAAACACGTGTTATCAACACAAGCAACAGAATATAATAATTCTATTTGAATAAATATCATTATTGTATAACTTATGGAATTGGTTTCTGACATTGGCAGAATTATGCATGCTAAGTAATCGTCTAGATATTATAACGATTCCTCCACGGTATATTGTGTACATTAATGAATATAGTTACATTAATTAAAATCTTTATTTTTATACGGGACTAATGGCAAATTAATTTTAAAGTTCAACTCCAATTAACTCTGTTCCTCACATTAAGATTTCACACGATTTTAAAAAATAAGAATTACCTATATTTCCATTACTTATATTACGCCTAATGTTGCAAAATTGAGCATATAAGTAATAAATATATGAAAAAACTACATACCAGTGCTCATTTAATCGAATGTAGTTCCCAAATGGGTCTAGCTACGGACCCCTCTTGTTTGGCCAATCCTTCGCCTTACTACACTATTACTAATTACTGCATATTACGGGAAAATTACAGGCATGTATAGACATGCCTGTAATTGTCCCTAAGCCTCTTCCCATTCTAAGAAATAACGAACACTATAAATGCATTAATTACTATAATATTCACACACCATTACTCACCATATTAGTAAGAAATAAGGTTGCCAACCGTACTCTAAAATAGAGTATTTTACTCTTTTAAAAACAATAAAAAATTGTTATGTGCTGCAAAAAGAACAAAAAAAAACTTTAGAAAAAATTTAAATAAATTATACTCTTTTTTTATAAGTTCGTACTCTTTATTTACCTCCTTTGATATAAGGTATACTCTAATTCTTCTAATAAAAGTTGGCATACCTAGTAAGAAACAGTATAATTAATAAAAGTTCCATTTATTAATTAAATTAAATAAACATCTAATAAGGTGTCGCCACCAGCTAGCTGAATCAGCAATACGAGGAATAAGAAGTATATAATATTTTTTATTATGTACACCATATAAATTACAGACATAAATATAGACATTTTACAAAGGGTGACACAGTGGGCGGTCTTATCGCTAAGAGAAGTAACCTGAACCAGAAATAGCGAACTGAATGATATTCAGCCCTAGATATTATACATTTCTGTGTATTCAGCCGATGCGTCTAATACAACTTTTAGTGAACTGGCTGGTTGATGCTTTAGGTCATTTATACAGGGTGAAATTGAAAACATGCGACAAATCGAAATGGGAGATTGTACTCATCATTATGAACAACCTTTACCATGGGACCAAACCTGAAATTGCGAAAAAAAAATCAGCTTTTCCCTACATTTTGACGAGTTATGCGAACATAAATGTAGGGATCAGCTGATTTTTTTTTTGCGATTTCAGGTTTTATCTCATAGTAAAAGTTGTTCACAATGATGAGTACAATCTCCCATTTCGATTTGTCGCATGTTTTCAATTTCACCCTGTATAATAGGGACAAAATGTGAGGAAAAAAAATGGAAATTTCAAATGGGTAATAATTTAAACAGCTGTTATTTTAAATATTTAATAGTGAGGTTGTTATGATTAGTTTGACAAAAATAACGGAGTCATTTTATTTTCGGCAGTCGGTAAATTAGTGTGACAGTAAAACAAGAACAGTAATAATTAATGAAAAGAAAATTGGGCGGTTATTTCATCCTACAATGTCAGTCAATGCAAAAATTATTAGCCATTCAAAATTTCATTTTTTTCCTTCGTCACGTGATTTCTATTCTTCCCTATTGTATAAATAGCCAGCCATTTCACTAAATTTTGTACGAGTATTAGACGCATCAGCTAAATTAGTTATTAATTACTATTTAATTCATCAGCGTCCTAATTGCGTAACCCACCATCAATCACAATTCGAATCATTTTGAAGGATATTGCTAATCCATTGCTTCATATGTTAAAAAAATATGTGTACACAAAAACGTAAATAACGCAATGAATGTTGTTGAACTGTCATAATGAAAGCCATTCCTACTGATAGTGTGTTACGCAACTACCGCGCAGGTCGCTAGTTGAACGGCGCCGTTAAGTAAAAAGGCTAGGCTGCTAACTAAACGGCTAATCAAGCTAGTTGGCGTGGCGGTGACATATACATCATTTCTGTAACTATACATAAAAAAGCCATTGTTTTTGTTACTCATCGATGGTAAGTACATGCGTCACATTTACATATATGTATATGTATGAGTAGTTATGTATGCATTAGTGTTGTCATCACGGTCAAGGCACCATGTTAGGTTATAGAGAAACCTAGGCGGATCTATCCTGTATGGAATACGATAAGGCTAATAAAATAATATGTATGGACTTTGTATAAAGTTGATATGACTAGAAAGGGGATGACAACTTGACACTAACATAAGTGTAATATTATAAAGGCGAAAGTTTGTGAATGTGTTTGTTACTTCTGTAGGATAAAAGAAACGAGGAGATAATAACTTGTTGTAAATATATTCAGGAGATCATTTTATATAAGAAAAAGCACACAAAGAAGTGACAAGGAATAAAAGCTGACAAAAGTACTTTAGAACATACTTTGCTTAAATTCAAATTTACACCATAGACACATATACAGAAAGTTTGTATATCTAATAACTTCTTCATGCAAAAACTAATAAACGGATTTAGAAGCTTTACAGTAACATAGCTTATACATCAGAATAACACAAATGATCCTTTTTATCTCGATATTCCCACGGGATCTAAACTTATGCGGGTGAAACAGCGGGGCGCTGCTTGTAGAGAAATGTGGAAGAAAAACTCATGTCGCGCCGACCCCAAATAAATTGGGTTAAGTACGGATAAGAGAATGACGATGTTGTATAGCATAATCAGCTCATAATTGTTCCACTCCTGGGAGACAGGCCTCCCCTCGGTGGGAGGGAGTGGCGCCGTAATCCACCACGCGGGAGCAGTGCAGGTTGATATATGTCACTTGTCGTCAAATTTTTGGTTCTAGAACATGCCGGCCGGTCCGCTCACAATGTTTCCTTCACCATTTTGAGAGAAGTGGTGATGAAATATATCAGCCAGTCGATTCTGTAAAAATCTCACCGTGAAATCATAAGTGAAGTGAGCACTTAATAGTGTTAATCCCTAGCGAATGACAGCTCACTCCACGCTCACTTCACGCAAGCTTTGCCGGTCAGATGGTTACAGAATCGCACGGCAGAAGAGACTTTCGCTATTAAACTCATCATCATCATTGGCACTCTTGTTCCACCCACTGCTGAGTATACTCGTAGTAGGACTAGCTTCATTTTGACAGTTCAACAACATTCATTGCGTTATTTACTTTGTTGAGCAGACTCATTTCTCGAAAATAATAAGTTATTAGGGTGCAGCCGGTCGATTCTGTAAAAATCTCACCGTGAAATCATAAGTGAAGTGAGCTTGAAGTGAGCAGTGTCAATAGTGTTATTCCCTAATGACAGCACACTTCACCCAAGTTTTCACGGTGAGATGGTTACAGAATCGCACGGCTGGTCTGTCTGAGTCTCTACATGGTCTCCCCTACGATCTTTTGCAGGCCGTCCTGCCATCTGGCTGTTAGTTTTCTAACGCTTTATACCAAGTCCCAAATTCCTACTATTTTGTTACGATCACGACTTGACTCCTTCTCACAGAGAGGGGACCTTTAGCCCTGCATTGCGAACATTATAAGCTGATTATGTGTGTGTACGACTTGATTCAGTGGCTAAGAAGCTCAGATTGATTTAAAAATACATCAAAACTAACATCAATCAACATAAAATCCCATGTGCTAACTTGGTCTATTTTCAGTCCATTTTCAGTCATTATCAAGGCCACAGACTAGATAATCCTTTCTTTAGAGCCGTGTGACATAAAGTTCGATGAACTTGCCTCTTATTTGACACCTACTTACGATACTTATGTATAAATAGGTACCAACAATGCAAAGCTGCGGTCCTACGGCCGCCTTTTCACAGGCTAGATCGCACCAAGCCAGGCCTCCGGTACCCGTCGTCGCTCGAACTATTCGTCGAGAGTCAGTAAGTTCAAAGGCGATACGTGATGGGTCGCGACAGCTCCGTTTGCAGCCTGTACAGGCACGTTTCTTTTGTTTACTTTATGCTTTGGCTATACAAGTTGACCACTAAATAAAACCTCAGTGGCTCCCCACGCAGTTATGCGCTTCGCATAACTTGATATGTTGAAATAGCTACTAACACGCCGCACAAGACCGATACACGCCGTGGGAATCCCCCTCCCCTCGAGGCCATCCCATCCCCTCGAGGCCTGTCGCGGCCAGTGCTGAGCCACTGGCCGCGACAGGCGTCGAGGGGCATAGCAACGTCTGGCGCGGCCTGTCAGTTAACGGGCCGAGAGATCGCAGCTTTACTGATACGGTAATATTATTGTCTGCAGATTTGTTTATGTGATCTGGAACGCTTTCTTACATAATCGTTTTATTTGTTAAATTTAGAAGGTAGGTAGGTAGGTAGATACCTGTTATTAATCGAAAAGTAAAAAAATATAGAATCTACGGAATCTCTTTAGAGAATACCCTTAGTTATTTAAGACATTAAAATAACTAAGGTTTTTGAGGATTCCCTTATTCCCAAATTGAATACGTACTCCTATCGTTTGAAAAGAAAGAGAACATTTACGTTGACAAGATCGAGAACATGTACGATGTCTTTCATAAGCTAGATGTGTATTTAGGTATATAATAAACCTCGTTTGTGTAACAAAAGTTTTAATACCACAGTAATGAAAAAATACAACTTGCATTAATAAAAACTAACGACTCGCCACAGCTTCGCTATGTTTCTACAACATAAGAAAACATTGAGTTTATTATGTAAGTTTAATAAGTTCTAATTTATTATACATACGCATAGACCTTCACAAATAAACTCTCTAAATGATGGTGAAAACTGCCTCATCATTATCTACTTACAAGTCACGAAAATTTACTGTATTATATTTTTCCATGAAAATGTAACAACCTAATCTAACTAAAACTATTAAAAAACTAAAATATTGGGTCGAAATATTCCTCCGCATCGCTGTCGACAAGAGAATGGCGGCATTGCCACGTTGTATGGCAATGCTCTCCTCTGGTCAAGGTAAAAGCCAGCCTTTGGGTCACGGGAAGTGTCAACCAGCCTTTCAGGTACATACCTACTTGACATGAAACAAATGTAGGTTCACTATTTTAGAAGCTTTCTAGTTGCTCAACAAACTTACAAGGCAAATGTCTCATTTTTTTTGATCCAATTAAAAATCTTCAACTAAAAAGAGCAATGGTGGGCCAGTGGCGAAGGCCGCGACTAGATTAGATTAATAATTAATAAATTAATATTATTAATAATTAATAAATTAATATTATTAATAATTAATAAATTAATATTATTAATAATTAATAAATTAATATTATTAATAATTAATAAATTAATAATATTAATAATTAATTAATCTACTCACGAGTAGATTCGAACCCAAGCAGGCGCTTTACTTTGTGTAGATAAATTATTTCATCAGCACTGCTCTCAAAACAGTGAAGGAAAACTTCGTGAGGAAACCGGGATGTCTTAGAACCAAAAATTCGGAGACATAGGACATCTACCAACCCGTACCTACTGAGCCTGCGTGGTAGATTAAGAAGCCCTGTGTCCAAGCAGTGGGTGCATTATACGCTGATTATTTGACTCCTGACAAATTAAAAATCTTCCATTGCTATTGCTTTTTAAAAAAAACACGCTCAAAAACATGACATAATAAAATAAATTGAAACGCAGCAGTTAAAATAATAAAATTACATCAATCATATCCTACAACTAACCGTGCCAACTAAGTATGGAACATTTTTTGTTTGGCATGTGGGCGAATTTGAGCCCAATTTTATTATTTCCTAACGACCGCGTGTCTTGTAACGTAAAAAAATGATCAAGCACGAGTCGGATTCGCACTC
Source organism: Eremobia ochroleuca (assembly GCA_949629135.1). Taxonomy (NCBI): domain Eukaryota; kingdom Metazoa; phylum Arthropoda; class Insecta; order Lepidoptera; family Noctuidae; genus Eremobia; species Eremobia ochroleuca. The sequence goes on along the minus strand of OX451384.1, from coordinate 26,989,547 downwards.
GAAGGGTTCCTTGCCACCGTACCTACACTATTTAACACTTCATTTTTTTTAATACTTTTCTTATAAAAAAACACCATTAATTTACAACTTTATATTATTTTTATTTTTTGTTCTTATAGCGCCTAGTACCACAGAATAACTCACAATGTAAAAGTCACAAGTGTCAACCTATTACGGTTAAAAAAATACAGTCCTGTGATAGACGGATGGACAGCGGAGCCTAGTAATAGGTTCCCGATGGCGCTCTTGGGGTACGGAACCCTAAAAGTTCTTGTAACAAGCAAAAAATATTAATACCCTCTTGTTGTTCTTAATTTTTTGTTCATTACAGTCAATTGTTTTGAAGATTACGTGTCATTTCATTGATTAACACGATCGCCTTGTTTGGTAGGGTATCATTTGGTCACGTTACCACGAAGGGGTTCAGATTACTTTCGGCAATTCTGGAATGAGTAATCATGTTTTGGGATTATAATGGTCTCTTTTTTGCAGCCCTATAAGTTAGAGTTAGTATAGGTATAGGTATAGGTAACACGGGCTGGTGTCCGCAACTCCACGTCAATGCGCGTATTTTGCGTACTATTTAGAGTTAGTAATAAAACTAATGGTGATAATTTGAAGAAGGGGGTTTAACGAGAAATGCAGCTAAATACCAGTATTTTAAATGGAGCGAGTGCCTATCTGACCTTCACAACCCAATTACTGGGTAACACGATACCTTAAAAACTGTCAACGATACAACGATTCAAGCCGGGACTAACGGCTTAACGTGCTTTCCGAGGCACGGAGGAGTCTCGTTCGGTATGTAAAGGTTGTCCATCCACGGACCGACCGCGGCAAGCGTAACTTAACAATCGATCGATACGTGCGGCTCTTACTACTCAGCCACGAGTCCCTTCAAAGCTTAAATAAACACAGCAATGCCTGAATTCTCTGTTTACATCACAATATCCCCTAATATAATTGACTGGAAGAGATCGGAGAAAACGATAAGGCCTCCCATCGTATATTTTGTAGTGTTTGATGTATTTTTTTATGTTGTGTATTTTTGTGGTGTACAATAAAGTATATATAAATAAATATAGGTGAAGCGGTTTAACGAACTTCCTTTCCGTCCCCGTATAAAAGAACAAAAACTTCTGTTGCGTAACGTAACCAATACTGTAATTACGTAAACCCGTTACGCGATATAAAATGACATGTTTTGGAAAACCCGAAAAGGAAGTTATAAATTGTTTGACCGAACGAAAGTTAGTTACAAACTGGATATTGCCAATCGTTGGAATCTTCCATAATTATACTGAGTCATGGGTTTATATTGACCCCACACCAAGGGTACTACGGTACACAAAAAATATTAAGTTTTTTCCCCAACTCCTTCTATAATTTCATCCTTCTTCGAATTAGTATAAGGACCTAATACAGTTTCTCGCGATTGTCAATGAAGGCTCGTTTTGTGGTAGATTTTCATTGGTTTTTATTTTGTATTGTGTTAAGCCTTCTTTACTGGTACCTGCCAGAGTTCCAGTTACTTACTAATTTCTCTTCAAAATACGGGTATTAGTGACCGACGCCACATGGGTACATAATTCTGGACTCTCTTAAAAATTTCGTCGGATAAACCTGTTCCATACATTTTGGCCGCATAGGTATTCCACTTTTGTACGGAGCAGCAGTTTTATTTTTATTTTTTATAAGTTGCCGAAACAGTTTCTGCGCTAGTGGGTTTAGAATCATGTGCCGAATTCGTGGTTGCCATTGCCAGCCTGTATAGCAATAAAGTTGCTCAAGTCCGTTATGAAACAAAGGTTTTCATATTTAAAATTATAGTGTAAATAGTATGAGCACAAAATCGAGAGAGAAGGAAAAGAAATGTGGGGACTTTGCCCCTTTTTGCCCTAATTTTGGAACAGTTCATGCTAATAAAGAATGAGAAGATAACTTAATAAATTAGAATCACACAATTACAGACAACATGCATCTAGATCTAGAAGCATAAAGTTAAGCACAAGAGTTCCCACGTACCTTCGTTATCGAAGGTGAGAACTAAAGATTTTTGAAAACTCATCCCAAAATGGGGTTACATAGTTAATATGGAACTTTGTCATGTTTGCCGATGGATCTCATCGGGCGCACGGCTTGTAACCTCAAAAACAAAAACAGCGGGGCACTTGCGTAATACAGTACTAGTAGCAATTGGCTTTCATTTTGACAGTTCAACCACATTGCGTTATTTGCGTTGCTAAGCAGACAAAGGAGATGGAAAACGGTGGGCCCAAATGTAATAAATTGAGATGTCATCTAAAAAATGAGTCATATTTTTTATATTAGAACTAGCGACCCGCCCCGGCTTCGCACGGGTGCAATGGAGAAACACTGATAATTTTCGAGCCATTATTTCTCGTAAAAAGTATAGGATAAAAATGGTTATTGTGGGTTATCCCTAAGAGATAGACATATACCATCGCGGACTTTTTTGTAGACCGTTTTAAGGTGTAGGTACAATACTGTAGTACATTATTTTGATCTATCTCGACGGGTTCAGCCAGCGTTTACAATGTAAGCGCAAAAAATGTGTTTATTTACGACATTACATTAGAAACCTCTAAAATTATCAGTGTTTCTCTACTATATTATGCATGTATTATACATATAAACCTTCCTCTTGAATCACTCTATTGATTAAAACAAACCGCATCAAAATCCGTAGCGTAGTTTTAAAGATCTAAGCATATATAGGGACAGACAGACAGCGAAGCTTTGATATTAGAATATGAAAAATCACGCCAATTCTCAATCTGGAAGCGGAGAGAAAGATAGTTTTCGTGAGATTATCGATTGAGTAATCGATACACAGTTTCACGCGAAAATGAAACCTTTGCACTAGATAATTAACTCAAAGTAATTAAATGCACTATATATCCTTATATGCAATATAGTGCATATAATCACAGTCATATTAATATATAAAGTATCTATTAATTATTGAAAAACTAAATGTATGATTATAGATTAAAATCAGTCTTCTATTTTTAGTATATTTATGTCACTGGCATGACAGCTGACTGACATTGACACTAGACACTAATTGCCGACTGCTCTTGTTTGCTCACTCGTTTCGTGTTCTCCGATGCGTTTTGAGTGCTTTCCCGACTATTCTTAATTGTTCACGACCACTGATTTGTATTTTACGGATTCTTATCCTGCCTACCTTGAAGCAAGGGTCGTAACCCTTGCTATTACACTGCACACCGAAGATCACTCACACGTTTGACTTGGAATTGTTATTTTAGATTTTACCGCCGGTTTGTGGATTGGATATTGTTCAAACTATGGCTTGAAGTCATTGACGTTCATTCGTATGATTTTTCAAACATTTTCTACTAAATATAATAACTGTTAGTGCAAAAGAACATAATTTGCACTTCAGGAATCAGCTGTTTGTTAAAGATTGTAACTTAACCTAACTTAATCTCTTATAATATTATATTTAAAAATGACCTTCACGCGCCAGACGTCTCTAGTAAACTCAGCTTATAGTCTCCTTGGCAACCTTGGCCAAGGTTGACAGCATTAGGGATTTAGGTATTATACTAGATAGCAAACTAATATTTGATCAATACATTGACAGTATCGTGGGCAGAGCCTCGAAAGTACTAGGATTTGTAATCAGAACCACAGACTGCTTCCGTTCTCTGAAGCCAATCAAGGTCTTGTATTGTTCGTTCTGCGCAGCCACTTGGAGTATGCATTGTAAGTCTAAGAGGGTTCTAACCCTCAATATGGGATTACAATTCGCGTATTGAGGGTATCCAGACCGAATTTCTGAGATATCTCGATTATAAGGCACACCAAGTATCCATTGATTACAGTCACCGTTGCAAGAGGTACCATTTTCTGCCATTGGATCGTAGGCGACTCATTAATGATGTGTATTTTTTTATTAAAATAGAGAATGGCTCGATTGACTGCCCAGAACTATTAGCAAAGTTGCACTAACTGTGGGATTACGTAAAAGGCCGCTTCTAGGTGTGCCTTCTGCCACTACTAATTATTATAGGCGTAATGCTTTTCTTATAAGAAGCGCTCGAAGCTTCAATGATGTATCTTCCGAACATGATGTTGACTTATTTTGCACAAAGATAACCACAGCAAGGACGCTCTTAGCTAAATCATTTTTTGTGAATGTCGCGCCAGCGAGTGGTTCTTAAGCTCATATACAGCGTGTAACGGAAGGGGGGTATCAACCCTGAAGGAGGTGAATGTGCTCATGAAACTGAACAACTTTCCCCAAAGAACATAGGTCGAAAAATGAAAAAAAAATTTGGCCCTCCCATAGTAAATCAATCAGCTGGTAGTCAGTTTTGTAAGGGAGGGCCAAATTTTTTGGGGAAAGTTGTTGAGTTTCATGAGCACATTCACCTCCTTCAGGGTTGATACCCCCCTTCCGTTACACGCTGTATATAGCAAAATAAATAAAATTAAACTAACCTAATTACTTATAACACAATGTACTTTAATGGTTCGTCTTTAAGTAATCAATATGTTATATGTCTGTGGAGGCTTGTTATTAGCAACTTTATAATGTGTTGTTGTTACCTATTATTTGTTGTTAGTCTGTAAGCCTTCTTAAAAGTAATAAATAAAATAAAATAAATAATAATCTCTGTTCTCAGATTCACAAAATCCGCAGAATTTTCAGTAAAAGTTTGATAATATATAAGCTATTCATTGACACCACTTTCATCTTTTTACACCCAGGCCCAAGATTCTATGCAATCGTTTCAGTCTCCATTTTCGAAGACATACCTAAAGCAATGGATTAGGAATATCTTTGTACATGATTTAGATTGTGGTTAGTGTGCTACGCAAGTAGGGTGCTGGGAACCCATATAACAAAGGCAATTGAAGTAACTATTCTGCACAGATAACTTAGCATAGCAACATATGTAAGTATAACCTAACCTACAGTGAAGCCAGGGGACTTTCCGAAGCTGTCCGCCATGCACACGAGATATGTGTAAAATGCAACATTATGAATTAATAATGAGAAATTTTAAAACAAGAATCATGTTATTAGCATATTATGAAATTCCTCTTGCCACCATAACTGTGCCCACAAGGGTTACAAGCAAGGCCGGCCACGTATACATACCCGTTACCTTGCTTGTTTTGTAAGATTCCGTACTCAAAGGGTGGCAATGGGACCGTATTAATAAGCTTCCGCTGTCCGTCCGTCCGTCCATCCGTCTGTCTGTCAGCGGGCTGTATCTTATGAACCATAACAGGTAGACAGTTGAGATTTTAACAGACTGTATTTCTATTGCCGCTATAACAACAAATGTGTGAATGTGGAGAATAAAAAAAATGTGTCGCAAGCTATGCCCCTATTCTGCCCGTTTGTCCCAAAACTTGCAGTCAAAGTGATCTCTGCGCTGCCTCCGACGATGCCGTGGAAGTGGCGAAGCTTTATTTATTTACTAGCTTTTGCCCGCGACTTCGTTCGCGTGGAATAGTGACTTCCGGCAGATTTTTGGTTTTACCCACATAGTTAAAGAATGAATTAAAAATGGAAATGAATTAAAATGCATGAATGAATTAAAAATTTAAAAATTAAAAATTCCCACATGAATTAAAACAATAACATGAACCGAACTCGTGTAACGATCAACACCATTGCGCGATCACCAACTCGACATATAGTACTAATAGAATTATCTATACTCCGTTCAGTGGTGTAGCGTGCCTTGGAGGGGCCCTGTATCAAAATTAGTTGGGGGGCCCAAATGAAGGGTAAAGATTTCTCACAAAAGAAACAAAAATGCTTGCATTAAATTAAAATAAATATTTATTGATTATAAGTTATCGCTTCCTCCTAGAAATTGTCATTTAGAATTTTGTCATTTCTGAAGTGAAAACTCTATAGCCACGTATGACAGTTTTTTTAATATGTTTTTTTCCCGGGAAGCACGAGATTAAGTGACTAACATTTTACTATTTTTTGCTTACACGCGTTAGGGGCCCCTGTAGCCCGGGGGCCCCGTATCATTGATACGGCTGATACGGCGGTAGCTACGCCCCTGACTCCGTTAGAGCATTTTCTATGTACTAAAAGTTGTATTATATTATATTTTTCATACCTTTTTACTATTTATTTACATTTTTCCGATGAATTTTCAGTACTGAATTGATGCCGACTCTTGACCAATAGATGGCGCTGTATGTCCGGAATAAATTTTATTTTTTATTTTATTTTTTGTAATAAAAACTATCCTATGTCCTTTCTCAAGTTCCAAACTATGTCTGTACCAAATTTCACACAAATCGGTTCAGTAGCTTAGGCGTGAAGCAAAGACAGACAGACAGACAGACAGAGTTACTTTCGCATTTATAATATTAGTTTGGATTATTATTTTTACAATTTTAAGAAAGCTTACATACATGTAAATGGTAACGAAATAGTAAACAACAGATAATTGCTAATTACAAGCTTCCAGATATATATTGCAATGTTTTAAAAAAAAGATTAAAGAAAAACGAAAGGGAATGGAAAGTAGGTAGGTATGCGATAAACCACAAACATTCACCCATTGAAATATTCCTTACTCAAGATTTTCCTGATTCTTAACGCACTCGTACAAAATAAATCAATTTCTAAATGCGATGGGAGGTTGTTAAATAATATTGAACTGCTTATACAAAAAGCGTTACACCTACGTGTAACGTTAAATGCGCAAAACGTAAAATGCGCAAAACTTTTTAATTTTTTGAAAAATGTGACCTGTATTAATACAGGTCACATTTTTCAAAAAATCTTCATTAAAAACGTTGCCGTGTCTATTTATTAATAGGTCAAGCAAGCCAATGTCAGCGCGGCGCAGCGGCCCGGTGACGACTCCTCGACTCGATAAAGCGTCGTCGCAGACGCAAGAAACGATCAGAATGACCAGTAAAACTAAAACAGCACATAAAACCTTTACAATTTTTTTAATGACTTATTTTCTCTCTGAAATAGGTCAATTGAATTAAAAATCAGGTGGGGTGTCTGAGGTTTTGCGCATTTAACGTTACACGTTGTAATTTGCCATTGTAAACGGTACTTGCAATATTGGTCGTAATCTTAGATTTTGGACCAACAGGACCTGATGTACAGTCGTGCCCGTGACACGAAGAAGAAGGGAACTATCTCGGTGACTTCGGACCGTGCACGAAAACAAGATTCTTTTATTTAAACCTACAGTCATAGTGAGTCGTAACTTCGTAAGTTATATTACGAAATGCAGTTCATGAGATCACAAACATTACCGGTATTTGGGACGCCTTTGACCGGTTGTGGAGATTTATTGCTTTCTTTACAATATGGATTTATGTAATAATTTAATATTAAAATATTCAACTTGTAAGATGACGTAAATATTTACTGGAGTATGTACCTATAATTGGCCCGTCGTTAGCCTAGTCATAGGATAAAATAAAGCGTAAAGCGTCGTCGCAGAAGCAAGAAACGATCAGAATGGCCAGTAAAACTAAAACCGCACATAAAACCTTTACAATTTTTTTAATGACTTATTTTCTCTCTGAAATAGGTCAGTTGAATTAAAAATCAGTTGGGGTGTCTGAGGTTTTGCGCATTTAACGTTACACGTTGTTTAATAGGTGCATAATTACTATGGCAGTAGGTAAATAGTCACTCGGTTCGTTAGTCTGATTCTCTTTACTACACGAGTAGCACAAGCCATGACACATCAAGCAATACATTTCCAGTTTTATCTTATCTCGCATTGTATAGGTTTTTCGTGCAATGAGAATCATCATCTGCTTAGCCTTTTCCCAACTATGTTGGGGTCGGTTTCCATTCTAACCGGATGCAGCTAAATACCAGTATTTTACATGGAGCGACTGCCTATCTGACCTCCACAACCCAGTTACTGGGTGATATGATACCCCTAGGTAAGACTGGTTGTCAGACTTTCGGGCTTCTGACTACCCGTAACGACTGTCAAAGATCCACGAATGACAGCCAGGACCAAAGGCTGAACGTGCTTTCCGAGGCACGGAGGGGTCTCGGTATGTAAAGATGGTCACCCATCCACAGACCAACCGTGGTAAGCGTAGCTTAACCTGGTCGATCGACCTATGCGACTATTATTATTTAGCCACGGGCACCTCAAACAAAAACAAACAAAACTTTCGTACAATGAGAAGTCAGCTTATATTGGAAATGTAGGTATAGCTTGATATGTCGCCGTGCGTACTTACTTTACTTTGAGAATTAATTTTCTCTTTTGAATCCCTCAAAAACGATCGGTTGGCAAACATTTCTTTTGTCCTAAAACTTGAAAAAGGCACTAAAATCGGCACCTATTATTTTTGCACTTTGTAGTCTAAACTTAGGTAATATAATATAATACAGAGAAAAGATTTGATTTTTTCTTGTAAGTATGTTTGTTTTTTACGCATTCATGCTAATACGACTGAACGCATTTGGATGAGATTTGGCACATGGGTAGACTATGACCTGTATTAGAAAATAGGATACTTTTTATTCCGATATCCCCACGGAGTTGAGACTAATGCGGGTGAAACGGCAGCTCGCAGCTAATAATATATATTGGAGTAGTGGTGTTGTGAGGGGCCCGTGGCTAAATAATAACAGCCGCACAGGTCGATCGATCAGGTTAAGCTACGCTTGCCGCGGTTGGTCTGTGGATGGGTGACCATCTTTACATACCGAGACCCCTCCGTGCCTCGGAAAGCACGTTAAGCCGTTGGTCCCGGCTGTCATTCGTAGATCTTTGACAGTCGTTACGGGTGTCAGAAGCCCGAAAATCTGACAACCAGTCTTACTTAGGGGTATCGTATTACCCAGTAACTGGGTTGTGGAGGTCAGATAGGCAGTCGCTCCATGTAAAATACTGGTATTTAGCTGCATCCGGTTAGACTGGAAGCCGACCCCAAAATAATTGGGAAAAGGCTAGGCAGATGATGATGATGTAGTAGTGGTGTTGTCAGGCAGAGCGTAAGTGCTATATCTCATCTCGATACATCATCATAATTCTGTTCAAATATAATAAATTAGAGTTTAAAAACAAAATAAAGAATTAAAATTTTCCTCTGAATCACTAGCTTTTATCAGAGCTGGGCATACGCCCTCAGAAAGCGCTACAACACCCTGTCCTCCTTTACATTCCGTATCCATCCCATCCCAGTCAACCTTTTTAAGGTCGTTGGTCCACCCAGCTGGGAAGCTATAGGTAGCAATAGTAACTATACGAAGATATTGGCAGCTTATGAACCTCAAATGGCATTACTAATTGGCCAAAGTATATAAGTAGATCAACCAACAAATCATAACCTAAAATTTTGACAAATAATTTTCTGATTCTAATTTATCTCCACTTATTGCCAATCATCAGCAATCATTGCAAAATTACAGACGATACAGAGGTCACAGTAATAACCAATTACCTACTTAGTTCAATAATTCCAGAACAAGAATAATAAATTACTAATTTTGTTATTGGAAAAAGAAATTATTCTATAATATATAGAACGGTTCATGAAGCAAATTCTGATAATAAAATTATACGAAAACCACTAACGAACAAAAAGCTTACCTGCTTTCAAAGTAGAGCTTTAACAAAGAGCAGTGTTATTACTATTTTCGTGGAACTGAAGATTGAAATTCAAACCTTTACCTACAGTAAAGTATGGCATGGTATGTGTATTAAGTCATATTAAGTCCACCTCTGTACATTTCTGTGCTTGAAGTATTAAATAAAATAAGGGCGTATTCCGCCTACGTCTGAGTAACCACTAATCACCGAATGAATTCATTAACAGAATTTGTATAAAATTAACTAATTAATTTTACGGGAACTTCTTCGGCCACGATGACTCACTTATGTCGCGGTGTACGGGCCCCCATTTTAATACCAGCCGTGCGATTCTGTCACCATCTCACCGTGAAATCTGGTAAGTGAGCGTGGAGTGAGCTGTCATTCGCTAGGGATTAACACTATTAATTGCTCACTTCACTTATGATTTCACGGTGAGATTTTTACAGAATCGACAGTGCTATATAATATAATATTCTGGCTACCTACTCATTTCTGACTTGAGTTTGTAACACGTAACTTCTAAGTAGGAAAACGTAAGACAGGCCTCGGTGGAGCGACGATCTTTGTAATGTGGCTGGTAGCAGCTGGATGAGAGTTGCCGAGAATCGAGCTGGATGGCGTGAAATTGGAGAAGCCTATGTCCAGCTGTCATTACCACTGCTCTCAAAACGGTGAAGGAAAACATCGTGTGGAAACCGGCGTGTTCACGAACTTGACGTATGGATCAGCACCATTCGGCTCAACCATTTTGAAGGGAATTTAATGATCCAACACATACGCCACCACCAGCGAGACATTAGAGTGAGTATGACATACTCTCAGCCACCCGGGGCACATTTAAGCCAATGAAAGGCGTACCCAGTCATTGGTAGCTTTATAGTATGTACATAGTGCTCACACGTGTGCTATGCAATCATAAAATACTAAGGAATTGAATTTATACAATGCAAAGATAGTTTTTCCAATGTTCAGCAGCTCCAACAATATTTCCGAATACTAATTAATTAGTTTATGCGCCCTCGTGGAGCAGGACCAGCATTTTTGTCAACGATGTAATCCCCCAACTTATAATATGCTTGGCTGCATAGAGTGTGCGGTTAATACAAGATTTAAATTTCGTTTTATTCAGTTGGAGTATGTGGAGTGCAATTTTATTGTAATCCTTACGTACATGATGTTTTCATAGATATATTGACAAGGTACCGTTATGATGTTAATATCTTTAAACAGTCCCTTAGAGAGTCGCGCCTGCAGAGGCCATATATTGCGCGAATAGCTCTTTTCTGCAGAGTAAAAATGGACTCGATATCTGCAGCTCGTCCCTTTATTAAAATACCGTATGACATGATACTATGAAAGTAACTGAAATAGACTATCCTCGCGGTATCTACATTAGTAAATTGACGGATTTTTCTTACAGCATATGCAGCTGAACTTAGCCGTCCTGCAAGAGATGTTAAATGAAGACCCCAATGCAGCCTTGAGTCGAGCGTGATCCCCAGGAAAACAGTAGGTACCTATTATCGAAGAATTTTAGTTTCTTTTTGTTCAATACTATGTCACAATTACTACTTTTAACATTCGGTAAAGCAAATCTTATGCATTTAGTTTTTCCCATATAAAACCAAATTATTAGCAGTGAACCAATTTTGTACCTGCAGTAGGGCGTTATTTACGTCGTCAAGACTTTATGCACGTCTATCTATAGTAAATGATAATATATCATTATATCTGTATGTAAAAGACTCACCTGTCTCCTGATCATGACGTGGCTGACTCTACCGCGCACTCCGACGGACAGCACGTACTCTCCGGGGTGGGCTTGCGACTCCCTCACCAGGAAGGAGCCATTCTTACCCTTCTCCATGATCAGGTTCTCCGCCTCCTTCGCTGACATCACTCCATGGAACCATCTGGAAAGATAAAAATAATAATATTTTTCAAAAGAAAAATAAAAGTTTCAGAATATGTATTACTGCTACTTAAAACATTTTGTTTTGTTTACGAAATAGACACTAATTGAGAATTTTTTAAAGCTTTCGATTTGCAAAGACGAAACAAGATCAACTTGTTTTAGCTTTATGACATTATTTGGGCTTAGCAGAGCTGGAATGTTCAAAATTTTCAAAAAATTTGGCGAGATTGATGGTATGTGCACAAATCTCTTCTAATAAGATTAATAGTCACAATCTCAGCGACATTTTGACGCCTAAAACGTCAAAATGTCAAAAATATAGGAAGATATATATATGTGTATGAGATATATAAACTGCGGGCTAATTGCGTAACACATAAAATGACAATTGATCGCAATGGATTCCGTTTTGACAGTTCACCCTTGTTCATTGCCTTATTTACCTTGTTGAGCCGACGATTTTTTCAAACCTATGAACCAATGGATTAGCTCAGGCTCTCAGTCCTCCGCCTTCAAAACTCTCGGCTTGTGATTGAAACTGTGTTACCCTTTCATATGTCACTCGCCCGCTCCAGGGGAGTACACAGATTACCGCGTCTGTGTCCGTGTGAGCGAGAAAGATATTTTTTTTTATAAATAAATGCACTATGACGATGATTAACCACCCGCTCCGGGCGGGTTACAGACGCGGTAATCTGTGTACCCGCCCGGAGCGGACGAGTGACACAGATGAGCCATTACGCAATTAGGTGGCTGTACTATAAAGTACATACCTACTAAATCCATGGGGTATATTCAAACTAAATAGGTGTTAAAAAGGTATTTTTACACAGATTGAAACTGAGATGAGAATGCAACCAAAAATTCACTGGTCCAATGCACTAATCAATCTCCATGTTTGATAGTCTATCCTCAAAACACCTACTATCTTTCACAAAAGCCATTCATGAAGCGTTAAAGTTAAACCGTTTATAGAAATATCTTAGTCACGTAGGCATAATAATTACAGTCGTGGTTCAGTACCCAGTCCTTGGAGTTCCTCGTCAGTCGTCAGTCATGCGACAATGCGACACAAAACGATTACAACAATAATCGATTGCGACAAAAAGTCGCCTTGAAGTTTGAAGACGTTATGCGGATTGCTACGTAATAAACCGTGTTATTATAAGAAAAAGGTAAAGTACATACCGAACTGACTTTGTTTGAGGAAGTGGATTATTTATTGAGTATATTAAGGTTACTTGTGATTAATGTTTAATTACTTACAATAGCTATGTTAATTAATTCAGCGTGAAAGCAGTATGTTCAGAAACAACTTTATAGACATTTCAACATTTGGCTTTTTTGATGATATCTCGAGAACGGATTGCCTGAGTTTTCTGAGGCGGTACGGAGATCGCTGGGTCAACTAGTGTATAAATATATCATGATATCATAAATAATGTTTATTGATCTAAAAAATATCAAATTACACACAAGAGGGAGTAGGTAAGAGGTATTTTTGGCAAGTTAAGAGAGATTGGAATACAAACGTTCTTATTAATACGGGAATTAGTCCTCTGAGCTGTAAGGGCTTTTGAACACGGCACGGCAAGAAAAACGTGTGTCTACAAAGGGCCTAACTGTGACTCAAACTTCCCAATGTCCATGTAACTATTCCAAATAATGCAAGTTTACCAAACGATGTATGAATTGAAAGATGATAATCATTATTGCTAGAAGGGAGGTAACTTCAGAGATGCCGGGGGCTAATAGAAGATATAAATATGCAAGAAACATCTTGTGCTGATCCCAAATAATCTGGGCTGGAAAATAATTATTAATTGTCATCATCATCTGCCTAGCCTTTTCCCAACTATGTTGGGGTCGGCTTCCAGTCTAACCGGATGCAGCTGAATACCAGTATTTTACATGGAGCGACTGCCTATCTGACCTCCACAACCCAGTTACTGGGTTTTACGATACTCCTTGGCAAGACTGGTTGTAGGGCTGGTTGTATTGTATTTTAATAACTATACGCCCCTATCTGTCCCTAACCCTTTGGAAAATACAGGCGTTATGTAAGAGTTATAATATGTAAGAATTGTAACTAAATATAAATATAAAAAAAACAAGTTATCACCAAAAAAAAAAATGATTTCAGAAATTAAATCCATACAAATCACACACAAAAATATTATTTCGAACTGATTACCGAATGTGCATAATTAACCATTTCCCAGTTCCATTGAACATACAGTCGTGCTCCGAGTTCAATGACCGACCTGGCTAAAGACTTGATTGTGTGAAATCAAACAAACAACTGCTAAAAACGTCTGGACAAAGAACGTGTCTAATTTTTCCAAGAATACGTATCTATACTATGAGCTAGATAATTCAGTTTTCCGCTATGGAAAGTGGGAAATATAACAGTGAGAACAAATTCTGTCAAAATTTAAATAGAAAAACTTAGACTAATCGTTTCCAGGAGATCAAAGACGATAGGTACTTTTTTTTTTTTTAGTTATATTTATAAGTTAGTTTGATATAATCACGGACCCATCGCGGCAAGCGTAGCTTAACCTGATCGATAGACCCGTGCGGCTGTTATTACGTAGCCACAAGCCCCTCTTCCATGCCTGCATACTCATGCAAGTAAACGGAGGTAATAATAATAATAATTTATTCACATAAAAAAATACACTAGACCTTTGAAGTCCCTGACTCCTAAGGTAGGTTCAAAGACCTGTGTTACAGGAGGCAGTGTCTTCTCCCATTAGTTGTCACAAAAGCAAAAGAAAAGATGCAAATTGTTAAGAATGTGTTTATCTGTAGAGTGTTAGGGTGAAGTGTTGATGTAGGAATATGTACCTACTGTGTTTTATGATGACTAAGTGTGAATGTGAGTATGGTTGGGTGTGAATACGAAGGAATGGATTAGCAATATCCGTCAAAATGGTTCAGATTATTTCTGATAGTGTGTTATGCAATTGGAATTAATGTCATTTAGGCGCCAAAAGATCCTTGCAGCACTTTAAGCGAGTCTATTAAAAGCCTTGCTTTTGACGCATTTGTATAAGGCTTCCATCAAGTCTATGGTCTCTTCGTGACAAGTTTCAGCGGTGTAAAGTAACTTTCTGGTTACCCTCTTGTTACATTCCTTAAGTAATTTGTAAACTGGTTCTACGCGGCAATCCTCTAAACGTACAAACTACATTTTATTTTTTTTCTAAACTATATTTCGCCCGCTCTTGGACGACTGGGTCAGTTGAGTCCGCCTCGAACAACACCTTATCCACCACATCAGGGGGCATAGGTTCCACGCATTCTGTTTCCTTGACGACTGGCGGCGGTATAGGTATAGGTATAGGTATCGATAAATATGTGTAAATTATAATATAATCAATCATAATCATGTGCAGCCCGTATACGTCCACCAGAGAAAATTCTACATGCGCCACCCGTATTTACAACATGGAGTTATTTCGAGGCAATACTAGTAAATCAGATCAGTGGCGGCCCAATATTAACGACCTCGAGCTACGAGTTGTAGGTCGTAAGTTGGAACTACTTGGAACCCAGACAGGCGCTTTACTTAGTGTAAATAAAATTGATGTAATTAATCACCAGCCGTGCGATTCTGTAACCATCTCACCGTGATAACTTGGGTGAAGTGAGCGTGGAGTGAGCTGTCAATAGGGATTAACACTATTGTCACTGCTCACTTCAAGCTCACTTCACTTATGATTTCACAGTGAGATTTTTACAGAATCGACCGGCTGTACAAGTGTGCAACATTCCGATAGTGCTTTCGTTTTTTCAATACACACTAATTACTTATTAAGAGGGGTCCACACGATACAGACTTTCATACAGACTACAGACTTTCATACAGACTTCTATAGAATTTTGTCTGTGCAACTAAGCAGTACAGACAAATGTCGGTGTGATAAAAAGTCGCACAGACAAAATTCTATAGAAGTCTGTATGAAAGTCTGTATCGTGTGGACCCACCATTAGTGGGTAATAGTGTCTATCGAAAAAAAAACAAAACACATGCGGAATTAACTAAAGATAACCAATAAGATTAAGAAGAAGAGTGGAGCGCGTCTTCGTGGATGGCACTATGTGTTTACTATGGGTTTTTACAGAATCGACCAGCAGTAGTCGCAAAACGCAAAGGAAAACATCGTGAGGAAACTGGCATGTCCTAGAATCAACAATCTGAAAACAAGTGACATCTTTCAACCAGCAATCGACCCGTGGTGGATTATTGCCCATTCCCTCTCACAGATTGATTATGTTATGGTTTTGGGCCCCTTTAAAATAATAGCCTAACGATTGAACCTTGTACAGACGCCAGCACATCACGCTACCCGAAACTGTAAAATTTTCCCAATTAACTTTGAACCTTATCCTTAGGCAATAAAGTTGAAAATCTATTAAAGGAATCTGATAGATTGTAGTAGCTTGATGTGCTGGCGTCTGACATGGGACTTATAAAATATTTGCCTAATTTGCCAGTGCAATAGGTATCGAACTCAAGACCTTCGCGCAGCCGTCAGCGGCATTCGCACAGTAGCCAGCAGACTTGAATAAGCGCAAAACCTAACACTTCCCGTTAGGTTTTGCGCATATTCAAGTCTGCTTTAATTATAATATGTAATAATTAGAATATTGAGTTAGAAGCACAATCATAAGAAACCATTGTATTCAGTTATGATTACAGAAATTTCATTAAATATTTTCAGGAACGATTTCAAATATGTAGTGCTATGTTTTTGAAGAAATAAGAAAATGCTATGCTAATATTCTATTATTCTATGATGAAAAAACTTTTTGACACTTAACAAACATTTATAAAAAAACAACCGAATTGAGAACTACCTCCTTTTTTTGAAGCCAGTACATCAAGCTACTACAATCTGTCAAATTTCTTTAAACATTTTCAACGTTATAGCTAAAGCATTAGGTTCGAAATTGATTGAGATAATTCGATAGTTTCGGATAGCTTGATGTGCTGGCGTCTGTACATCACTTCACACTTTTTTTTTTTAAATGTTGAATGTACCTTTACGTAGCTTATGTCTTCAAAATTCGTTTACAAATGTGTGGTTTTCTTAAATTAATAAATAAACTAGAAACTGTAAGTCAAAGCAAGAGCTAAGTTACGTAACTATGTATATAGATCAGCGCTACAGTATCTATAATATTTTTTAAGTATCGCAGCATCTGTGCGAGGTTAAAAAGGCTCCTATCTCAGCATAATGCTGAGATAGGAGCCTTTTTAACCTCGCACAGATTTTTTTTTGTTTATTTCTTTTTCTAGTTGTTTTTAGTCTAACTTTGTTATTTTTAAATGTTCCTTTTATACTTTGTGTATTTCCTGAGTTCCAAATAAAAAAAAAAGTTTTTCTTTTTATCTCGCCCATTTTTCAAAATGAAGGGACAAGTTTAGTCGCACTAGCACAAAACGTCTGGTCATCATTTCCATTACTTACTTCCATTTGTTTAAATACTTGAAAAGATTGCAAGTACCACTTGACTGAACTCGATTAGCCACAAAAAATAGCAACAAAAAAAATTGTAAGTAATAGGTAAGTAAAGTAAGTGAGGCACACTTTCCTGCTTATTTCTTGTATCGGACTTTGTAAAGTCCGAAAAGTGTACATTTATTTGATTTTTTATTTGTTTTTATGTGATGTAAGTATCTGGTGTATTGTGTGTCTTTTAGTATGTGATAAATTAATTTATTTTCTTTCTTTTCTTTTCTTTCTTTCTTTCTTTCAAATAGAATTGAAAAATAGTGTCAACGCTTTAAAAAATACTAATAAATAAAATAAAATATTCTTTAATTCGGATAAGCAACATCCATATGGGTTAGTAACAAAAACAAAAGACAAAACTTATACCTACATATGTTAGTAAACTTATGTACCTATTATCTATTGGACAACAAGGCTATTGTTCAAAATGCATCTTTGAACAACAACACCTAACAAAGGAGAATCGTACCTCCCCGCTATGATCTTCAGGATGGAGTTGGAGCTGTCCCGCACTCTGCAGAGCAAAGAGGCAGATTTCTGTCTGACGATGGCGTGGAAGCCATCGACGTGAGCTTGTGCAAACATACCTGATGCACTGCAGAAACGGGGCAGCCCCATCAGCATCCTGAACCCGTTATTATATTGGACCCACAGGGCGCTGATGGCCCGCTGAGTGTAGTTGGTCCACAGGCACGTGTAAAACACTTGGCAATAGGCTTTAAAAAGCGTTATTTTGACTTCTCTGCTACAGCGAGCAGCTAATGCACGGGCATTAGTATTTAAGGCGAAAGCATTGTATTGCTGATTCTAATTGAATAAAATCAAAAGTCATCTATTCAAAGAATCAGCACTTTTCGAACGTCAAAAAATTACTGGCCTAATTCTGTAAAGTCACTTTTGTTACGGTCGTGAATCATATTTTTATCGACATACAACTCGCTAATAAACAATCTGCAAATCGCAAAAAAAACGTGAGAAAATTTGTATTTTGCGGGCTACTTTATTGTATCCCCCTTTAGGGTTAATAATGTGGCTATCCATATTAATCCTTAAATGCTCTAGATTCTTATAACTAACGATACTTTTTTTGTAATTTTCTTATTAATTCTTGTAGTCAGTGATGACTACAAGAATGTCTTGCCTGGTACCGAACAATAATTAACATTTGAAAATTCAGTAGCGAACCTCAGTTTTTCGCGGGATTTCTAAAAGTTAATTTCGAGGGGACATTTATGATTTAACCAGTTGAATGTCGTAATTACAGAAACAACTAAAAAGCCATTATGTCTCGCGTGGATCCACGTTCAATACGAAGGGCTAATAGCTTTATCAAAAACTAGCTAGAGAAAATAGCAATGTATAATATTATAAAATTGACATCTAAAAAAATGGACTCTAGTCACCAGCCTTTTCACCAATTGTTTTGGGGTCAGCTTCTAGTCAACCGGATGCAGCCGAAAACCAGTAGGTATTTTACA
Organism: Eremobia ochroleuca; assembly: GCA_949629135.1. Taxonomy (NCBI): domain Eukaryota; kingdom Metazoa; phylum Arthropoda; class Insecta; order Lepidoptera; family Noctuidae; genus Eremobia; species Eremobia ochroleuca. The sequence continues at coordinate 26,971,009 of OX451384.1, read as the reverse complement.
TAAAGCGACGGCCTATCTGACCTCCACAACCTAGTTACCTGTAATACGATACCCCCGTGGTAAGACTAGTTGTCAGACTTTTTTTTTAGTGCAACATCCAAAAGCACGCTTTTATTTAGGCACTCATTTAGGTGTACCCTAATGTTAACGAAGACAGTGAAAACGAAAAACAGGCAGAAACAGCTTGGGGATAATAATAACAGCCTTACTTACTCCACAAGGTCAAATAAGTATAATTATTGACAAGATATGAAAGAATGTCCTTACTAGTGCAATTATTCTCGAGCAAGATGTGCTAAAGAATTTCTTTTTAAAACCTGTCATTTCGAAACAGTAGGTAAGTATTACTTATACCAGCCGGTCGATTCTGTAAAAGTCTCACCGTGAAACCGATTGTGAGTTGGTCATGCGAGACTGTCCCTACCGTATAGAACGATGTACCTACCTACTTATAGATTTAGATATTACTAACTATGTTTAGTTATAATAAATCAGCTCTGGACAGAGAGAGGAGGAAAGAGAGTAGGGACGCCTCTGTCAGCAGTGCGACATGAATGGCATTTTTTTATTAAAGCTGGACAGTTTATTTATTTTTCCCAACTATATTGGGGTCGGCTTGCAGTCTAACTGGATGCTGCTGATGCTGAATGGAGCGATTGCCTATCTGACATTCATCACCCAGTTACTGAGCAACCCGATGCCCTTTAGTAAGACTGGTTGTCAGACTTTTGAGCTTCTGACTCGTAACAACTGTTAAAGATCTACTTTTGTTATCAAAGATCTAATTAAAAACAGCCGGTCGATTCTGTAAAAATCTCACCGTGAAATCATAAGTGAAGTGAGCACTTAATAGTGTTAATCCCTAGCGAATGACAGCTCACTCCACGCTCACTTCACCCAAGCTTTCACGGTGAGATGGTTACAGAATCGCACGGCTGTTCAAGGCTAGAGAAAACTACTTGTCATATAATTTACTCATAGCTTTTAAATAGGTATGCCAAGTGCTTTGCACATGGCATGGTTTCTTTATGGTGCGGCGTATAAACCGCAACGTAAAAAAAAAGTGTCTGTCAACGAGCTTCCATAGTGATCCATAAAACACGGATGAACTGTGCCTACACACGGCGAATAAACCGTAGTTTTTCACGGCAAAGAAAGCGTGTGTGTACAAAGGGTCTTATAGTTGGCTTTGCAAGGATAATCAAAGGCAAATAATGATATGTAGAACTTCTTAGTTCAGACAACGTAGAATAATACGTGACAATCTTATATTGTTACAACAACAAATGTAACAATTGCAAGAGTGCAGTTAGCACGGCTACCCGCGGCTCGCGGCATGACGTCTCTCGTTTGCTCAAACGGGTTTGCGTTCAAACGATTCCGCTGATTTGGAAATATAACCGAGGAAATTAAAATATTTTCCGTGGAAAAAATCCTAGTGAAGAAATTTCCTGAACCTATCTTTATTAAGGCATTAGAAATAGTGTGTGCAATCATCGACACTGTAGATCATTTTTTTTTTTGTCAAGCTCAGATGCGTTACTTACAGCTTTATATTCACTGGCAGAAAACCACATAGGGTATATTTTGTTTAGAGGTTCGTCATATTAAAAACGCCGACGGGAAACTAAATCCTATCGGGCACACGGATTGTGTAAACAAATACAGAGTTGATATGACAGAGGGGCATTAAATTAAACTACGTATACCATACGTGTTTAGTATTAATTCGACACGGTGTAAAAATAAAAAGCAACAAAAATGAGATTTTTTTGTTTTCAAACTAACTAAATAGCTTACAAATCAGAGTAAAACGCAACCACCCTTTGTAACTGACCTTAGATACTTAGGCAACAAAGCGGCAACGTCGCACGCGCGCCGGAGCGCGGCATGTGTTATCTCGTGTCAAGGCGGGCGGCCAGTGGTGGCGCGGGCGACGACTTAGCCCTCCGCTCGCGTTTTCTTTTATGATAGGTAAGGTTTTGAAATAGGTACGCACACAAATACACTAAATTTTAAACAGGAGAACACATCGAGAGTTCTCCATTCACATTAATGCACAAATTATACCGACGGAGAATATTGTTATTTATTTTTGTAATTATATCACTGTTCGTCGCTAAGGACTTTAATTTGTGAAATGCTAAAATAATCCTATTTTTTAGTTCAACAATTGTATTACCTCTGAGGCATACACTTCACCCTTAATATACCCCCACAAAAAGAAATCCATGGGAGTGAGGTCTGGAGATCGTGGTGGCCACCGAACAGTTCCCAATCGACCGTTCCATTGCTGCCCAAACATTTCTGTGAGCCGCACCCTGGAAGCCGTCACAGAATGTGGAGGCGCTCCGTCCAGCTGGTACCACAACGTGCGATGAACGGCTAAAGGCAGTTCGTCTAAAGGCTGTTACACGAGGCATTGTTGAACACTTTAATTACACACACACAACCAAAGTTTAATTACGTGTCCTATCACAATAAAAAAAAGAAATACTGTCTTAAACTTATTTAGTTTCCTATCACAATAACAAAACAAAATCACAATTATTGTCTGCGCGCGAGTTCGGCAAAACAAAAGCGGCGCAGGAGCTTCCGTGACGTAACATACGTTCCGAAAGGATAGCGTCGGCGCACTGAGGACTTACCGTTCGCAAGGACACACTGACCTATTTCTATTTCTTTTACGCGCGGGATGTTTTGCTATGATTGTCACTCTCGTAATGAAAGTGCAAGTGTGTGTGTATTTTTTATTGCTTCCTTGTTTGCTTTGCCATCTTTTTAGCGAGAAATATTTGGTTGTACTTGTGACTTGCGTCAGAGCGGCAACAACGCATCGTAGGTTATACTCAGATTTATCGTTTTAAGGTGCATGACCCATGCGTATAGACATAATCAGCTGTTAGGAAAGATACATCGTGTTCAAACGGGGCAAAAACTTAAAAATTCATTTGCGACTAAACTACTGCTCCTATTTAATTGATTTTTGGTACAGAGCTTCAAAATAGTACCTAGTATAGGCAGTTGAAAGGAAAGCCCCTCTGTCGTATCAACTCTGTATATTTTTAGACTGGTATTTCCAGAAATTAACGCTTTCAAGCAATTAAATTTATTTTCCGCAAAGAAAATTTACTAATCCGCAATAAAAGGAAAATTACGGATATGTATTTTACTGCGTATTTTTTCTGACATTTCAATTAAATCTTTATTAAATCTTATTCTGTGGGCTACGACTAGCACAACATGGGTTCCTTACAACGTCTATCGGCATCGCGGAAGTCCCAGGCATAGAAGGCAGGACGAACTTGACACCTACAGGGGTCAAGTTCGTCCCGCCATTGCAAAAACCGAAATTCTTTCCTGCCCTTGCCCCATTTTATTTGGGGTCGGCGCAACACGTTTTCTTCTTCCATTCTTCCCTGTTAGACGTCATGGCATCATTTACTCCTTTCTCTTTCATATCATTCCTCACACCGTCCATCCATCTTTTCTTTGGCCTTCCTCTCCCTCTCCATCCATCTACATTCATTTCATCACTTTTTTCGTTACATGCGTTTCATGCGTTCAATATACGGGAAAAAACGCACACACGGGACAAAACGTACACAGACATACAGGTTGTAAAAAGACACATCACGTAGCCGTTAACTACGCAATAGGTACATCAAACTAATTAACATTGCACAAAAATAATTGCTGTGAATCGATTTTTATTTTTGGTTTGAAAATTTTGCTGTTTGCGGTAGTGCGCGATGTAACGCACGCAAAACATCGCGCTTATGGGTGCATAGAACGGTACAGGAGTCGTGGGGGTATTTAAAGTTGTGTTAAAACATTACAAAACTATGTAGTTTTCGTTAAAAAAAGTAGGTAAAAGTTGGAATTTTTAACTTCAATATCTCCGTAACCAGAAGGTTCCCAGGTATGGTCCAGTACAAAAAAATGATTACAATGACGGGGAGTACAAGTGACTCTCGGCTTCGTTAAGTGTCTTTTTACAACCGTTATACAGGATTAAACTGTAAAAAAAAAATAAAACAAAACACATTTAAAACTTAGTATCTGATGTACCTGTCAATGTCTATCTGGAAAATAAATACCATGAGACCACTATAAGACCGGTTCACCCCTTTCTTTATAAAACCATGTCTCCGCCATGATTGAATTTAAAACTATTATTACTTTTCGTTCCCGTCCGCATTTCGGACACACCAGTCAATCTCAACGGAGATAATCAAGGACGCAGGAGATATTATGGTGCACAAGTGTGAATGCAAACATAGGTGCAATCTGGAAAGGTGTTTGGACGGCACCCCATTAAAACTTTGCCCTAACTGGATATTGACCCCCGGACCACAGTCTCGTTTGCTACGACGAGAACAAAGGTGCAGTCTCAATGTTGTTTTTTAGTAAACCATGCGGCGAAATAAAATTTGGACATGAGATTCTACAAATTTCATGTTTCTTTGCACTTTTATGGGATGAGAAAGAAATTATATATTCTATTACTTAACGGTTTCTTCTTTCTTTTGAATCTATTTTGGCCAATAAGCACCACTTTTCAGTATTAGGACCATGTGTCATGAACACATGACAACATGTATGTCATAATCCTTATTTTTTAGCAAAAATTTAATTAATTGAATAGCTAACTCATCAGCAGCTCACATTCACCTGCCAAGTCTTTTCCTAAATATGTGGGGGTGGGCTTCCACTGTAACCGGAAGCAGATGAATATTGAATTAAATTTCTAACTTTTTCTAACTAATATTGACCACAAAACTAAAATTATCTATAACGAGGTATCTTCTACGGCTAAATCTAAATAAAAAATAATTTAAAATTAAGTACCTTGGTGTCAGCATCACACATTCTACCAGAAGATGATACACAATCAAATAAATCACCAAAATTTTAAGAAGAAATCGCACGTCCAAGATTAACATTTTCAATAATAGATTTAGCCTTAGGTTTAAGCCTTTATGATTTGCGAAACAAATACCCTCAATCCCACGTAAGGTGACTTTAACACGCACCTAAACGTTCAGCAAAATTTAGAAAACAAGTCGCAAACTCATTTTGCTAGTTCTGATCTGAACGATTCGCCACGAGTTTTAACATGTGCGACTGCTGATTGAGACTGCCTGATTTTGGGGAAGGTAGGGGTATTTTAATAGGGGAGGGAGCAATCTCCGCCCCATTTAACATCCAGCCATCCAGAAGCGTTGCTTTATAAATAAAGAATATTCCAGGTAATACGGAATATTACTGGTATATTCCTATTGAAAGTTCAGTCTGTTAAACATACAAAATAATAATGATGTCCTCGTATTTTATAAGGTAAACTTACCAATACTGGTCGGGTTTCGAAATTCACGGACTTTGAGGAACTGCTGTGTGAAAATTATTAATTTCATGTAGTCATTTTTTTTTCAGTCGTCTGATTTGTACTATTAAGTACTCATTAAAACGACCCAGCAGTTGTAGATTTGTGTCGCTAATATGATTGCTTAGAATCAAGGAATCACTTTTTATCAGAATGCCTTTTGACGATTTTGACGTGAAAACTTCTTTACAGTCGGTGTACTGCGACAGAATAAGTAATACAAATATTGAACTGCCCGATATAAATATTGAACTTGCCACAAGTTCAATATTTCTGACCAACAAAAACGTGTAAGATTCAAGCGCTAATAATTATGATAGTTTGAATGCTACAGCAATGGTACCTTTCCACTTCATCAGACTTGTGTATGTATTGATTATTTTTATTAAGTTATTATAATTATTAACATTCTAGTGATATTTATTTTTGAAGTATGGATGTTTATTTGTATGTATTTATGTGTATTCTCATATTATTTGATTTGTTTTATTAAGTAAACTGTTTTTGATTTTCTGTTTTTTTTTTGCTTTTTTTTGCGAAACGTAATTTTACTTACTTCAATAATTATGTGTATTTTAATAATAAGTTATGTAATAATCTTACATATATTTCCTTGAGTCCTAGATTAAACTTGATATTGATAAAATCAGAGACATCTATAATTTCTTGTGGTTTTCCGTAGTGGGTACATATTCGATTTCTAACTGTTTATTATAATGACTATACACATAGTGCCAACCACGAAGACGCGCTCCACTCTTCTTCTTAATCTTATTGGTTATCTTTAGTTAATTCCGCATGTGTTTTGTTTTTTTTTCGATAGACACTATTACCCACTAATGGTGGGTCCACACGATACAGACTTTCATACAGACTTCTATAGAATTTTGTCTGTGCGACTTTTTATCACACCGACATTTGTCTGTACTGCTTACTTGCACAGACAAAATTCTATAGAAGTCTGTATGAAAGTCTGTAGTCTGTATGAAAGTCGGTATCGTGTGGACCCCTCTTAATAAGTAATTAGTGTGTATTGAAAAAACGAAAGCACTATCGGAATGTTGCACACTTGTACAGCCGGTCGATTCTGTAAAAACCTCACTGTGAAATCATAAGTGAAGTGAGCTTGAAGTGAGCAGTGTCAATAGTGTTAATCCCTAATGACAGCTCACTTTCCGCTCACTTCTCACGGTGAGATTTTTACAGAATAGCACTGCTGGTATACTGTAAGCGTTTAGGAAGAAGAGTGGGGCGCGTCTACGTGGATGTTACTATCTGTACCTACTCTAACAGGTTTTTCTTTTAATGAACACGGGTGGGTTTTTGTCAGTAGAAGTCTGACATGCCCTCCCGCTCCGCCCAGAGCGGAAAAAGTTAGGGAGGCGGTGCCACATACCGGCAAACTTTTTTTTTACTTTCTGGACAAAAACAAGGTATCAAATGAACGGGGTAGAACCTATGTATGGCACAGAAATTAATTTGCTTTTTTTCTAAAAAAATAAATGGTACTGTGGTCAAAGACACGAGCGGCATGCAGTCGACGGATGCGGTTACCGTTGAGGTGTAGGGGGAGTCCGGGAGAGTTTACCCGCCTTCGACTAAAATGCTCATAAATCGTTTTATATATTTACAAAAAATATTTTCTACAAATTGTACACTAAGCTGCATTATTAAACTTTATTTTTTCCTAAGAAAGTTTTATAAATCATTAATACTTTATGAGTAATTAACGATTTCTACCGAAGTGAGATTTGGCTAATATCTCCCGTCTGGGTGGGACTTGACGATTTGAGACTTGACCCCCATGAAGGGAGACTTTACCCGGGTTTAAAACTAGGCAAAATAAAAATAACAAATTATAATTAAATAAAGAAATTTAATCAAAAAAACATGGCACATAATAATACGTAGTGAATGAGAACACGAGCTACATACTTTGAGTATCTTTGACATACAGGTAGTGAGGAATTAAGTACCTATCAAATATTATACAATGATGTTGAAAACTCTGACTGACGTTGTAAAGTAGACGATGTAGGTAACTCGACCGTGGTCACATCTGAAGGTAGTGCTGCAGTTACTGATGGTAAAGCAATCGAAGAAACATCTTGCTCTGGAAGTTCACCAATCATTTCTCTGTCTGTTATTGCGGGACATAAAAAGTCTTCATCTGTAAAGATGTTGGAAAGGATAGAATAAGAATATATCAGCGTTCATCGATTTATAAGACCTTATCACGTCAAAAATATTATTGCAAGAGAAACAGAGGGAGAGATTACCCTGGGTAAAGTCTCCTCCCGTCGCCATGGCAATGTCTCCCACCCCCACGCCAAGCGGTCCGTTAATCAATTTACAAAAAAACTACAATATTTTAGTAAAAACTGTCTGTCGTAAAGGTTACAAGAATAATTACACTAATGATATGTATTCATGACATGCTGCAATCTATAAACAGTAAGCAACAGCAATCAAATATCGAAAGTTGAAAAAAATAACTTACCGGGCACAAAAACGTTTTTTCACTTGTAACTCCAAAACGAAACTGCCAATCGCAACATCGCCGCGTGAGCAAGGTGGGAGGCACCTATGAGCTGTAAGAAGTGTGGCAATGTCGCAATATCTAGTTATACAGAGATTCTATGATCAGTGGCTATTGTCTCCACTCTCCCCCCTGCTAAACTCTCCCGGACTCCCCCTATAGCTCGTGTGTATTTTGGGGTGGGTAATAAAACTATGATTGCAACGTAAAAGATAGGTACGTTATGTCCTTACGTATCTTATAGTTCAATTAATGGCGTATCTTTAGAAGGTAGCTGTGTGGAAGGTTAAAACTTTAAATATCTTATTTGAACTATATGTACAAGGTTCAAATTGTAGTAAATTACTTAAGCAAACTATTCATTTGATACATCACGTTTTTGATTCACGGCCAACCGGATTCTTTTTCCTTATATTCGGAAACGGTTCCCGCATAGTAATAATAATATTATTAACATTTTCTTTTGTGAATAAACATATAACTAATTTTAATAAAAAAGCGCAATGTTTGCTTTATCATTTGCATAAATACAATTCTTATCAGTAAGGAATGATGAATAGTCAAGAATCACCAAATATTTTTAGTATTTAATTAAGATAGTTTTTAAAAAGATCCGGATCTTTTTAAAAACTATCTTAATCATGGTTTCCGTTGCGCAAACTATATAAGCGATTGGACGATGATTCGCTTCGCGATACTAGTGCAAGCTACCAGGAGCCCACAAAATGCAAGAGGTGTATTATAAACTATCACCGCCACAGCCCACAACATTGATCGGTTTTCCATCAGTCTGACCATCTGTTTTGTACAGTACGGAGAGACATGTTTGTAGACTGTGGCTTCATACATCAAACGATATAGTAGTACCTATACAAGCAACTACGTTTTACCTGCATTTCTCTCGCACACGGCTATGGAAATGGAAACTGATTATTTTTAATAACGTCAGCAATTACCAATACATTATAGGAATTACGTTTATTATTATGTGCATTTTGCATAACTATAGTACCAACATTACGTATTCTATGTGATCGGTAGACATAATTTCGGACCGGTTTCTTGGATTATTCAAGCACCTTGCGGATATTGGGGTGAGCACACACTGAGGCGAATACCTCAGATTTATTTTGAGAGTCAATACACCTTCAACTTAATTTTATTTTCCTACTTAATCTTTTTTTTATTGATAATTGAAGTTGGAAAAGAAGACGTTGGTCATGAAAATATTGATTTAACTAACTAATTGAAGGTTGAATGAATTTGAGTGTTAGTAAAACGTTATCGAAGACTTCACTTTGATCGATATACCTACTTAAGGCTCGACAATATTTATTTTATTATACGTTTCCACAAATACCTACATGCAATCGCAGTAGAACATTGATAGTTGTGATTTATTATTATTTCATAATCCGACAATCTGACAAGTGATATTGGTCAGACAATCTAACAATTTTGGAAAAAAAAATTTCATAAAGATCTGCTTCATTAAACAGCACCTGTCGCAAAAAGGTGCCATTCACGTAATTTTTGGCAAATAAAGAAAGAAGGAAAAATATTTTATTTGGGACACTGGCATGATATACAAAAAACAATAAAAGAATATTAAAAAACACACAAAGCAACATAAGAACGTTAAACATGTCACATTGTTAGTTTTATTAAATAGTGCTCAGACCTCCTCCTCAAAAAGAGTCGTTAAAACTGACTCGAACCTTCGCAGAATCAAAAACGTTCCCAAAGCGAAAGATTCGTCGATGCGCACCTTTTTTTTTTTTGGGGTGGGTAATTATCAAATAACTTCTCCCGTTCTGGGCGGAACGGGAGGGTGTGTCAGGCTTTTACTGACTAAAACCCACCCGTGTTCCTTCAGTTGCCTGTGCCAAGGGCCACGGTAACTCTTTCGAACAACCCGCGACCCTGGCAAGCATCGGCCCCAGTGGACCGCGTCACGTCGATGCGCACCTGTCTTTCGTTTACTAAACTAGTCGGACAAGTACGAGTAGGTGCCGTCAGGGCGAGGAAGCGAAAGTTCCCTTTCGGGGAGACCTTCGGAAGTACTCGTACTTCGAGCTATGCGACCAATGAGCTATGTTGCCACCGGATCGAATGAAGGAAATAGTATTGTTTTTATTGCCCGTTCCGATTCAAGTTTGACTATATTTACTGCATTTTATCATATTAATACCTACTAGTTCTCCGACCGCGGCTTTTTCGAGTGTATTTCGATATAAGGTCCCATTAAAATAGATGGACAAACTTTTAGAAATCATTCAGACCACCAAAATAAGGACAACGGTAAAAATATATATAAGATAAACGCATTAGATACTTACAAGAAAAATAATCAGCTAAGGAAAATACACTAATATTTTTTATTTTAGGTCAAATTAAAATCACTTAAATCAGTGTTTTTTTTTGCTTCAATATCTTTGGTAATACGCACTGAGCGCTGTGTTAAAATTTGTCCATCTATTTTAATGGGATCCTGTATGTAATGCCTCTACAAATTTCAACACCCCTTTTAAAAAGTAGCTTTCGAAAATAACGATCTGAATTATTTATTTAGATAAATATTTGGACCACGTTTTAGTTCCACGTTGGGGGCAAATAAGCCAAAAGACCACCTAAAATCCAGTCTCCAGTCATCTACCAAAAACACATTGAATTTTGTTGTTGTACAGTGACCCGATAAGAGCTGCCTACAGGGTAAAAAAACTAAGGTTTTCAGTTATTCCTTGTATAATTACCAAGCTTCGTAAAGGTTCTTTATACACCATGATTAACCGTAAACCACAACTAGCGAAAAACTGGCACCATCTAGTTTTAAAATATTGGTCAACAAAACATAATTATCGGTGTAAAAGTGTCTTACAAGATCTACTTACAGAAATTGACAGGCCTGTTGGTCTAGTGGTCAGTGGCCCTGACTGCTATGCTCAAGGTCGTGGGTTCGATTCCCACCTAGGACAAATGTTTGTGTGATGAGCACGATCATTTGTTCTTTGTCTGGGTGTAATTTATTTATAATATGTATGTATTTAGAAATATATATGTATGTTTATCAGTTGTCTAGTACTCATAGCACAAGCTCTGCTTAGTTTGGGACTAGATGGCGTTGTGAGAAAGTTGTCGAATATTATTGTTATTATTATTATTAAATAATAACAATAATATTAATATTATTTCAACAATAATATTATTTCTCACATGTATTGTTTCAACTTGAATGATGTAACCAAAATTTTGTAACGATTTTTATGATTTAAAAGAGTGTCCGTGGAGTTTCTTGCCCGTTCTTCTCCACAGGTACCTACTACGCTTTGGAATGGGCAACTAGTTTCATCTTTCTGACTGATCGACCCCTTGACAATTCAAAAGTGTCTGTAATTGGTTTACTTGAAATAAATGCTTTGAGTTTGAGTTAATAAACATTTGACATCAATAGGAAATAATAAAAAATCCCACCCCCTCACACAGACAGGAGATCTGTGTCCCAGCAGTGGGAACATTTGGCTGAGTATGAATGTATGAATATCATTAGGAGCATTTGTCAAAGCGATGATGTTTTCTGTGTCAACATTCAACAAACGCCAAATCAGGAAAAGGAAATGAACACAAAGTGGATGGCGTATCATCAGTAAATAGTGACATGTGAGGGGAATAAAGGAACATAAATTTTCACTTCAACAGACATAACTTCGCATGATAAGAACACCGGTATGCCGGAAACAATAAAGTTTTAAGCATGTATGCTTACCTATTTCTGTAAAAAAACAAAACTAGCTAATGCCCGGGAGTTCGTTCTGCGAAAAGGATGAAAGTAGCCTTTTTTTCTTCTCCAGGTCCCAGGTTATTTATCTTTCAAATTTAATTACGATAGGTACTGTGATTTATGCGTGAAAATGTAACATACACAGACAGACAGACTTAGTTACAAACTCATTTATTATATTATCAATAATAGTTCTGCTGTTCGTGTCCGGCGTCGCCCGGTTGAATTAGGCGAATTAAAAAAAAGAAATCATTAATGCAAACCTTGAACCCTTGAAACCGTGAAACTCATATCGCAACTCTATTAAAAGTGAGCCAAAGTTCTGTTCAGAGAGTTAGAAAGACGTGCAAAAGTTGAAAAAAAAAAAAATTGGCGGTCGGCTGAAGAAATTTAGTACAAGGGACAGTCATCGAATAATTCAATCTAATAATTATGATTACTCGAGAAGCTTTGTTGACGTCTCACGCAGCTAAACTTCTTGAGTGTGATACTGGGAAGTCGATTAGTAAATGGACAGTAGGTACAACGCGAACTACATAGAAATAAATTTCGTGCAATCGAGAAAAAAATAAGGCACTATTAAGTGAAAAAAATAGAAAAGCAAGGTTGGAGTTTGTAAAAAAATACGAAAGCTGGTCAGAAGAGCATTGGAAGAAGGTTATTTTTTCAGAGGAAACAAAGATTAATCGATTTATAACTGATGGTCGTCAATGGAAATGGAAGAGGGAAGGTGAGCCAGTAAGTCACACAGATTTCATTCAAACTGTTAAACATGGGGTAGGTAATATTATGCTTTGGGGGTGTATAACAGCTTATGGATTGGGACCTATTCACAGAATGGTTGGGAAAATCAATAAAGAAATGTATCTAGATATTTCAGTGGAGAATATGCTTTATCCGACCAATGAAATAGTCTTCCAGCAAGACAATGATCCCAAAAATAACGCGAAGTTCTTCCCAAGACTTTCAGCTATTGCAATCCTATTGAAAATCTCTGGTCTCATTTGAAACATAATATTCTTAATGTATATGATTCACCGCCATCCTCTTTAAATGAATTATGGAACCGAATTCAAGAACAATGGGGTAAAATTTCACCAGATTACTGTGAAAAATGAGTAAAAAGTATGAAAAAGAGTTTGGAAGAAGTTAAGAAAGCTAAAGGCTTATGGTCAAAATACCAGAAGTGTGAGTGTGAGTTTGTTTATATTGGTACAAAATGATTCAGTGTTTTGCCGTATTATATTGTCATTAATTCTATAATATTATAATGTAATACCTGATAATAAATACACTACGGTAATTAATTCTTAATATGACTTTCAATTCAAGAAACATGCTTTCCTTCCCTGAGAAACAAAACTATGTATTGGTTCAGTTTTGCAGAAAAATAGCTACAAAGATGATGCTTAGGTATTTCATAACAAATCTCTTCCAGCATACCTGCGAGAGGACAATAGATAGAGTGAGAGATATGTAGAGAGCGTGTGAAACAGTAAAGAAGACAAAAAAAAAATGAAAAAAAAATGAATTGTATCTTTATCGCTGATACTCGTAGAACGTCACTTTGTCTCTAGGCTCTCTGGATTTGCAACGAATGCTTCGGCTGTACCTACCTCCGAAGAATTCGTAGCAAATCCTTTGTGAAAGCACTAGGAAGTGGTGAAGGGCGGGCGTTTTGGGGGAATGTCTTTTGTAATTTAGACGTTCGAAAAGTGCTGATTCTCAGCCTAGTTTGAATAAATGACTTTTGATTTTGGTTTTGTGCTATATTGTACGTATATGTGCTATGTTGTAAATTCTATTTGACCCCTGTCACAAAGCATTCATGAATTGTGTTCCATTGTTTTTGGGAATAAGAGCTTTTGTCCGCTATTTTGGTCGCGTGAAAGTCCAAAAATTTTCAACGGGAACGTACTACCAGGATTAAAGGTATTCATATTCGGAATGCATTAATATATTGTTTTCGTATAACAGTACTTCTACCATGAGTTGCTCGCTAGCGTTAAACTCGCTAGCGTATTAAGAGCGGGAAGTTACCAAAATAGCCTAACTTCAATATGATTTTGAAATTGATAAGACTTAGGTATAAAATAAAAATAATATGAGTAACTGCATGATGTTCCCACACTTATTGTGCAAGAAAAACACAAAATATTAAAATTTTCTCGATAAAAAAACATCACAAAGTTACCTCTAATTTTCACTATTTTTCGATTTGTACTTAATATGCTAATGACATAAAACACATTTTTATTCGTACTTTTTATTATTATTCTGACTCATATGTTATTAATATGTTGTGTAGGAACTGGGCAGGTGGATATATATTATTATTTTGGTACCTTGCCCAGTTTAAAAACCAAATCATAGTCATCACATGACCGCAGCAACCCACTGTTCTTCGGCCCACTATACAATTGCAGCAATACTGCTTGATTGAATTTCGTCCCTGACTGTTATTTTCGTGTAATATATACTCGACTTGGCGGGGGCACTGCCGTGCCCCCCGATACACGCATGCGGTATCAGTGTCCATTTTCAAAGCCAAAACAATATTTGCTAATAATAATATGTCCTAACACAAGCAATTCCCTGCTTAAAAGGAGATCTCCAAAAATATGTATCTAAATGCCCATTGTAATTGAAATAAACATTTTTTTTAAATAATAAGAGTAAAACGAGGAAAACAATATTCGCGATGCCAAGAAACAAAGTGAATGACATGACAATTGACTTGAAGTGTCTACTGACATTGAAATATAAACTTTTTTTAAATTATCGATTTATATTAGATTAAAAATCGAAATTAATGACCAACTTCGATACTTTTGTTTTCCAATTATAGACATAAAACATGTTTGAATGAATGTGCGTGATTACAAAATAATAGCAGCTTTAATCGCCTGTAAACTCTAGACTCTTATAAGAATGAGGAGGACTTAGTTGAACTTAAAATATGACAATTAAAACGATTTATAAATAATTATTTTAAAATATACGATTAATTGTTGGCAAATGTCAATATGTCGAAGAATATAACAATTTCACATACTAATAATAAATAAAGAGAAAAAAAAAAACAATTTCAGTACTTAAATACACTATTCGTAGGCGCAACTTGATACAAAAGTTTAGAATAAATAATCTTCTAAAAACAAAACATGATTTTTGATTAATTTGTTTCTTTTCGAGCATCGTGTCCACGCCAAGCCGAGAATGGACAGTTTCCTTTGTGCATCCAAGAAAATGGAGCTCATTTCGAGCAACTAATTAGTTATTTTACTCGTTTTTTTCGTCCGAATAAAATAAGTTTAGATTACCTACATGGTTTTTGTTTAATTTACGCTTCGAAAATTCCAGCCTGTCTAGGCCGGGCGAAAAGTTTCTGCTGGCGGGAAGGGATTTTGTTTTGTTTTCGTCGTGTTTGATGAGAGGGGTAGGCAAGGAGGCGGGAGTTTTTATTTTTATTTTTTGGAAACTTTATTTTTGTCTGGGTTTATACGCCAACTTAACGTGGATCGAATAGATTTCGTTAATGCTTGCACCGTGAGTTTTACGGAGTCTTACGCAAGCGCTAACGTAAACTTGATAGATCGTGTCGTCTAGGTAACTCATCTTTAATTTTTTTTTCATTATTTTAGTAATAAGAAGAGGCTCAAAATGTAGTGCTATCTCTTATGCTAAAAATGTTATGACAGTCAATAATCCAACTAAATAGAAAGGTTGGCGGTTAGTGAACTACTTACGGTATTTGGTGGTTGTTGAATTTTTATTCCAAATACATATGTTACTGTTGATTCACCGAGTGTCGTTTTCAATTTTTAATTTTGTTGACGTCGTGTGATTCCCGGCGTTTTTAAATGAAATTCATTGAAATAAGTTTACAAAAAGACAATAATACAATGAGGACCAGTGTGGCACAATTTTCAGAAACTGCACCGATCTTGTCACTTCTGCGTTATGAATCGCTGGTTGAAAAATGAAAAAATGAAAAAGCCTTCTGTCGTGGTGATCTTCTAAGCATTACAAAAAATGTTACTTCTGCCAAACTGTAAAGCAGTTTATAGGTTTTTTTTTTGATCTTTTCTCGCATGGAGCAAAAATTTGTGTGATCCACTGTTCCAAAGATACCTACTTGTTCTGGGTCTGGGTGTTTGTGCATATGAGATTTGTGTTTTTAAATGCACCCACGATACAGGGGAAATCCTATTGCAGGGCAATGTTTGAATAAAAAATTGTGTAGTGAGTAGGTACTAAGCAGGCATGTGTTTTTATGTCAATTTTTGTGTTCCTTATTTTGTTATCTAAGCAGTATGTTTCCCGTATGATAACAAAATAAATAAAACAGTTATTTAAGTAAAGGAGATCGGATATTTTTGTATGGGCTCTGGCCCAAGTGGCGTCGGAGCATGACGCTTATTTCATTAGAAAGTTCAGTAACTAAGCTTACATTTTATTGTATGTGTAAAAAAATCTATCCTGGGAGAAAAATGTTACTGCGTATGAGTGCACTTGTGTTGGCACATACTAGTATGGTGCACTATAATGTAATTGATGTCCTGTGCAACAATGTAGATATGTACCTACTGGTCTGTTAGTGTAATTTTAACCCGATATGGTATGTTTCATGTTGCCTAACACTTATGATGACTCAGGTGCGTGGTATTTTTTACGCCAACATGAGAAAGAGACAAAATATACACGTGGTATTTTTTGCGTAAGGAGGAGGAAGGACTACAGAGCATTTAACATTATTACTGTACTTAGTTGTATCATAAGGAAAAGGACAGTCGGATGTTGCGGCCACATCATGAGCGTAGTGTGGTATCTCGGATGGACTCGTTACGAGGATATAGAACATCCTGCAGCGTTTCTGGACAATAAATTGTTAGTTTAGTTTAGTTCAGTTTTCAGTTTTGAAATATATTGTATAGTCGGTTATTTTATGTTTTCTTCTTCAATGATTGAATTTTTTAATACTTTATCAAAAACAGAGTATTATTCACACATAATTATAAAGTTAAAAGAAATAGATTGGATTGAATAAATAGTTGAAAATAGCTCGATATATGAGTGAGAGTGACCACAACTTTCACAACTAGGGTGACTATAACTTTGAATATACACTATAACTTTTTCCTCCTAGGTTAGATTTTGTGTACCAATACAAAAAAAGTAAGCTTAGTTAATGAACTTTCAAACAAAATAAGCGTCACGCTCAGACGCCACTTGGGCCACACCCACCCGATCTCCTTTAAGTTAATATTCATCACAGAAAGCTTCCTAACTAGCTGCGTAATGCCCTGCCCATTAGTAAGCTAGAAGTTTCATTTTCCTGTAATTTTGGCATGAAATTCACGTTGTTCACGTCGTTGGTCTTCAAATTTCAGCGCCACTAACATATGCCATGCTAAATAAGCTCTTCCAGACAATATTTTGACTCAAAAACGTTTATAATTTTAATGAAAACATATGTTTCACACGTCAAAATGCTAGTGAGTTACATAACTACTAAGCGTATTTTTCGATAGCTTCTGTCAAATTAGTCACTCATGACGCCCGCGCCATTTTGTTTGGCGACAGCTGAAAAATGTTAGTGACTATCGAATAGATTACGTTAGGTTTCTTACCTATCGAAATGTATAGTGCTCATGGTACGAATTTTAATTCTTTCAGTGACCGGTAGGAACGCTGTACAATATTTCATACATATTATTTACAGAGACGCTAGCGAGTTCTGGCTGCGCAAACTCATGGTAGGGGTACCTACTGTACGCTTTTCATATGTTGGTTTACGTAGCACACGCCAGTAAAGCTCCCAGTCGTCATGATTTTTCCGGCATTTTCATCAACAATCGTCATATTTCATTCAATTTTCGTAAAACCACTCGAATCACTCAGTCTATTGGTGAAAACCGTATGAAAATCCGTTCATCAGTTTGACTTTATTGCGTTCAGACAAACAGACTTAGTTTTATGATACAGTGGAAACTAGATTAACCGGATTAATTGTTGTCGGTAGAGATTCGGATAATCTAAAATCCGGATAATTGAATGTATGAAGAAAAGTGGGTTTTGTGCATATGTAGTGCATGCATAATGTTATCTGTTTATTAAAAACATCAAATACATATCAATGAAAATGGGTATCATTTAAGCTATCACCAATTTAATTAGTTTTGTGTTTCTTAAATAATAGGGTTTGTCCTCAAAATAGTAGATCTGTCACCAAAATGTAGTCACCAAACAATGCAAAATCAGTTCCACAATAAATCACCTAAAATCCTGAGATATAAGGTCTAGTACCAAATAAATGTTTTTGTATGTATTATAATAAAAAAAAGTACCTATTTCGCAACCAAAAAAATTCTAAACGGTTACCAAAATGGATTAATGGTCACCAAATAACGTTTCCTAAAATATTATGAAATAAATCCATTTTTTCCTATTATTGTCTGTCATAAAAATATATGGACGCCTTAAAAATACACTTTAGACTAAATATTATATATTGTGCTACTTATCTTTAATAATAATAAGGTGTAGTCGACGGAGCCCCGCTTCGCGGGGCCCCTATTTCTGTCTGCAGGGTTTAAAGGAACCTAACACGAAGTGGATGACGGGGGCTCGTTCGCTCGCTCCGCTCGCTCACTTGAGCCCCCGTCATCCCCTTCGAACCTAACCTGTCCGTGTCGGGGTGCCCAAGAGATTTGATCATTTTTTCATTAAAATTATAAATTGATGTATTAAATTGGTAACGAATACTATTAATTTAATATCTGAACGAAATAAAATGTTACTACTGTATTGGTGACAAAATATCAAATAAAAAGGAGTCGCAGTCAGGGATCGATAATCGATTTATTTGGTGACAGATCTACCATTCTGAGCACAGAGCTATTATTTAAGTAACAAAACTGTTATTATAAGAACGAAGTTTATATTCATGTAATGCAATATAATTTTATTGGTTATCGATTTCTTATTTTACACATATATTAACATTAATTTGATAATTCATACCTGGGAACAATTTTTGTTTATCTGAGAACGAAAATATTTCGTGACGATAGATCTATTTATTAGGTGATACAACTTGATGACAAATATAAATTTTGGTGATAGAAAATATAGTTCCCAATGAAAATGAATGTTTATTAAGAAATTATTACGAGATACATTTTTCAACATACGATGTATGCACTTATTGGTCGTGCTTGGTCGTGGTTGATAGTCCGGATAATCGCGAATCCGTATAACTGAGGGCCGGATAATCGAGTTTCTACTGTAATATTAGTGCTAATATGCAACTACTAATGCTGAAAAAGATCACCATGGAGGCTAAGGAAACTGTTGCACATGCGCTCTTTGAATGCACAGGCGTCACTCAAATTAGAACATAAAAACATAAACATTCGAGTCACCCTGATCTTTTGCAGATGTTTTGAACAGAATAGGAGACGGGAGACCCTATCTACTTGTGGAAGGATGGGCTGGTTGGAATGACCAGCGACGGCTGCCATGCATAAGCGGCCTATAAGGCTCCCAATTTTGGGGCACAGGCCTCCTCTTGGTCAGAGGGAGGGGGCAGTAATTCACCACGCGGGCGCGGGCCCAGTGGTGGATGTCACATGTCTTCGAATTTTTGGTTCTAGGCCATGCCGGATCACCGTTTGACCAGTGGACGGCTGCCGTAGTCCACATACAATGAACTGAAGGATTGAGTGCAGACAATTCCAGTAACATAGAAGGATCTCCATTGTTTTATATGTATTTATGTTCCCGTCGGAACTTGGTCTCGCCAGCTAGGTATGATTGTCGGTGTGGTATACCCACAGAACAGATACTGTATCTGTTCTGTGGTACCTATGTGTGAAGAACGAGGACCCAAATCGCTTACAATAACAATCATTAAAACAAAACGCGAGTAAATTAT
The DNA here is from genome assembly GCA_949629135.1 of Eremobia ochroleuca. Taxonomy (NCBI): domain Eukaryota; kingdom Metazoa; phylum Arthropoda; class Insecta; order Lepidoptera; family Noctuidae; genus Eremobia; species Eremobia ochroleuca. The sequence continues at coordinate 26,951,367 of OX451384.1, read as the reverse complement.
TTACCGGTCGATTGACGCAAGTAACACCCGATTTGTAGTTAGTAATGTGAAAATTATTTTAATCGTGTAATTATGCGGCGTTGTCGGTTACACCTTGAAACCTAATGAGTTTACAGCCAAATAAAGACCGGTTTGAACAATAAGTGATAAATAGTGTACTTGAAGGAATAATGCAGTAAGCGACGTAGTACTTGGTACACGAGACGACAGTCAAGCTATAAGTTTCTAATACAAGCTGAACTCTCATTGTACGTAATTGCAAAGTAATGCAGGGTCAGTGTATACTGGAGATAAATAGCTTGATAATAAAATAATTATGTCATCGTGTGTAGGTATTTGTTGTTTCATTAAAAGTGTTATCACAGTTAATTGGTCTACTGCCGACGTGGCTGCGGTCTCGTAGTCTCACTGCGTCTTTTTGGTTTTATGATGGATAATTTACTATGTGAAGTTATTAAGGTGGCCCTTTCCCCATAAATGAGGCATTGCTTTATATACTATGTGAAGTTATTAGGGTGGCCCTTTCGCCATAAATGAGGCATTGCTTTATAAGTTCAAACAAATCCGTTCAGGGATAGAAGAAAATTCTTAAGTAAGTAACTACTTCTGTGATTTTAGAGCCTTTTAAAATAATTGTAAATTTTTGGCTTGTTTGTACTTAGTTGTTGGTCGTGATGGACGAGGTTGTGGTTTCAAATTCCGGGAAGTACCAATGTGACATTCTCTATTAAGAAAGAAAAAAAGAAAAGTAAGAAAGAAAAAAAATCATATATTATTTCTGAGTTTATCATGGACATTACTGAAATCGGTGCAGGAAAAACAACGTGAGGGACCTGGACTTATAGTAATATAAGGTGTTAAAAAATTAACCTTAAAAACTTTAAGAGGTGCTTTAGACCATCAAACTGAACAACTTTCACTATGGGACCAAACCTGAAATCTCGAAAAAAAAATCAGATGTTCCTTACATTTATGTTCGTACGAGTCGTCAAAATGTAGGGAACAGCTGATTTTTTTTGTGATTTCATAGTTGGTCCCATAGTGAAAGTTGTTCAGTTCGATGGTATAAAGCACCTCTTAAAGTTTGTGAGGTTATTTTTTTAACACCTTATATAAGTCTGAAATCGCCAACACGTCTTGAACAAGCGGTGAGAATGAAGATTTTGTTTGTTTGAACGTCTTAGTCTCTGGAACTACCAGTCGGATTTAAAAAAAACATTTTTTATTTGATAGCCCAATTCTTCAGAAAGCTCATAAGCTATTAGGTCATCCCACTTCCAGTGTCATATTTTTTTATTATTATTATTTTACAAAAACTGACTACTATACTATATAACCTTGTAACACTAATCAATAATCTCCACCACTATTAATCACTCGCTCCCAGACTGCTGGCAAATCTTGAACACCATTTAAAGTACCACATTCATTTCATTCATCAATAATGCTCTTTAGTTTAATATCTAACTCCTTTTTGCTATTGTATCGTGTACCCGACAATTTCCTCTTCACATGGACAAAACAATTGAAATCACAAGGATTCATATCCGGGGAATATGGCGGCTGAATAATTTCAATCCATCCTTTATCTTCAATTAAATTCTGAACTATTTCTGATTTGTGCGGTCTGGCGTTATCATGTAAAATTATAGGACTCGTTATATGATGTTCGTCTGCCCAAATAGGAATATTTTCTTCTAAAAATTACTTATATCGCTCTCCAGTCATAGTTGTATTTTCATCATAAGTTCTCCAAAAAGCAATGCCTCTGACATCCATAGCTACTATTAGTAGTATTTTTCGTTCATGTAGCTCTGCACGTGGTAAATGTTCAGCTGAAGTGCCCGGTTCCACCCAACATCGTGACTGATGTCTTTGACGAGGAGTATAAAATTCGACCCAAGTTTCATCAAGGCATATGAATCTATTAAGTATATTTTTCTTACGGCGATACCACGATAAATGGCTACGCGCAGTTTCATAACGAAACTCCTTCTGATCCGTGTTCAGAGTGTGGGGCACCCACACTGCACTTTTATTGACCAGACATAAATCCTCCGTGAGTACTCTATGTATAGTGGAATGAGGAATGTTAAGTTGAGTGGAGAGATCACTGACACTGACCCTACGTGACTGACGAAGTGCTTCCTTGATTTTGTCCCTTGCTTCTAATCTAGTCGAGGATAATGATCGAGGTGCTCGCGGCTCATCTTCAGCTGTGGTTCTTCCTTGTTTGTACATTTCAAGCCATCGCTGTACGGTTCTTTTATTTAAGGCGTTACGACCAACACACTTTACCAGTAAGTCGTGCGCAACTCCTCCAGAGTAGTTGAGTAAAGCACAAAACTTTAGAAATATGCGTTGCTCCACTACATTAATAGATTTTTTTAAATCTTCCATTTTAAATCAATGCACGTCTTGACAATACAACACACCAAATTAAACTAACATGATTGTACAAGACAACACATGTATTAACTATTGCATACCATTGCGCAATACATAAATATTGGAAATAAAAAATATGACACTGGAAGTGGGATGACCTAATATTTCATATCACACCAGCCGTGCGATTCTGTAACCATCTCACCGAGAAAACTTAAGTGACGTGAGCGTGGAGTGAGTCGTCTAGTGTCAATCCCTAGCAACAGCATGACTCATAGCTCACTCTAAGCTCACTTCACCTTAGTTGTTACGGTGAGATTTTTCCAGAATCGACCGGCTGGACTCTTAGGAGCCGAGAGAAAATAACAAAAGTAAGAAAGTACGATAAGCTAAAACGAAGTAATAGCGCGGGCAGGCGATACGATGCGACGGAGTGGGAGGGGGAACAAGAAATTTCACGCGGACAAAATCGGTGGCAGAAGCTAGTTATATTATATATTGTAGAAAAAACTCGAACAAGGCAAAGGTTTTTTACAAAATATTCATAAGCTACCTGCGGAATTGGAAGTAAACAATGAAACACGAAAACATCCTGCCATTTTACGTTTACTTAAAAGTCCTTGCCGCACTCCAAATATAGCTGACGATGCAGAACACGAACTCATTAACGCTCACGTGTAATATGTTGCATTTCTTGCGTAATAAATTAATTAATTAAAGATTGAGGTCTGTCTCCTTGAGTTATGAGCATGAGGTCCTGAATTCAATTCCCAGGTTGGACAGAATTATTTGGTTTTTCTATCAGAAATTTCTCAGTAGCAGCTCGGAGTCTGGATTCGTGCTCCGTTGATTGCGATAGGCTCGCCCCCTGACGGCGACGTGTGTGTACTATAGTACACACACGTCGCCGTCAGGGATGGGCAGAAGTGTACCTACCTATATAGGTACACTTTTGCCCATCCCTTCGAGGAAACAACGCGTGATGTTATGTTAAGTTGGCTTTAATTGGTCGATAATCCGATCGGCAAATCACGTTGTCATGTTATATAATTCTAGAAGTTATTAAAAGTCACATGTAATATTTGGCAAATGTTGCATAATTCATCTGCCTAGCCTTTTCCCAACTATGTTGAGGTCAGCTTTCAGTCTGACCGGATGCAGCTGAATACCAGTATTTTACATGAAGCGACTGCCTATCTGACCTCCACAACCCAGTCACTGGCTAATACGATACCCCTTGGTAAGAATGGCTGTCATACTTTCGGGCTTCAGACGACCCATAACGACTTCCAAAGATCCACGAATGACAGCCGGGACCAACTGCTTGACGTGCTTTCCGACGCACAGAGAAGTCTTGATATGGAAAGATGGTCACCCATTCACAGACCAACCGCGGTAAGCGACCCGTGCGGCTGTTATTACTTAGCCACAAGCCACGCCCACAACTAATTATGTTGCATAATTAATTAATTAAATTCAAGATACAAAAATCATTGAAGTTAAAGTTTTAAAAAATTGTGTCTCATTTGTACCTATATTTCATTTCTGCGTAGGTTTCGTTGCGAAACATTCGTTGGTCAACTCATTCATTTTTTTTCCGTTACGAGGTAAACAAAGTTGTAAAATAGTTTGATGTTTGTAGGTAATAGCTATTCTCGATATTGGTAAACTAAACTATGAAACAGTAAGACTAAACTTTTTGCTGGATTATGAAAATCAAAAGTTATGAAAATATTATGAAGGAACGGAGATGTAGAGTTAGTGTCTAAACACACTATGCCGAAGTTACGCGACCGAAGTTCAGCGGCTGATTTTACGATCCGACGTATTCGGCTGATATGACACACCATAAGTGCCGAACTTACGCGGCAGAAATTCAGTTCCGAAACTTTGTGTGTGTATTAAGTGTCTCGAGCGCTGTCTTGGCGTCGTGTCGTGTTATCTACACAGTTGGACAGACAGACGCAGAACAAAGTGATCTTGTTATTACTTTCGAGGTGCGAAACCCGAACTTACGCCCGACCGAAGTTAGGCGGTACGCTATGCCGCGACGTAATTTCGGCATAGTGTGTCGTCAATAATTCAAATAGCATTGCAGACGTAATTGTGCTGAACTTCGGTCGCGTAACTTCGGCATAGTGTGTTTAGACACTTAGAGCTGTAAGTATCACCACACCTGCTCCCTAGAGTTGTGCGCGAATCCGACCCGCGCTTGGCGGTTTTTTTTTTCAATTCATGGTATTTTGGCGTAGCTAGCTTGCCTACATATGGCAAATAATTTAATTTAGTGTTGTGTCTTGTAATGTTAATTACTTTGCATACTTTGTATTGTATTCAATCAAGTATTTTCTAACTGAACAGACAGCTGTGCTGCTGGGGAGTTTGTTGCGCCACTTCTTCTTCCCAGCGAAAGCACTAGGAAGTGGTGAAGGGCGGGCGTTTTGGGGGACTGTCTTTTGTAATTTTGACGTTCGAAAAGTGCTGATACTCAGCCTAATTTGAATAAATGACTTTCTATTTTGATTTTGTGCATGTTAGCAAAACTCGCTCGTACACAGAATTATACCTGTACCGTATGACAAAAATCGATCCAGTATTTTCTGAGATCAGCCGTGCGATTCTGTAACCATCTCACCGTGAAATCTTGGGTGAAGTGAGCGTGGAGTGAACTGTCATTCGCTAGGGATTAACCACTTCACTTATGATTTCACGCTGAGATTTTTACAGAATCAACCGGCAGTACTTTTAAACAAACAGTCATATATATATTAATGCTTTTATACAGACAGACACGACGGCCTGACTCTACTTTATGTAGGGATGATGTTCTACATATTATGTTGCATGGAAACCAGACATATACCGCGTCAGCTCAGGTAATACACGAACTATATGTATATAATGCACACCTAATATGCTCCAAGAGAGACGCTATCTAATGGAGAAAATTTTATTAAATTCCGCTCGGAATTTTTCATTTCTATTCTGTTCGGGGACCCCCCGCGACGCGCCCGCGCCCCTTCCAGCTTAAGGGAGAACCATCTCAGTTCATATAATCCTGTTAACTGATATTTCAAAATAGTCATTCAATAAGATTATACGAACTTAGGGGGGGATTGTATTGATGACTAGCTGTGAATACCCGCTTCGTTGGGTCTTTTTTAATGAGGGTTTCCTGAAATGACGTTCACTAGGTGGCAGCACTGAGACGTCAGGTCCGAGTACCTGTCAAAAGTGTCAAAGCGCCTATATTTTCTTTAGTCCTGACTGAATGAAAAACGAATGAATGAAACGAATGATGAACGTCATCATATATTTTAAATTAATTGCCGAAATGGAAGACCTCTTGCCAAAGTGGCGCCAACTGGTGGCGTAAATTTTTGTGAAAACCCTCATTGTATAGTTATTTGTTAATGTTAATAATCTATCACTTCTTACTTCATAATCTTTTCATATATACTAAACATTTTTAATAATGAAGAAGTGGTGGGAGGCGCCCGACGTGACGGCACAGTGGTGGCATGCGCGTGAGCTGCGCGCGGTACTGGACAGTACTTGGACATTGCAACATTACTTTATTTTTCTAAAATGAAAGAATTTTTCTAAAATAAAAGTAGCCTAAGTTAATAAAAGTAGCCTTATTACATCGGCTACCTGCCAATAAAAGTCCCGTCAAAATCGGTCCAGCCATTTCAGAGAATAGCCGAAACAAACAGACAGACAGACAGACAAAAACTGTAAAAAATGTTATTTTGGTGTATGTACCGTATATATATCCATATGCATGTAGTAAAAAACGGTTATTTCAATATTACAAACAGACAATCCAATTTTATTTATATGTATAGATGTAATTTATTGCGCTCGCGAATCATATTTAGTTATACATAACTACATGCATACTGATACTGACTTGAAAATTGTAAAAAACTTTAAAAAAAATTGAATTTCGCGGCTACCTAGCGCATCCCAACATCATCTGCCTAGCCTTTTCCCAACTATGATGGGGTCGGCTTCCAGTCTAACCGGATGCAGCTGAGTACCAGTATTTTACATGGAGTGCCTATCTGACCCCCACAACCCACTTACTGGGTAATACTGGTTGTCAGAATTTCGGGCTTCTGTATGACCCGTAACGACTGTGAAAGATCCACGAGTGACAGCCGGAACCAACGGCTTAACGTGCTTTCCGAGGCACGATTCATCTTTGCCTTGGTTTGTAAAGATGGTCACCCATCCACGGACCAACCGCGGCAAGCGTAGCTTAACCTGATCGATCGACCCGTGCGGCTGTAATTACGAAGCGCATCCCATTAACTAAAAATCACGCCTATATTCCCCAATGTACCACCTGTAGTACACCTACAATTCGGCATTTATGTTTGCACAAATCCAGAAACCCATTATCACTTTGTCCGACCTCATGCTCAGGGGTAGAATATTCAGTATGGAAACCACATTATAACCAATAAATTATACCACATACTTCTTATCGCCTATTCTGTTGATATACAAAAAATAAGTTTAAAAACTAAAACCCGACTACAGAAAAGGATGAAACAAAAAAGTACCTTCCCGTGGTTTCCCGATTCACGAAATTTTGTGAATCGGGTGAAGCGATCACGCCACACAAACTACGTGGGATTAAATTCTATGATCCGTCAGCCAGGCAAACAGTTAGCCCTTGATGAATGACACTGATACTCGGTTATCTCTTCCAATTGAATACATTTGGGTCATAATAACGCTGAACATCGTCGCAATCTTCACTAGACTCGATCTACAATCGCTCACAATAACAAACATTGTCAATAAATGTCGATGCGTATTTTGATCAGTCTAGTAGCTGTCTTAAACGTCAAGTTTTACTTTATTTATTGTTCGTGCGTGACGCGCTCGCGTCTATATTCGGTATAGTCAATTATTGTCAAATAAAACACATCTTAAAGGTGGTTTTAATTTGATAATAATTGAGGTTATTCTATAACCTGAACATAATATAAGCATAATAAATAAGGACTAGTCTAGAAAGAAAAAAACAACATTGAGATTCTGACTGAGTTGCTATTTTATTTTAAAACCCCACAAAATAGTAATGTTTTGACAGCTAAAATAGTTGCTTTGAAATTATATAAAATGATCAATAGAGATTTTTATAGAGGGGTCCGTGGCTAAATAATAACAGCCGCACAGGTCGATCGATCAGGTTAAGCTACGCTTGTGGCGGTTGGTCTGTGGATGGGTGACCATCTTTACATACTGAGACCCCTCCGTGCCTCGGAAAGCACGTTAAGCCGTTGGTCCCGGCTGTCATTCGTAGATCTTTCACAGTCGTTACGGGTAGTCAGAAGCCCGAAATTCTGACAACCAGTCTTAACTAGGGGTATCATATCACCCAGTAACTGGGTTGTGGAGGTCAGATAGGCAGTCGCTCCGTGTAAAATACATAGATTCAGCTGCATTCGGTTAGACTGGAAGCCGACCCCAACATAGTTGGGAAAAGGCTAGGCAAAAGAAAAGGCAAATATTATAAAAATCTCGATTATGTTTGTAAATGTTTGCATGGCCAAATCGTAGCATCAGTGGGACGACACTGACAGCTCACTCCACGCAAGTTTTCACGGTGAGATTTTTACAGAATCGACCGGCAGCTGATTTATTTATTTATTTAATACTTCAAGCACACAAATGTACAGAGGCGGACTTCGGCATTTTTTTTCTTTATTTTTTATACTTGCCATAGGCATTTTTTTCTTTATTTTTTATATCGTCAGAAAAGGCGATAACAAGTATGTGGCATAATTTATTGCATACGTGTGGTTTCTTTACTGTATTTTTATTATATGCTCGACCTGTCAATGTTGCTTGTCCTCACTTTATCGCAATGATACACGGTGGAACTGGGAAAAGAAAATATTATAGCCAAATTCGACTATACAAGTTTAAATACCCACCAATCCACCAATCGGACGTTGAACTTTCATGTTTCCCTTCGATTTTTAAGGTAAGTAAAATTATTTGTTTACCAAATTGTAGGTATTTATAACTTATACTGCCCGTATATTCAAATCAAAACTGTCATTCTTTGATAGTTATATGAAATGGCTATGACACGGCAAATAGACTAAAGCTACAATACAATACAAAAAAAAAAAAATACAAAGATGTTTATTTCTTGACAATCGTTATTTACATTTTGTTGGTGAATGACGCCTCCTTTTAAGCAGATAGTGCCTGTGTTAGAAGACGCCGCTCTTTCTTAGGTAGGCTAAAGGTGATAAAAATAAAAAAAATAAACTACTGACATTTTACAAAAGATACTTAAATAGTATGTATGTATGTATGTATGTGTGTACGGTACTAGAAGAAGCTACGGTTTCCTAGAAGAGCGTTTCCGACAAATTTATATTGGACGTCATGAAAAACTGTCATTTTCACCAGTATTTGACATTAAGGTGTCAAAAACCGCTCTGTATTTGGACATTACGCCCGCATGTGGTTGGCACCATTCATCTATGGAACCCTTTTAGTGTGTAAATGAGATAAATAACTTCCCTGACTATACTTACAAAGAGAAAGAGAGAGGAGTAGTCCGTAATTGCGACCAGTCCAAATTTTGTTCGCAGTGCCGATCGACCCTCGCGGTCGCGCTTAGCCCCGACCTTCTCAACCTTCTGGGTTTCGTCATCATGGTCGTTTTGTGTGTTACGATTTAAGCCTACAGTGTAGGTGGTACACATTATAATGTAAGGCAATTTGACATTTTAAAGTTAAAAGCTTTTTGTATCTAATACAACTTGTACAGTTTTATAAGAATAGGTACAATCTTAGTACTTAATACTAATACGGAGAACCAGAAAGAAAGAAAAATATTTTATTTGGGACACGCACAGGAAATACAATCAGTAAAAAAACATTTTAAATTAACAAATATATATTTTTTTTAACAAGAAAAGAAAGACCTATCGAGCGATTCTGCAACCATCTCACCGTGAAAGCTTGGGTGAAGTGAGCGTGGAGTGAGCTGTCGTTCGCTAGGGATTAACACTATTAAGTGCTCACTTCACTTATGATTTCACGGTGAGATTTTTACAGAATCGACTGGCTGTGCGATGCCAGTATGGCTCCTATCTCAGCACAATGCATAAACTTAATGTATTTTTCTTTTTGCCCATAAGCCTCTAAGCAGCATACGAGTATCTTCTTTTCCGTCACTCTTTCTTCTTCCCGCGTTATAGTTCCATTAACGAACAGATACAGACACGTCGCATTTTATAATATTACAACCCTTGTGCCCAATGGGATGTGTCATCTGCAAAAATAACATCTCTCAGGCTCCCATACAATCTTCATCTCCTATTTAAACTCTTTAGGAGATGCATTTTCAATAATCCTCTCCTAGTTGTCAGTCGATATGATATAGGAACTCTGTGCAAAACCATATGCTTCTGGCTAGCAAGACCCAGTGGCTTAGTCTGTGCGTTGTCTGTCTGTGAGTGAATGAATATATTATGTAGGTATTTAGTTTTATTAGGTAGAAAATGCAAGGATGACGACATTTACATCATCAGAATTATCCTTCCTACTTATCGGAAATGGAAATTTATCTTCCTAGAACGCACGGAAACTATACAATCTTATAAAAATTCTGAACACTATCGTAAGTAAAAGCTAACATCGCAGTGGGTATTATCCTAAATTGTGATGCAACAGTGACATGGTGACGTCACACACTTAGTCATCTAATCAATGCGCTCTGGATTGCAATGTGACGAAGTATACGTTAAGTTGTGTTTATTGTGCACAGACAGAAGACCTACTTATTGTCTTCAAATAAAACTGCTAACATACTATTTTACTTTTATTTATCTAAGTTTTATTTTAGTTTTTACGTTAAACTCAGTGTTAATTTATTACATTAAGTATTCATGCATTTTCTAGCCTGAAGCACAGGTTCAACCTAGTTCAGGCAAATTAGCAACTGTGCGCTATCGTAATTGTTAAGGTATTAAAGTGTAAATGTTATCCCCTTTATATAAATAAACGATTTTATTATTATTATTATTATTATTATTTTATGACTGGGTGTGTCTTGTTATATTTTTCGAGGAACTTGGTAACGATTATCCATTTTTAAGGTTCCGTAAAAGAAATCGAAATCGTATATTTTTAAGTCAATCATCACAAATTTGCAACACTACGAAGTGCGAATTAAGAAGTGATATTTGATTACCTACTTTTGAAGAATAACAACTACCCAACAGTCAAGATTTTTAGTTAGGTACTCTCGATAATATCTGTTCCAAAAATATTTTATGAAAATATAAATAATGGGTCAGAAAACGTGGGTATTGTCAATTATTATCAAATAAGACACGTCTTAAAGGTGGTTTTCATTTGATAATAATTAAGGTTATTCTGTAACCTGAACTGGATTTGTTTACACTTTCATTCAGAAGTACTGCATCAGATTATTTGTGTTTTTCTAGATGCACTTAATTAAAAAAATAATATAATTGTAATTATATGTAAAAAACTGTAATTTTATGTTACTTAATATTCCAATTGTCTATTAAATGAAAAATCTATTTAATAATTGATTTTTGTAAACATGTTTTTTTTAATAATTATTGCTGCATGTTCACTTTTAGAATTTACATAATATGAAGTATGTAATGTATAAAACAGAATATAAATTGTTCCTGATAAATAAATAAATAAACAAAAAGGGTAACGTTTATTACCTATGCTGCATTTTAACATCTTCTTTAATTCCGTTGTAAACATTGTTTTCTACTAAATCCAAATCAGTCCCGTGGATAATTGCCCATAAACCAAAAAATCTTCAAACTAGTTAAAAAAAAGCTTTGATAGCAGAGCCTAAATCAACAAATGCAACATCCATATTAATCCAACCATACTTAATATTAACTATATATTAACGCGAAAGTAACTGTCTGTGTGTGTGTATGTAGCCTGTAAACTGACTTGACTGTCTGTTACTTTCTATAGGCACACAGATAGGATTTTTATATTGTAAGATTATTTCCAAACTCAGCGCGGGCGAAAAGCTGCTCTTTTATAAATTACAACTGTATATTCAAATCAACTTGTAAAGTGATTAAAAATAGATCTTAAATCGTCAGGAAGTTTAAAATGAATCACGTAAATAATAATAATTATCGTACATTATCGACCTCGATACAAGTCGGAGTCGCCGTGATCGCCAACGTTGGCCAAACATTGGCGTTTCGTCACATCGACCCACGGATGACAAATTCGGAAAACTTTGTTTTGAGTTTTTGATACGAACTTGGGTTCACAAAAGGTTTCATTTAATTTGTTTTGCTTGTGTAACGATGTGTAGGTACCTCAAGACCGGCTATATTTATTTGGGGGCACATAATTAATAGGTACATAATTTATACACTTATATCAATAATTCAATATATGTACCTACAATTAATGTAGTATAAAAAGTCACTTTTCGTGTCTGTTTGTGTGACCGCTTATATCTTTAAAACTACGCGTTAGATTTTGATGCGATTTTCACCATAATAGAACATTTTCCGAATGGTTCAAACGTAGATATTTGAATTGGAAGTAGCACAGAAATCTGAATGTTTTCATTTAGCATGTCTGTCCATCAGTTCTGTGTACGTCTGCTAAGCAGAGGCGGATCGCTAGTATTTTAGGCCGTTCTTTTCAGAATAGTCAGAAAGGAAACGCCGACCTCATCTAAATTATTAAAAAAAATATGAAGTGTAAAAGTGATTCCGATATCATATTTACAGAATAAACAATTACGTTTCATATCATTTCATTTCATTAGGGATGTTAAAAAAGAATCGGTTAAAAAACCGATTATTGTTTCATAAAATATCGATTTATTTATCAATCGATTTCTGACTAAGCATCGCTGGTTTTCGTTTTTTATTTTAATTTAAGCGTCGCTTGTTTTCGATTAAGCATAGAAATTCAAGTAGTGTTTCTATACTTACTTTACACGGAACTTTTAAAATTAAGTATTTTCAAGAGTGATCCATTTTTTTAAGTGCTTTTTAACCATAATATTAAGGTGTCTACTAATTATAGATTATTATTATTTACATATTTTGAAAATGCAATTGACAAGACGGCATACGAACTTTACCATTCCATAAGTAAACGTCATAATATGACGTATAAATATACGTTTTGATAAAATTTATATCATAAATGATAAAGTTTTATTACAAGCAAGGTCGTATTACATTACTTAATACTAAAATAGTCCTCGAAGAGAGTGCAATTTTTTTTTTCAGTGCTTTAATAATACAACTTTAAACAAGATACAGTTTTCATCAAAGCAAAAACGATATTTTTGCCATTAACACGCTAAGAAGAGGAAGATCAACAGACATGATGTCACATTTTTCAGAATTTATGTACCCGATGTGAAAATGTCTATAGAATGTCACAGACTATGACTGCATGCTATGTATTGAATTAGTAATCTGAAGAAGGACTTAACCGATTTGAATAAAATTTTCGCCAGTAGATAGAGTGTTTCTATATATAGCTTGTTTATCATCTGAGCTGCCGCTATGGTCTGCAAGAATCATTATTTTCACATAGATATTATAATATTTTGTCCATTTTTGAGTTTTTATAAGAATGTCATGAGTCATGGTATCTTAATGATAAAAGTCAGATGTTTTGTTTCTTACCCATTTATTTGCGGGTTAACAATATTTTGACATTTTCAGTTATTTTATCTATATTATAATACTGTTTTGTTGATTTTTTTTTTACGTTTCGTATAAATCTTGTGTATGATACCGAATTGATTATTTAGTTGTAATTCTTTCATGTTTTGTTTTATTGGTATAGTGTGTTTTCCTACAGTATTATGAATGAATAAATAAAGTGATGTTCGATTTCCGTAGAACATCTAGGATGTCCGAATCGTCTCTACATGATTTCAAAGTCACAGAAGCCCGAGGCGCGCCGCTGGTTCCGTTTAAAAGTACTAATCTCAAAAAGTACTTAACCGATTTGAATAAAATTTTCGCCAGTAGATAGAGTGTTTCTCGGGGAAAGCTTAGGTGTATATTATACACCCACAGCTTGTTTATTGTCTGAGCTGCCGCTATGCAACCGAAATCGGAGGCCCCGCTCCGATTTCGGTTGTGGAGTGCAAGAATGATTATTTCCACATAGATATTATAATATTTTGTCCATTGTTGAGTTCTTATAAGAATGTCATTAGTCATGGTAACTTAATGATAAAAATCAGATGTTTTGTTTCGAAACCATTTATTTGCGGGTTAACAATATTTATTAAAAATCTAATTGATTTATTAGACATTTTTGTAGAACAGCACCACTAATGGTATTTACCATTTTGACAGTTTCAGTTAATTTATCCATATTATAATACGGTTTTTTGAATTTTTTATTACATTTCGTACATACAGTAGTGTGAGATACCGAATTGATCGTTGAATTGAAATTTTTTCATGGTTTGTTTTAATGGTACTCATAGTTAGTTTTCCTACAATATTATGAATGAATAAATCAAGCGATGTTCGATTTCCGAAGAACATCTAGGATGCTCGAATCGTCTCTACATCATTTCAAAGGCACAGAAGCCCGAGGCGCGCCGCTGGTTCGGTTCAAAAGTACTAATCTCAAAAAGTACTTAACCGATTTGAATAAAATTTTCGCAAGTAGATAGAGTGTTTCCCGGAGAAAGCTTAGGTGTATATTATACACCTACAGCTTGTATATTATCTTAGCTGCCGCTATGCAACCAAAATCGGAGTGGGTCTGCATGAATCATTATTTTCATATAGATATTAATATTTTGTCTTTACGTCATGATAAATAATCAGATGTTTTGTTTCTAAACCATTTATTTGCAGGTTAACAAAATTTACTAAAAAACTTATTTATTTGTGAGATTTTTTAAAATAACAGCAGCACTATATTGGTATTTAACATTTTAAGAGTTTGAATTAAGTTATCTGCCATATTGTAATACTGTTTTGTTGATTTTTTTACGTTTTGTACAAATCTTGTGTTTGATACCGAATTGATTATTTAGTTGAAATTCTTTCATGTTTTGTTTTATTGGTATAGTGTATTTTCCTACAGTATTTTGAATGAATAAATAAAGCAATGTTCGATTTCCGAAGAACATCTAGGATGCTCGAATCGTCTCTACATAATTTCGAAGGTACAGAAGCCCGAGGCGCGCCGCTGGTTCGGTTCAAAAGTACTAATCTCAAAAAGTACTTAACCGATTTGAATAAAATTTTCGCCAGTAGATAGAGTGTTTCTCGGGGAAAGCTTAGGTGTATATTATACACCTACAGCTTGTATATTATCTGAGCTGCCGCTATGCAACCGAAATCGGAGCGGGTCTGCAAGAATCATTATTTTCACATAGATATTAATATTTTGTCTTTACGTCATGATAAATAATCAGATGTTTTGTTTCTAAACCATTTATTTGCAGGTTAACAAAATTTATTAAAAAACTTATTTATTTGTGAGAAATTTTTAAATAACAGCAGCACTATATTGGAATTTAACATTTTAAGAGTTTGAATTAAGTTATCTGCCACATTGTAATACTGTTTTGTTGATTTTTTTTTTACGTTTTGTACAAATCTTGTGTTTGATACCGAATTGATTATTTAGTTGAAATTCTTTCATGTTTTGTTTTATTGGTATAGTGTATTTTCCTACAGTATTTTGAATGAATAAATAAAGCGATGTTCGATTACCGAAGAACATCTAGGATGCTCGAATCGTCTCTACATGATTTCAAAGTCACAGAATTCCGAGGCGCGCCGCTGGTTCCGTTCAAAAAAACTAATCTCAAAAAGTACTTAACCGATTCGAATTAAATTTTCACCAGTAGATAGAGTGTTTCTCGGGAAAAGCTTAGGTGTATATTATACACCTACAGCTTGTATATTATCTGAGCTGCCGCTATGCAACCGAAATCGGAGCGGGGCTGCAAGAATCATTATTTTCACATAGATATTATAATATTTTGTCCATTGTTGAGTTCTTATAAGAATTTCATGAGACATGGTAACTTAATGATAAAAATCAGATGTTTTGTTTCTAAACCATTTATTTGCAGGTTAACAAAATTTTTTAAAAATCTTATTTATTTATGTGACATTTTTAAATAACAGCAGCACTATTGGTTTTTACCATATTGAGAGTTTCAATTAATTTATCTGACATATTACAATACTGTTCTTTTAATTTTTTTTTTTATGTTTCGTACAAATCTTGTGTGCGATACCGAATTGATTATTTAGTTGAAATTCTTTCATGTTTTGTTTTATTGGTACAGTGTGTTTTCCCACAGTATTATGAATGAATGTAAACGATGTTCGATTTCCGAAGAACATTCAGGATGTTCAAATCATCTCTACATGATTTCAAAGGCACAGAAACCCGAGGCGTGCCGCTGGTTCGGTTCAAAAGTACTAATCTCAAAAAGTACTTAACCGATTTGAATAAAATTTTCGCCAGTAGATAGAGTGTTTCTCGGGGAAAGCTTAGGTGTATATAATAGACCTTCAGCTTGTAAATTATCTGAGCTGCCGCTATGCAACTTAAATCCGAGCGAGTTTGCAAGAATCATTATTTTCACATAGATATTATAATATGTTGTCCATTATTGAGTATTTACAAGAATGTCATGAGTCCTGGTAACTTAATGATAAAAATTCAGATGTTTTGTTTCTAAACCATTTATTTGCGCGTTAACAATATTTATTAAAAATCTAATTGATTTTATTCACATTTTTGTATAACAGCACCATTAATGGTATTTACCATTTTGACATTTTCAGTTAAGTTGTCCATGTTAAAATACTGTTTTTTGTTTTTTTTTTTATTACATTTCGTACTAACATTAGTGTGTGATACCGAATTGATTATTTAATTGAAATTCTTTCATATTTTGTTTTATTGGTACAGTGTGTTTTCCTACAGTATTGTAAATGAATAAATAAAGCGATTTTCGATTTCCGAAGAACATCTAGTATGCACAAATTATCTCTACATGACTTCAAATTCACAGAAACCCGAGGCGCGCTGCTGGTTCCGTTTGAAAGTACTAATCTCAAAAAGTACTCAACCGATTTGAATAAAATTTTCACCAGTAAATAGAGTGTTTCTCGGCAAAAGTTTAGGTGTTTATTATAGATCTATAGCTTGTATATTATCTGAGCTACCGCTATGCAACCGAAATCTGAGCGGGTCTGCAAGAATCTGCAAGAATTTGCATGTTAACAATATTTATTAAAAATCTAATTTATTAATTTGACATTTTCGTATAGCAGCACCACTACTAGTATTTACCATTTTGACAGTTTCATTTAATTTATCTGCCATATTATAATACTGTTTTATTTATTTATTTATTTATTTTACGTTTTGTACAAATCTAGAGTGTGATACCGAATTGATTATTTAATAGAAATTCTTTCATGTTTTGTTTTAATGGTTTAGTGTGTTTTCCTACAGTATTATGAAGAAATAAATAACTTCAATGTCCGATTTCCGAAGAACATCTAGGATGCTTGAATCATCTCTACATGATTTCAAAGTCACAGAAGCCTGAGGCACGCCGTTGGTTTCATTTAAAAGTACTACCTAATCTCAAAAACTACTTAATAGTTTTTAATAAAATTTTCACCATTAGATAGACCTTACCATTGGGTAAGGTTTAATTGTATATTATATGCATACCTTTAGGTCGTTTATGGGCTAAACAAACGCGTAAAGGAAGTTGTAAAAACGATTTCGTGTGAAATTCGACATAGGACAGATTTTTTTTTAATTTTCTATACATAAGCAATCAAACTGCAATATTTTAGGAATAAATATTGCAATTTGATTGCTTTTCTTATCTAACGGACTATTAAAAACCTATTATATATTTATGAAAAGGCTGAGCTGTGTTATGTAAAAACATTCCAAAAAACGGCATAACGATTGTAACTATCATAACTATTGAGGAAAGTATAAATATACAATTCGATCCGTAATACATTCAGAAATCGTTTAAATTGATTAGTAACGATACCTGTATTCTTTAAATAATATAAAAAATCAATGAATTCCAAAGTAACTATATACGCACCTAAATGTCAAGTCAATTAAGAATCAGCAATCACAACACAGAAACTAAACGGGAAATCGACCAGTTTGTATATAGCACTCATTTTGATAAAATTTTTCAACTGCGTAATAGTGTCGCGTTCTTAGTTATAACTGAACAAAAAGGAAAACGAACAGAAAACTAATACTTAAGTAAAGGAAAATTATGTTTTATGAACTTTAATATGTCCATTAGTATGTGCATCACTGTTTTCTTAATTATCTTCACGTAATGTGTATTATTACGTGATATGTTACGGCCCGGGCGAAGTGCACTAGTTGGGGTACAGTTACATCTATGAGTTTTCCTATCGTCCCTTCATAGGGGGATATTACTCCATCATTTATGATAATATAATTATAGATCTATGAGTCATATATGGTGGCTGGTAATTAGTGACCGATACTTAAACACATGATTCTACTCATCATTACAAACAACTTTTACTATCGGACCAAATACGAAATCGCGAAAAAAAAATCAGCTTTTCGCTACATTTTGACGATTCGTTCGAACATAAATGTAGGGAACAGCTGATTTTTTTTTCGCGATTTCGGATTTGGTCCGATAGTAAAAGTTGTTTTTAATGATGAGTAGAATCATGTGTTTAAGTATCGGTCACTAATTACCAGTCACCCTATATATGAAAATGTAATATTATATGCATATGAATTATTTGTGAGCTTTGTTATTATAATCTTTATCAGAGATAGCCTAGAACGAATTTCTCGCTTTATGAGTTACCGAGATGAAACATCACGGTATGGCTGGTCCTTAAATTTAAGGTCGCTCAACGTGCTATGCTTGTAGTCTCTCTGAGGGATAGAAACCGGAATGAGGTGATCCGGCAGGGAACCAAAGTTGTAGATATAGCTCAAAGAATAAGCAAACTGAAGTGGCTATGAGGCGGCCATATTACATTAGCGTTAGAACCGATGACCGTTGAGGTAGACGTGTTCTTGATTGGAGACCGCGAATCGGCAAACGTAAGGTCCGCCATCAGGCTAGGAGGAGCGATGATCTTCGCATAGTGGCTAGTAGCAGCTGGATGAGAGTTGCTGAGATTCGAGGTAAGTGGGGTGCAATTGGATAGGCCTATGTCCAGCAGAGCTTTAGGGTGATGATGATGATGAATTTCTCACCATTTTCAAACATCAAGCGTTTACCTATTCCCTGAAGGTAAAAATAAAATAATATTTAAGTTGAAATTTTTCTGTCCCCGTGCTATGCAAACTGTGGTTATGTTTCTCATTTCAAAATTTTCAGTAGAAGGTAACGATGCATGGCATTTGATGGTTGATGGAATCCCGTCATCATTTCAGCCGAAAGACGTCCACTGCTGGACATTAGCCACTCCCAAGCACCGCCTATTTGACTTTTCCCTTCGATTCTGTGCTTCCCTCATCAAGCGGAATTCTACGTCTTTCGTTTCGCCCCTCCAGGAACCTTTCGAATCGGCTATCTGTTCTGCGAGTAAGGTTCCCTGGCCCTTGCCACTTAAGTTTGGCAATTCTTCAGGCTATGTCGTTTGCCTTGGTTTTCCTGCGGATCTGATTCTTATTCGATCTCAAAATCCCATTATATTATGGATTTCAGCTGTAACCCTTCCTCTCCAGAGACCACAGGCGTGATTTTATCTTGTCAAGTTTTTAATTTAAACGAATGGTAACACAAATTATGCACAGGCTTGTTATAAAACAACACGAAAACAAGATTTAACTGGTCATATACCAGTTTTTCGCCTACAAAGCCAATAACTAAAGGCAACTCGACCTCCCAAACTAGCGCGGGCGATAACAACTGATAGGTACGCCAAATCGACGTAAAAAAGCGTCAACTTCCTATGTTAACTCAGGTACAACCATATGCGTCGAATTGGCGTAATACTGGCGTAGTTGTGTTCTAAGAAATTATATCATTATTACCATTTTAGGATGTGCTTTAGCATTTTAATTACGTTACTCATTGTTTGTGCTCTGAAGGTAGGCAGTACATCTGGACAATACGTCGGACGAATTTCAACGAAATTGAGCAAATGTGCAATGTTGATTAATTAGATCGCTTTGTTTATTTATAACAAGTGCAACGTGAAACTAATTCTGGTGCATCTGTTAAAAGTTATGTAGTGTAGGTAATGTGTTTCTGGGCAATACGTCGGACATATTTCAACGAAATCGAACAGATATGAAATTGGTTCATCAGATCTGTTTGAACTTTGTTTACATTTTAACGGGTGCAACTAAATCTGTTACATCTGTAAAAAATACTAAGTATATTTCTGTGTAGATGCGATTTTTGTCTCAGTCCACGTACCTTATAGTCATATTCAGCATAATCCTTTGTTTTTGAACTATCGCAATAACTACCTAAATTATCATTAAGAAATCACTAGGTGTAACGTTCGATTTACTAAGCAAATGTGCAAGGACCCCAGAATGATTAAACTTATTTAATTCAGAAAAAATATTTGCGCATAATTGTTATTAGATATAACGTCTTAAGCAAATCCAGACTCAAATTTTATACCTGTTGCAAGCAACTCTAATCTACATAACTATCTATCGATATGTACTTAACATCCTTACTTTCTTACACTACTTAAAGTAATAAACAATAGTCAGATATGACTAACAAAACTTATCAACATTCAGATAATTCGATATTTTGTTTACAAGACGAGATTAGGCGAAAAACGAATGATTAACTAAATATTAGTTGGTATCGGTATCAGTATCGAGTGTTTTATCTTACAGTGCCTCCCTACATGGTGCAGCCATCCAGGACACACGGATGACTAAGAGAATGTCGTCACAACCGTCTTGTACCTTTTTTGGACACGCCTTTATCAAAACGAGAATCCGCTTGCGCATTCCAAGGAGTTGAAGTTGATCAGACTTGGACCGGAGCAAGTTGTTTTTATTATGTTTATTTGGAATATTTTTGATGATGAGTGTTATTTTATGAATGGGAATTAAACAGTAGCACCTAGCAGGATAGGATGAGGAAAATGAACTGTTTTTTTTGGCACTTATGTATCTACGTGCAGGTACAATGTACACAGAGCCTTAATTAATTCACAAAAAATATTTTATGGAAAAGTCTGCAGTGTTAAATGCTGTGTTTATGACTAATCAAATAATTTACATAATATTACTAATCCGAGTTTATGTCAATACATTTATTTGTAGTATCCATACATAAATATAGAACATATATGAGACAGATATTATATATATATATATAACAGATGCAATAAGACTATTAATGAACCTAGGATTCAAATGTACTTGCCGTCATTGTGACTGGATCACTGAAGGTCAAAGCCGCAAAATTTTTTCACGTCGTATATTCCCTGTTTCTTTGTATGCCCCCGTCAGCACAGGGTTGTGCATGAGTTAAATTGCGTTGCGCGTTACCGTAGATAAACAGTGATTTTTCAAACCAAAAATAAATATCGTTTCCCAGCAATGATTTTTGTTGAATGTTGAAAGTTTGATGTTAGTACAGAATACGTAGATGATTACCTGTGATTGGTCTTTTTACACCCTGTAGGTATGCTTGTTCAGAAAATATTATCCAAAATTTTCCTATGTAGGTATCGCATCTTAACTAAGTAGGAGATCTAATAATCTTATCTAATAATCATTAAACGAAAATGCGACAAACAGATTATTGTCGTAATAAACATAAAATATCGCAAGCCATTATCATATATAAACAAAAAAACAAAAGCGGGCCTAATTTATCACCATTCACAAAAATCACATAGACAGTCGTTTGAACTGCAAAATAAGCTCCAAACGTTGATAAACTAGCCCCAAAAGAGAATAAAATCACTTACTTTTTCAGCATGAAAGCCTTGCTGAGTTCCTTGAGGACTGTGGAGACGATGGCCCCGGCAGCCGGCACCGCCAGCACCGAGGCATCCATACAGGCGGAGAGCGCGGCTGGCGCCAGGACACCCAGCCGACTCAACCTTGGATTATCCTTCGACATCACTATAGTCTTTAACTCTAGACCGATAACTTGAACCGTCTACTAGTCGTAACTCGTAAAGCCGTAACTCGTAAGCGCGCGACCGTCACCGCACAGCGATCCGCTTCGCACGCAACTTGGGAGCTGAATGTTGTCTTGATCAGAGTCTGCGCGGGCGCAGGTTCGTGACGCCCTTACTACGGCTCGTCGAGCGAGTTTACTAACAAATGCACGCGGGGAGGGGCAACTCGACTCTCGATCCTCGGAAGATGTCCAGCTTTGCAGGTGACGTACTTAATGCACCTAGTGGGGCTTTACCCTCTGTGAAAAACAATATTAATAACTACATAGGTGAAAAAGTAACGGTTATATTGGGTATTTCTTACAAGGAAACCTCGCGAGGTGTCCCTCACCGATTTAGTTGCGGCTTTACTATAATAATCTACATGAAAAATGATGAGATACGTATTTTTTCTTTTTTGGTAACAAACGTTTTAAAGGGGTGAAAATCACCCTCAAAGTTCGTACCCCAGAATGATGGTTTGCAGTTTTCACATATTTCTAATAAAAAAATTCCAAAATGACTTTAACCATTAAAAAGAGCATAAAAAGTTATGAAAAATACCTTTATTCACATATTTATAAGACTTAAAATTGGTTGGTTTGTTATTTTTAATTTAAAAAAATTGTTTATCCACAATTCTTATAAATATGTGAATAAAGGTAGTTTTCATATTTTTTTATGCTCTTTTTAATGGTGAAAGTCATTTTGGAAAAATTTTATTAGAAATATGAAAAAACTGCAAACCATCATTTTGTGGTACGAACTTTGAGGGTGATTTTTACCCCTTTAAAACGTTTGTTAGCAAAAAAGAAAAAATACGTATCTCATCATTTTTCATGTAGATTATTATAGTAAAGCCGCAACTAAATCGGTGAGGGACACCTCGCGAGGTTTCCTTGTTAGTCACGTTATTGATGTTTTCACCACCTATCTATCTTGATTCTTTGTGGAAACATACTTTCTGAGTAGCAATGACTCAAATTGTTGCATCTTGTGATTAGTCTACCAATTTGCCTTGATTACGCCCCTTTAAGCCATTATATGAGGCTAAACGGACTACCCGTCTAATGCACAATAATGAGAGAGCTAGGCAATTGACGATCCATTTAATGTAGGTAATTTCTGGACCTTGTACACTATAATGACATACATTAGACGAGTAATACTGGGGGGAAAACAGCTATAGTAAAATGATACACGCGCCTCTAAAACTACCTACTCACTAGGCTTAATGCAGGTAAACTTCCTACTGAATAGTTATCTGTCTAGCCTGCTCCCAACTATGTTGTGGTCGCTTCCAGTACAACCAGATGCGGCTGAATAACAGTCATTTTCAAGGAGCGACTGCCTATCTGACCTCCGCAGCGCAATGGAGAACACGATACCCCTTGGTAAGACTGGCACATAAGAAAGGTATACCAGAGTGTGTGTGTGAGGGTGTCTATGTATGTGTCCCCTTTTACTAAAATAAAGTAAGCGTCTCTTCAAAAATCAGGAAAATGAATTGTTTACCAAATTACCCGATATTCAAATCACTACTGTCATTCTTTGACAGTTGCGAGTGATAATTGCATGAAATGGCAATGAAACGGAAAATTGACGTATCGTGTCAATTTGTTAAATAATCAATTCCTCGTACTACAAGAAATGAGCCAGTAAAACAGCAGAACTGGCTTTGCCCCCAGAACCCAGTTTCATTTAAAAATCTAAAATAATAATCCGAAAGCAGTAACATGGATCTCTAGCCTCCGTAGTAAAATACGTATGCTTTTGACTATGATATAACACTATGGGTAATAAAAAACTTGTGATATCAAAAGCTTATTTAGACTTCATCCGGGGAATTCCTATCACGGCCGCTAAACAGCATTGCTCTTTGTACTGTATTGTATATTTATAAGTATTAAATATAATGCACAATCGGTACAGCACTATCGCTAAGGGAATTAGTGAAGATTAGTACATAATACAACAAATAAGTTTGGGTTTTATTCTCACCTAAACTAAAAAAACAGTATTCATTTAATTTAAAAATCAAGCCCCTAGTTCTTTTGACCACTGACTTTACTTTATAAATAGTAACATAGCACCCTGAAGTTACATCTCGAAGAGTATGTTATCATGGGTAATCGAGAAAAGAAGAATAAAATCCTATGTATAAGAATTGCAATGTATGTATATATAATAATTCGTGCCTACGTGACCTAACGACAATGTTCCTAACGTTTTTAACGGGTCTTCGAAGAACCAATGAGAGTTACAACAGGAAAGAAATTCTTTCTACAAAATTCCCCTTTGCCGATCACTGGGTAGGAAAATCAAACATCTCAACGCTTGCAACGAATCTTGCGCAAATTTTATAATGTTTGCTTATTCGGTGTAATCTTTTCATTTGAATTCAAATTAAGTATGTATCAAACTGGTTTAGTTAACCAATGAAACTTCACCATAAATGCTCTTTCTGCACGGCCTCCGACCATAAGTTAATTAACAGCTCGCAGCTACATTTCAAGGTTACTTAGCATTTGATTCATTCTTGCTTCATCTGTCATTCATTCATCACCAAGTCTGAACTTTCCTCTTAATAGTCGTATCGATGATTGAAAATTATTTGAGTTTTACCAGAATTCAGCCACATCGCCATTTTGAATCTGTTATCTCGTACTGATACTGAACAAGCGTGCCACTAAAGAATATGAGCAACTTACTCTGTCTTTCTTAAGATTGCTAAAATGGACGTTTGTAGACTAAACATAAGCATAATCCCACCTATAACGTTCCCACTGCTGCGACACAAAACTCCTCTCTGTGCTCCCACAGGGAAGAGATTGAAAAATGAATCTTAATGGTCTCCTATATGTCTCCGCATATGTCCAGCATTCCTACGTTGTTACCGGACTGCGTATCCAGTAGAGGCAATTTAGTGGCCTTTGTGCGTCGAGTCGGCTCAAGTAGATACACAGTTTAACATACCATAAATGTAATGTTCGCTTCTCTATCCGCGTAGATAGATGCACAATGGGTGATGACTTACTAACAAGCCGGCTACTGTTTTATTTTTCCGTGGCCTCCCATTATGACGTTTTCATTTCACACTCTTATTAATCTGTGCCACTATACATGTTAGACTGTTTATCACTTTTAAAATTAATCAATAAAACAAATACGTAATAATTACCTACATATCTCGTTAATGATGTAATTATTTCTTAGAAAAAGATGTAGATTACGATCACATCATGATAATGTCACTGTTTCCTTAATAAAAAAAATCTTTGAAAATATTATCTCTATTTTTAACTCAATAGTGCAGGTAATGCGTCTGCAATACGGGCCAAGGGCAAGTCTATTACCGTATGTTAAATTATTAACGACTATCACTATACACCTGATATTATTATTTTAATAATAAATTAATAGATTATTCCGTAATAATTGCGTTTCTGCGTGGTCGCGTGTTCGGCGCTCGGACGTCAGCGGCGCGGACCGAACAAGAACTTACTAAGATTGATCTAATAGGTTTTCCTGTAAATAACGCATTAAGGATGCTAACAATCGATTCTTTAAGTGGTTTTAATCAGTAGATAGATTCTGAACTTGGCTTAAACACAACGGACGCTAGATTTCGTTCGAAATTAAACAGCAATAAAGAGACTAAGGTAGATACTTAGTCTTAAAATTCCGCTACTTATGACGATTTCCAACAGAACTGTCCAACAGAATCTTCGTTATATAAAAAAAAATCAAACGATCTATTTCTAATTTCCGATTAGCTTCAAATCTAACCCACAGTTTACCGTGGTAAATCATAGTCAAGACGTCAGAAATACCGTTAAGTTTCTGGACATTGACAAAGTGACCGCCGAAGAGGCGTATTGTATCAATCATACAAAAATATTGGATTAACTGTATTCATGCCGGAACGGTTCAACTTAACCTAACGCTTATGGACTTATTATTATAAAGACGTGGACAAACGTCTTCTTTTGGTTGGTTTCCGATTTGTAACTGCCAAAACTGACTCAGCAAATCGGTAGAGTCGATGTCCGATTGTGCGGACTGGATCTGCACGACTTACCACCTTACCTTAGTACCTTTTTCATGGGTTCTTCCGTTAACGAAGACAGTTCGGCTACCTTGCTGACTATATACTTCCTGCTATATCAAGCAGAGGTAAATATAGTATATATTTATAAGCATAATGTTCCCACGACTGGGACACAGGCAACCTGTCTGTGACAGGAAATCTTAGATAATTAAACCTAAGTTAAGGTAAAATATAATTTCTTAAGTTTCGTTTAGGTACCTACTAGCACTCTGGGACTTTTCTGAAACAGAAGGGTTTTTAGTATCATCTTTGCCTTAATTATATGCAATGTTATAAATAAACTCTTCTATGTTTTACAAGCCATCCAGTACAGTTAGTGACGAATGAAAAAGAGCCCAATTCATTCCATCATTACCTCCATAATACAGTTAAAATAGTTGGCCGTCTGCGCACCAATAGGTCGCTGTAATTATCCTTATTACTAGCTTGTTAATCACGCGTATACTTGACTCTCGTCTTCATTTATAAACTCTTAACCTTTGGGTTTTGTACTCGACACGGGTTTCTTACCCACTTTTGGTTAAATATTGTCTTTCGATCAAATCGTTGAAGCTGTTTTAAGAAGGCAGGTTGTGTTGGATGCATTATTGTACAGACGCCAGCACATCAAGCTACTACAATCTGTCAGATTTCTTTAATAGATTTTCAACTTTATCGCTAAAGCTAAAAGGTTCAAAGTTGATTGGGAATATCTGACAGTGTCGGGTAGCTTGATGTGCTGGCGTCTGTACACAGTAGCAAGTAGCTACGTAGGTAGCAGTTTGTTCGAGATGAAACCGAGACTTGTACCAAAATGATATCAATTGTACTGAAAATGTATGTATATTCATTGAAGAGACACGTGGATTAGCCACGTTTCGCTGGCTCAAGGCAGCAGCAGAACAGCGCAATTTTACGTGAATGTGTAATATAAAAAAATGCGTTGTTCTGCAGCTGGCTTGAGCCAAAGAAACGTGGCTGGTCCACGTGATTCTTCACTGACCTTCACCAAGGAAGATCTCCATTACGCATAACGAGCCCCTTTGTTGGCTATGCAGCTATTTTGCATGCCTTTCACCAACCCATCACGTCATTGCGGTAAGTAGTCTAAAATAATGACGTTGGACTTGTATCGCTAATATATCTCTACCTGCCTACAGTAGGTATCCAGCTTTTAAGTATAGACACATAAGAGATTGAGAAAAGTTCGGCTCTGTAAAGCATCTCTGTCAAATGTCTGACAATCGCTTTCTTACGCTTGATGTGCCTTATTAAAGCCCGGGTCTTATTCATAATTACAGAAATGCATAACCGCCTCCTTTTTTCTAAGTGCCTTTCTTCAGTTCAGATTGAACTAACAAACTACTACCAACACAACAGTATCAAACTGCATTAGATTTGCAGTCAGATATTTTGTTATTTTTTTTTATTTTTATTTGTTCAAATTTTATGTTTTAGTGAGTTTTGGAATCATAGCTCCCCAGCCCTTTTGGTTTGGCACCCTACATGATCATGGTACATTTTTTTTCAATATCATGACATTATTTACTGACGTCTAAAATCCGTCATTTTGATTTTATAAAAACAAAACCTAGCCTATAAACATTGCGTAACCCCGACGAGATACATCATGTATAAAATCTATACGGTTAAGATGCTTCAAGGGATTCCCTGATACCTACAGAGATAGATACGCGTGAAAAGATTATTCTGGTCTTGGATGTCGCGGGTCGGGTAAAAAGTGAGTCATGTGGGGGTGAATCATGTGAGGTCTACGCATAATTTCGCGTCAACACACCGGTCAAAATCAAATGTATTTATTTATTTTGCCGCTCGGTTGTGAATAAGTTGTAAATAAGCCCGAAAATGTGTGTAGCACGCCTGACAGGCGCGAAGTGCCGCATAATACGAAGACGGCAAAGCTGGCGGTTGCTACTGCGCAGGCGCGGCGATATGCCGTGCTCTGAGATGACGGTCAGGCTGCGTTTCAAGGGCGACGAAATTTTACATGCGACAGCCGCGGGGTGCCGCGTTGCAACCGTGCGGATGTCCTGGGATTGCCGCTGAGGCTGCCGTGTGGATGCCGTGTGGATGCCGCGTGGGTCCCGCGTGGATACCGCATGGCTGCCGTGCGGCTTTCAAGCTAAAGTTTTCATCGTCACTCTCGCATTCCATTCGCTACCCGCTACAGACAGAGCGCACTTTACCCCAACAGCGCGGCTGCGGCCGGCGCAGTTTGTCCACGCGAAGAAATTCGTCATCAAATATTCGCGACAACAATGCCATACTTTTCTTGTCATCGCCTGAGTCCGGTTTTTGGCCCGGTTAGTGGCTAAAGAATCTTCCAGTTTCACCATAAGAACCCTCTGTTGCCCTTTGTTTGCTTCGGTAAATAAGGCGTAATATAATTTTCATTACAATTGATTTAATTTTGGTACAAGTCTCGGTTTCATCTCGAACAAACTGCTACCTACGTAGCTACTTGCTAATGTGTACAATAATGCATCCAACACAACCTGCCTTCTTAAAACAGCTTCAACGAATTGATCGAAAGACAATATTTAACCAAAAGTGGGTAAGAATCCCGTGTCGAGTACAAAACCCAACGGTTAAGAGTTTATAAATGAAGACGTGAAGCGTACACGTAGTACATAAGGTACACGTACTACATAAGGATAATTACAGCGACCTATTTGTGCGCAGACGGCCAACTATTTTGACTGTATTATGTAGGTAATGATAGAATGAATTGGGCTCTTTTTCTTTCGTCACGAACTCTACTGGATGGCTTGGAAAATATAGAAGGGCTTATTTATAACATCTTCAAAGTGAGAAGGTGGTAAAACGCGAGCCCATCCATGTTAAGCCGACGGCGTCAGACCCGCGATATTCAAATTTTCTTACGTTTTTTTGCAATTTGTAAGTCATTATCAGGCTGTACGATTATGTTGATGTAAATATGATTCGCGGCTATAACAAACATTTATTCACAGAATTATAATCATAAAAATCATCAATACAATAATTTAAATTTCTAAGTTCATAATCAAATCATGAAATTTGAGGCCAATTTCTAACTCAAGGAGTCTTCCTCTCAAGATTTTTTTTTGTACATACATATGTATGAAGGAATACTTAGGCCCGGCGCACATTAGCGGCACGGCATGACAGGGGATCCTTCTATATCCTTACATGTAAACGCACACTGGCGGTTACTATGCTGTGGAAACCTTAAGTATGCCGCGATGTCCGAATCGTTCTTAGGCATGCCGAGGCGTCCTTAGACACCGTGTTCGCGCCTAGCCTTTTTCACAATAGTCATATCTCTTCTTCAGAACGGTCTAACGCAAGCTTTTTGTAAGTGTGTGTGTATAATGGTAGATCCTAGTGCTCATAGGAGTTCTTGCTGAAGAAGAAGAGAAATATTTTAACCAAAGAGAAGATTTTGGGTGAGTAACCTGTGGAAGCAAAGATGTACCTCCAGTGAATTCAGCAATTTATTTAATGATTTACGATATGATTTTCGAAAGTTTTACACGTTTCGGCATGAACGACGCTAAGCTAATGAAGCTACGCGCGGGGCCACGGGGTTCGGGCGGGCGTTGTCTTAAAAAATACCTTGCCACGCCGTGCCGCCAGTGGGCGCCGGGCCTAAAGGCATTTGTGACTGACTGCACTCCTCCAATAAACTTGCATGTTTGAAATGTGTGGAATTCGGGAACTTGTATTGGAAATTGCAACATGCGAGCTATTTCAAACATCTACGGGTGCAAGCGATGCAGCAAGGATTTTGAATATACTCCGAAATACTTTGTTTAGAATTATGTCGTATTAAATCCAAATATTTATAGGATAGTTTCGGGTGTTGAACACAACAAAGAACAGCGCAAGTTTCTTATATTTCAGCCGGTCGATTCTGTAAAAATCTCACCGTGAAATCATAAGTGAAGTGAGCACTTAATAGTGTTAATCCCTACCGAACGACAGCTCACTCCACGCTCACTTCACCCAAGCTTTCACGGTGAGATGGTTACAGAATCGCACGGCAGGTCATTATTTCTGGCTTTGTGACAATGTAATCAACATCAATACATCAGCAGAAAGACGTCTGCTACTGGACCTAGGCCTCCTCCAAGCATCGCCAGATCGTCCGGTGCTGTGCTTCTCGCATCTAAAGAATTCCTGCGACCTTCACCAACACCCGTTTTGCGTAACACGCTATCCATCACAATATGAATAATTTTGAAGGATATTGCTAATCCATTGCTTCATATGTTCGAAAAAGTGTGCTCAACAACGTAAACAACGCAAAGAATGTTGTTGAACTATCAAAATGAAAGCCATTCCTGTCGTGCGATTCTGTAACCAT
Organism: Eremobia ochroleuca; assembly: GCA_949629135.1. Classification (NCBI taxonomy): domain Eukaryota; kingdom Metazoa; phylum Arthropoda; class Insecta; order Lepidoptera; family Noctuidae; genus Eremobia; species Eremobia ochroleuca. Next base: position 26,921,309 of record OX451384.1, on the reverse strand, counting down.
CTCACCGTGAAAGCTTCGGTGAAGTGAGCGTGGAGTGAGCTGTCATTCGCTAGGGATTAACACTATTAAGTGCTCACTTCACTTATGATTTCACGGTGAGATTTTTACAGAATCGTTCGGCTGCTGTTAGTTTATTACGCAATTACACCACAGGTTTCCTTATGGCATTATAACCACTACAAATCTTAGGACCTGACGACCAATGGGCAATGCGCAATGGTGTGGGGCAACGTTTTTAAAAAAAGATAAGATAAAAAAAATATATAAAAAAATGCTTTAACAGTCTCGGATATGGTGTTAGTGGGTTAATAATAACATAGATTTGTCTAGTTGATGAATGCCTCGATATAAGCTAGTATCAACGTATCCTGGGCCGTCAGCTGCGCTGACAACCAACGGACTAGCCAAACTTTACAACACTAGGTCTAGGGAACAGACTAGATATATTAATTATGGATTCCTTAGAATATAGTGGGATAGCTTGGGTAAGGTCAACAGAGGACTGCGATGAGCAGCGGGGTGATTGCGTAAGACACTATCAGTAGCAATGGCTTTCATATTGGCAGTTCAACAACACTCATAGCGCTATTTACATTGTTGTACAGACCAATTTTTCGCACATATGAAGCAATGGATTAGCAATATCTCAAATGATTCAGATATCAAAATATATAATTATATATAAATATATTAGGTCTTTACCTATGAAGTTGCCCTTCTGCAGTACTGGCCATTTCAAATCAAAATAATTTTTGTTTGGCTAAGAATTCTAGTTTCAAATTAATTTTATTTTAAAAATATGGAATTTTGTTTCCAAAAGTAGTCATTTGTTTATTGATTAGTGTTACATTTTCATTGCATTTCAAACTTTTTCGTCATCATGGATACGTTAAAAATTCGAGTAATTATGGAATATGAGTACCGTCGTGGCAGCAACGCGGCACAAGCGGCACGCAACATCAACGACGGTTGGATCAAGTTGGTTGGATCCTGGTTCAGCACCTAAACAATGCCCTAAACGAAAACTTACCCTAGAAAAGTGATGGTCACTGTTTGGTGGTCTAGCGCCGGTGTGATTCATCACAGCTTCTCACCAAACGGGGTGAGCATTACTGCAGATGTGTACTGTGAAGAACTGAACACAATGATGGAGAAGCTGGCACATCTCCAACCAGCATTGGTCAATCGCTCGTCTCCGCTGCTCCTGCACGACAGTGCGCGACCTCATACTGCACAGCAGACGGTCTTTAAGTTGTAAGAACTGGGGTTGGAAGCTCTCCGTCATCCGCCCTACTCCCCAGACCTTGCGCCTACAGACTACTTTTTCCAGAACTTGGATAACTTCTTGGCGGGAAAAAAATTCAATACCCGAGAGGCAGTACAAAATGCCTTTGAAGAATTTGTTGCCTCCCGTCCAGCTGATTTCTTTAAGAAGGGCATCAATAAACTGCCACTGCGTTGGCAAAGATGCATTGATTGCATGGGTGATTACTTCGATTAATACAAATAAAAAATACATGAAAAAAATTCGTTTAAATTTTTTCTTACAAAACGGCAATTTCATAGGTAAAGACCTATTATATATCTACCTTACCTACCCAAAGATAGTAAAAGCCATAAACCCCTTATGGCGTTTACTACCTTCTACTCCAAGGTAGCGATATATCAAAATCAATTATTACACAATTCTAATTGTGTAACAATAACAATCTTGAATGAATGATGACTTCAGTTTCTGCGGAACAGTAAACAAATTATATCCATACAAAATAAAGATAGGGAATGAAATCTGTCGTAACGTGTAATAAAAGTCGTTAGTGCACTTTATAGTTTATAAACTTTTTACTAATATTGATAACAAAAAATATACTTATGTTATTTCATAATAACTAAATTACTTGGTAACTGTAACCAACGTCCACTTATATATAACCTAAATTACAATCTAACCTCACCAGTTGACAGATCGATTGTCGTCAGTCTAGTCTAGCCTTACTCCTTAATTGTCTTAACCACTATAACGCTATTATTACTTTCTAGAGACGGCACTGAATCAAAAGAATAGCTACTGCTATTTAAATTCTTCAAATCCATAGCACTGGGTACTATCTCGTTAGGGAAACTCCAGTCTAAAGACCTGGGTCTCCTCTTGTTCTCAGCGACGCGGGTCAATTGTTTTCTGCTGACGGTGTACAACCAGTCATCGGAGTTTGAACGCCCTTTATCGGGACTGATGGTTTCATCGTCTTTTCCCTGGAGAGCAACGGGTACATTCAGGAAGCTTGGTCTGCCTGAGAGCTGACCCAACTGTCTCCTCTGGTATCTCCTTCTGAGCTGGTTTCCTCTCTCGACCTCATCTCTCCGTGCCAGCCAGTAGTAGTGCGTTATGGGGTCCCGGGGGCCCCAGTGTCGAGACGGCTTGAATGATGACTTCAGTTTCTGCGAAAGAGTAAGCGTTTCCTCTAAGTCAGAGGAACTAGTGATGAATTCTTAGCATGAGTTGCTAGACAAGGTTGTGGCCTTAAAATTAAGGCAATAGGAAAAGTATATTAGATACCGCTTAGGGAAATGGCGTCACATTCGCACTCGCATACTAAACATGTTATCTGCCAGTAATAAGGAACTCGATTTAATGATTCACTAAATTGAGATTGAGTAGGCAATTAAAAATGTAGTTGTATCTATTTTTAAACACGATCGCTCATTATCATAATATGTACTACAACTACGCCCACGAGGTTCTTTGCCGGTCTTTCAACACGCTCCAAAATAGAATCAAGAACTTAAAATCGCAACGCTATCTATTGCTAGAGCGATATCATGAAAAGCAAAGGATAACATGAATATTATTATTATTCTTATTATTATTATTTATTGCTGAACGGGCCCGCTCTTGACCTCGATGACGCCGGATGGAAAACGATGAATGAGGTCTATGATGGAACTAGCGTGCCCAGAAGATGCCTAAGGCATTGGAACTCCCACGCATTAATGTTAATTATAAAATTAAAAGTCATTGTTTTGATGATTTTTAACTAACACACGAAATTAAGACATCATTGGCGTCAGCAGAACCACCAAATTACAAACAAGTGCAAAATAAATTCGCTCAGCAAACAAATAAAAACAAATATCACACACACACAGTCAAAACACTTCACATATTTCTTACCCCAATTAAATCATATTGAACTTGCTTCGCTACAGCAACTGAAGCAAATACAATGATAACGAGGAATGCCAGTGCAGCAGTGGATACCATGGTGATGGCTGGCCAAGGAGCCTCGTACCACGTCTCGTCTCGGATGAAGACCATCGTCATCCACCAGACGGTGAAGGGGGCTATGATTCCTGGAGCAGCACACCAGCCTAGTACCCAGATCCTTGCGAGCTCGCGACCAGTCAGGAATTCCACGTCTTCCACGAGAACTTTCCAACCTAGAAAGCAGAGAAAAAATTAAGTAAGCGCTCTTTGAGTCCGTGCCGTTTATTTTCATAAAAATGGTTGGCCACAGCTGTAACTACGCGCCATACTAGCTATGATATGCTATGGCATGTCGAAGAAATGCCGTGGTACATGCAAAGACCATCCATGCATAATCAGCCAAATGTTTGCACTGGTTGGACACAAGCCGCCTCTCGGTGAGAGAGAGAGTGGGCCGTAATCCACCACGCGAGCACACTGCGGGTTGGCAATGTCACATGTCTTCGAATGTTTGGTTCTAGGACATGCCGGTTTCCTCACGATGTTTTCCTTCACCGTTTTGAGAGTAGGGGTGATGTAATAATTTACATGAAGTAAAGCGCCTGTCTGGGTTCGAACCTAAGACCTATGATCGTAAGTCGCAGACGTTAGCACTGGGCCACCACTGCTTTTCACTTCTTAAAGATCATTCATTCAACCGCAATTGAAACATTGGACAAAGATTACGAACACGATACAATTACTAAATTCTTTGACAAAAAATAGACGATTCGATACTTGGCGAAAATGGTATATTAATAATACAAGGGTTTTCATTACTGACTTCATTATTTAAATAATGGAACGATCGCTACAATATAAAAATACTGAATCATCCGACATCCAACGAGACGACAGTAATTGTTTGTATTATTGTACTATTTGGAAGGGTAATCCATTGTACGGCTCACCCTAGGACTGTACCAGCTGCTTATTCCCCTTTATATTTTGTGATCTCCCTTACCGTATGTGTGTTTATAAGCGACTAAATTTTATGTTCATGAGGCACCAACATTCATGCATTGTATTCCTGCTATCGGCGACTAGGGGTCAGGAGAGAAAATATCTCAATTAAACCAGTTTTTTTGTAGAACCAAACTAATTGTTATCTATACAAAGAGTTAAGAGACCAAATGGGTTGGAGTTTGCAGTACCCTTGCGAACGTAATTCTTTAGTAGGTATATCATTGTCAGGGGCTCATTGTAAACTATGTTTGGGCCGGCTTCCAGTCTAATTGGATGCAGCTGAATATCATTATTTTACATGGAGTCACTGCCTATCTGATCTTAAAAACCTAATCACTTGGTAACACGATACCCATCAGTAAAACTGGTTGTCAGACTTTCGGGCTTCTGACTACCTGTAACGACGATGTGTCAATGATCTATGAATGATGACAGGGATTAACGGCTTAACATGCTTTCCGAGGCATGGAGGGATATCGGTATGTTATTGTCAACCATGCATCCACGGACCGATCTCGGCAAGCATGCCTAGCTTAATCTTCGATCGACAGCTGCTGCGTGCAGCTGGTATTATTTTGCCACAGTGGCTCAAGTGCATTAAAATAACCACTAAAAGTGATGATACTTTAACTGCCTGATGCTTCTCGGACAGTTGCATTAAAGCATTTTTTTTATATTATTCGCGCCAATTGATAAAACAGAAGAAGGCGAAGGGACTCGCGGAAGAATAGGAGTATGCAGAAAGCGACAGCGTCCATTGTATATTTTTAGGTTTGATTTATTTTTTGTTATGTATCTTTGTGGTGTACAATAACAAATAAATAAATTTATTGATGACAATACAATTTGTATTTATATAAAGCAGGGCGTAAAGCCACTTGAGTATGCGACAGTCGCATCGTTTTTACAAAGGTTAAGTCTTATAATGGATGGGTGGACTGTCGGTAACCGAGTCATTGGTATTTAATATGCCACTAGAGAAGGATTCTTGTAATTTATACATTTTTAATGTTATATGTTTTCCTTATATTATTTATTTAATGTTATATTTGTGATACGGAGGTCTATAAACTGGTAAAAATTATAATGTTCTTGAAGATTCAGCTTGTTATTGAAAGTGTGTTACGCAATTAGGGTACTAATTGCGTAACACACTTTCAATAACAAGCTGAATCTTTTTCAAGGATTACTGATTTACTGCTAATCCATTGCTTTATATGGTTGAACAATTTGTCTGCTCAATAACGTAGATAACGCAATGTATGTTGTTAACACGTTCAACGCCTTGTTGGACATTGCTGGGCGACACTTAACTTTCCCTATATAAGCCACATAAAACATTTAAAATTGACAAAAAATCTACTTTTTGTTTTATTAATTCAAGAACATTATAATTTTTACCAGTTTATAGACCTCCGTATCACAAATATAACATTAAATAAATAATATAAGGAAAACATATAACATTAAAAATGTATAAATTACAAGAATCCTTCTGACACTCTCAACTCTCATCATAACGTGCACGTATTTCCATACACTATATGGACGTAGCCGTGAATATCTACGATAATACCGTCACGTCAGAAATAATTATAAAAGCGCATTTTAAGAAACTCCTCAAAATAGAATGAGGAGTTTATTAAAATGTTTTTTTTTTTTCCTCCTTCATTCTCTATCTTCACAAATGTTTCACTAGACCACATGCGGAAAAAAAAATACAAGCGCCAAGCACATCAAATTGATCAGGCACCAAATAGCATGATGAATTATTGATGATGATATAATCCATCCACGACTGAGTTTGGTAGTACAAGACAAACAATAGCACCTGAAGCTTATACGCGTTACGCACTTCACGTTTTGTCACGTATTCAAATGTAATAATAAGTAATTCAAATGAATCAATTACCGTATATGAAGACGAAGGCTAATATTTCGAGCACAGTGGCGATACTGACGAGCAGGGGCACAGCGTAGTCTGTCAACAGGTTGAGGACTGGCAGCCTTCCCAACAACGCCATCAGGCTCAAGAAAGCACCGGTCAGTGACCCCGCGAAGGAAGCCAGCCGCCATTTTACACCGCCAATGCGGCGGAAGCGATCGTATATGGGATAGAGGAGAGAGAGCTGGAAATTACAAAACAATTAGTAATTATGAGTCGTTGGCCTGGCACTCGAAAATGCTCCGCGGCGGCTGGGATAAGCACCTAGGTTCCTTTCCCAGGTCGGGCAAATTGTTATATGAGTCTATTAATTATTTTTAACGTACCTAAAGGACATGCTATCTTTAAGCCTCGGATACACTAGGGAACATTTTGTCCCGCAACATGACGCGCAACACAAAATATACGTGACGCTGCAACGTTGCATAGTGTCCCGCAACATGACCCACAACATTTTACGTGACGCGGGACATGTTTCTTGCTCCCGCTCCGAGAGCGAGCGCACGGCGCGACATTCTCTCGGGACATTCACGTAGTTGCCGAGCGCCATGTTCCGCAACATGTTGCTCCATTTGTCCCCTAGTGTATCCGTGGCTTTAAAATTATGGGCTTCACCCGTGAAGGTCGGAAATTATCCCACGGAAACGTATTACCGGGATAAAAAGTATCCTATTTATTAATACACTATCTGTGTGCCAATTTTCATCCAAATCCTATTAAAAGCATATTATTAATGATTGAAATATTATCGTGAAAATGCTAGCCTAGTACTTTTTGTTAGAATAATGGTGAGAAAGTCGGGACATATTTCAATCATTTCAAATTTCAATCACATGGATTCGAAAGACACGTAGCGCCATCTAGCGTCCTAAAGCAATTGTGAATGTCAAAAGTTATTGTTCTTTTCCTCGGGATCGGTTTTTTTCTGGATGAAAGTTACCCTGTCCTTTTCTATACTCCTGACAACGTATATCCAAAATCTCATGATTATCGGTTCAGTGGATTAGGCGTGAAAAGTTAAAAAACAAACATACTTTCCCATTTATAATATTATACAGGATTTGTTATTTATAACACTAAACGAATCTAAGAAACATTGTCATACACACCTTTACAATGGAACTTATGGATAAAAAGTTACGATTAGTTTTGTAAAAAAAAAAATATCTTATTAAATCCATGACCGTTATTTGAAGCTTACTGTTTGAGATAGGCCCTATCTGTTTTCCGGTTATTTATGTCCTTCTTCTTCACTCCTATATATCTGTCTCGCTCGCACACTCCCCACCAGGCAGGCCCGAGAGCAGTCGGCAAGCTCGAAGGCATTCACGAATCATTGGCGTCTTGTTTTCCGACGGGTGCGGTTGTCTTCACCTCACTAAACCATAAGTAGAAGTATCAGCCGCGCGTGAGTTAATTTCAAATTTAAACGGTATTACCGTTCGTATTTCAAGTCGATTTGATATTAACGTTATTTTTCTTGGTTTCTTTTTGTTTCTAGAAACATTTACCTATTGTCCTTTCTTCAGTATAAAGTACCATAATCATACTGTGTATTTTTGTGTTTTATCGATTACTTTTAGGATGGATGATTTAGATAAAAATAGTGCATGTGTGAACGCGATTGTTGAGGAGCCGCGACATGATTTATCGCGAAATCGGGTGCCAAAGCCGGCTCAGTCCAGTTCTCGGAAACGTGCACGCTCAGCTAGGAGTTCATCATCTAGCAGCAGCCCTTCTTCGTCAAGTGATTCCACGGGTTCCGCGAGCTCTTCCGACCGAAAGAAGAAACGTGGCCGTCACCACAAAAGAAGGGGGGGCAAATATAGTCGCAAATCACGGAAAGACAATCGGCAGATGCATAAGTTATTCCGAGAGGTGAGTGCTTTACGTAATCAAATTACTTTATCATCATCAGTGCCATGTGGCGGTGCGGAGCCCGCATCAGTTATAGACAACGACTTGTTGATTGATGACAGTGTTAGTGGCATCTTGTACAATGATGGTAGTGACGCGTGCGCGAGTGATCCTACTCAGGTTCAACTGCCGTTCAATTTCGATATTGAAACAAAACTGAAAGAGCCTGCGGTTCCTAAAGCACCCGATAATTTATTGAAAGCCCTTCAGGATATACAATATTTTAATAAAAGTGAATGGAGTGAGGTCAGGTACTCTGAAGTACAGAAATCATATTGCCATACGCCTGGTTTTATTGACCTAGAAGCTAATGAGGAGATTCGTGCGTATGATCAGTTGCGCCATTTGGCTTATGCTGACAAGGCTTACGCCGCTCTTACTTTTTGTGCGCTGGAACAAAGGCAGGCGTTATCATCTATTTTGACAGAACTACTATCCTGGGCTCATGCAGAACAGGGTTTAAATTTTAATAGCTTGCAGGATAAGATCACGGAGGTTTTTTCTAAAGGTGTTTTCCACAAGGCGTCTTCAGATTTGTTGCAGCTTATCTGTGGACACAGGGCTGAAGTTATTCAAATGCGCCGTGATGGAATAACTAATCACGTTCGTGATCCGTTAATAAAGGCAACGCTGCGCAAGATCCCACCATCAGACCGCCATTTATTCGAAAGCGAATCGTTTACCGCTGCCCTTGAAAAAATGGGTGGAGTTAAGAAGACATTCATGCCCTTAGTCAAACCTACAAGTGGCTCTGCTTCGCAAGCAGGACCAAGCAAGGCTGCACGCCACCCCCCGCAGGGGTCGGCTCACTATCATGGACCCTCGCAGGGTACCAGCCATGGATGCTGCGCCTCTGTGCCTCATCCACATTATCAATACCGCCAGTCCTCGCAGGATTGCTATCATGAACGTCCTCAGCGACAGAGCAGCCAGAGTGACCGTCACACGGCGCCTACAAGCAACAACAGAGGTTCATTTCGCTCCCGGGGTGGCCGCCAAAGCTACAAGCCTCAGAGTCAGGGCAAAGGAAACCGTAAACGCCCCGGAGTCTCCTCAGACTACAACTCTGGGAACAAAAACCGTAAGTTCTGACTCGACAGAATTCAGGGCGGGTCAACTAGCACTATTTTACAATCGATGGAAGGAAATGGGAGCTCCAAACTTTCTGTTGCGCATAATAACAGGGTATCGCATACCCTTTCTTCTGAAACCACCTCTAATGTTGCCACATCTGAGAAAAGGGCCCTACATCACTCAGGAGTCCGAATCGATGTCGGCACTCATCAGTCAGATGAAAGACCAAGGTGTATTAGAAGCAGTGCGACGTTCCCCGAGCTTCCTTTCAACAATGTTTCTTGTGCCAAAGAGCGATGGCTCCGACCGCCCAATATTCAACTTAAGAGCTTTAAACAAATATGTAATCACGGAACCCTTCAGCCTGATAAATGTATTTCGTATAGCGGAGTTGCTCCAGCCAGGCGACTGGCTTTGCAAAGTAGACCTTTCGCAAGCTTACTTTCATTTACCAATATCTCCGGCACACAGAAGATTTCTGCGCCTGATTTACCAAGGGGAGCTATTAGAAATGACCTGCTTACCTTTCGGCCTCAGTACAGCACCGAAGGTGTTTGCTTCTCTGAGCAACTGGGTCGCTCAAACATTGCGAGAACAGAATCTGCGCATAATTGTCTACCTAGACGATTTCCTGGTTGTTCACCAGGACAAGGACACTCTGCAAACTCATGTTCGTACGCTCCTGAACAGTCTAGAATATCTAGGGTGGCAAGTAAATCTAAAGAAATCCGTTGTATCCCCACAAAAGAGTCTTGTGTATCTGGGAGTTCAGTGGGATCCTTGGGCCAACAAAAAATTTCTGCCGCAAGACAAGGTCAGAAATCTTATCCACAAGGTCTCTGCAAGGCTGAAGTTGGGCAAGGCTTGCCTGCAAGAATTACAAAGCCTAGTGGGCCTTCTAAACTTTGCAAGTTTTGTGGTGCCACAGGGCAGACTACATTACCGGTCTCTGCTCAGTTTCCTAAATGCATCTCTAAATATGCCAGTCAGGAAGGAGATCCACTTACCAGACGAAGTCCTAGAAGATCTTCAGTGGTGGCTTCACAACTGCCACCAAACATCTGCAATCCATCTACCACCACCAACTCACTTTGTGACCACAGACGCCTCCGATCTGGCTTGGGGAGCTCAGGTGGACGGTTACGCAGTGTCAGGTGTGTGGACTGCTCAGGAACAACATCTACATTGCAACCTAAAAGAGATGCTGGCAATCTTAAAGGTGCTCGAAACCCACGGTCCTCTACTGTGCAAGTCCACTGTTCTGTTCCAGTGCGACAATCGAACAGTTGTGGCCCACTTGCGGAACGAGGGCGGCACGAGATCGCCACCTCTGATGGAAGTAACGTACAGAGTGTTCCGCTTACTAGATTGTCATCAAATAAATCTGACAGTCAATTATATACCCGGCATTTACAACGGACATGCGGATCACCTCTCCAGACACAAGCTAGTACCAGAATGGCATCTTCTGCCCGCTTGCACGGAGAAGGTATTTCACAAGTTTGGCACTCCGGTAGTAGATCTATTTGCGTCCAGTCGAGCAAACGTGGTAGCCAACTACGTGTCTCTGGATCTAACAGATACTCAAGCGTTATTCCACAATGCCTTTTCCCGGCAGTGGAACTATCACCTTGCGTGGGTGTTCCCACCACCATATCTGATACCCAAGGTGCTGGCCCACCTCAACTCGGCGACCGGGCTGTACCTTTTAATTGTCCCCCGGTGGAGTCGGGTATTCTGGCGGGCCGATCTCAAAGCTCGAGCAGTAGCAGCTCCGTGGTCGATCACCAATCTCAGGGAGAATCTAATAGACACCACGACCGGTCTGCCACCCCCCAAGGTGCAAGAGATGGCGCTCGAAGTCTGGAAGTGTGGGGGTGGTCGAAGAGTTTGACGGGTTGGAATGAAGATGAAATACAATTACTTAAGTCCTCGTGGCGTACTTCGACTCTTAAAACCTATAAGGTCGCGTGGGATCGATGGGTATCTTGGTCTAAAAAATATAATTTGGATCCTTTTCACCCAACAGGGCCCATCGTTGCTAGATATCTAGCGGACCTACATCTAGTCGAGAAGTTTTCTTATAACACTATTTTGCTTCACAAATCGGTGGTGGCTACTCTATGCAATGCCGAAGACGCTGGACGAATAAGTTCGCATACATTAGTAAATCACGTCTTAAAGTCTATTGCTTTAAAGAAGCCTGTCGCCCATAGGCCTCCTGTATGGAATATAGATGCCCTGACCTCCTTTTTAAGTTCAAACACTGTAGATGAAAATAACCCTTTTGCCACTTCTCGACATACAGCAACACTCCTCCTCCTGTGCTCAGGCAGACGAGTCCATGATCTGACATTGCTACTAGTGGACTCAGAGCATTGCATCGAAGACGGCTGTAACATTATTTTAAAGCCAGTATTTGGCTCTAAAACCGATAGTGACACTCATAGGCAATCGGGATGGAAGTTACTGCCTAATACGAGTAATAAAAATCTGGATCCTGTGTTTTGGGTCAAAAAATTAATTGATCTTCTTAAAGATAGAAGAGATTCGGGTAATTGTCAAAACTTATTTATAAATATTAGAGGACAAGCAAAGGCGGCCTCTCGCACTGTGATTGCGGGATGGGTTAAAACTGTACTAACAGAGGCTGGTATACCCGCTACACCTGGAAGTCTACGATCAGCAGTATCTTCAAAAAATTGGTCTGATAACTTACCCCTGGATGAAATTTTGTCCAGAGGAAATTGGAAGTCCAAAGAGACTTTTACACGCTTCTACAGACGAGAGATACTGCCAGCCTCTGCTAGCAACAGCATTACTAGAATGTTCAACCCAGCTGATTAAATTTTTATTTTCTATAATAATCTCTTGGAACACAGATTATACTGATAGAGTGACTGTTGTGATTACAGAATTGTTAATGATTGGTTTTTGTTGTATAAATTTATTTCTTGCACACTCCAAAGCTGTTTAATTTAATAACATATTATCTTCCAAATAATGAATATCTTTAATCCATAGGCATAGATTTTTTTTTCCTGAAGTCAATCAAACTTACTTCACATTGGCGTCCCCACCACCAGGCGATAACAAACACGTCTCAAACAGTAAGCTTCAAATAACGGTCATGGATTTAATAGAAGCGTTTTTCCTGAAATAAAACGCATATTAAATACTTACCTTATTTGAAGCTTACAATTAATTTCTGCCTGGTATTTTCGACTCAATGATTCGTGAATGCCTTCGAGCTTGCCGACTGCTCTCGGGCCTGCCTGGTGGGGAGTGTGCGAGCGAGACAGATATATAGGAGTGAAGAAGAAGGACATAAATAACCGGAAAACAGATAGGGCCTATCTCAAACAGTAAGCTTCAAATAAGGTAAGTATTTAATATGCGTTTTATTTCAGGAAAAACGCTTCTATTTTGGTTCTCCTGAAAACTTGAGATTCGTCCCTTACGTAATTTCGTATTTCAACTGTCACCTTTATGATTGTGCAGTTAGATTTAACCTACTCGGGAGTGGAAAAAAACGTTTATCCTTAAGAAAATTTTTCTATGTACGCGAGCTGTTTTGGTTCCGAGAGTAACTCAAAAACAATCCAATCAAAGCAATAAATTAAAAACGTCCTACGTCTTACCATAGTAATAAATCCAGATAGAAAAAGAGTAACGAAGATGGTCAGTGGCCACGCCAAGTCAGTGTTAAAATCTTCTCCGAGCTGATAAGCTTGTATAAGCACAGCAAAAACACTGGTATCCTTATCAGGTCCGCTTATGGAGTACCAGAACACCACACTCATCCACGTTGACAAAACATTCGCTACTACGAAAGTTATGGCTGTCCTGAAAAAGTAAAATCGCTGCTTGAAGATAATCATAGCTGTAGAACAGTAAAAACAAATCATTTAGAGCGATTGCGCACTGCGTAATTGGCCCGAATCCGAACGGAAGGCAATTTCCTGTAATTAAAAACGCAATCGCATCTCAGCGGCAATCAACGTCAAAAACTTGTCAAAAATGCAGCGAAATTAGAGGTATTTTTGACAGATTGAAACTGAAAACAGACTGTGAACGTTCTAAAAATTACGAGAATTGCCCCTCAGAATTCGATCCGAATTGGAAAACGAAAATAATTATGATACCAGCCAGCATTAGACATGTGAGTTCTGAAAAGTTTTAATTATAGAACAGAATAGAACATCATTAAAATCATTCAATCAATCAATCATCATCATCATCATCAGCATAATTATGGAAATAGTTCCACATATTTTGCTTATTTATTTCAGCATACAAAAAAATAATCATCTGTCTTTTCCCAACTATGTTGTGGTCGGCTTCCAGTCTAACCAGATGCAACTGAATACCAGTATTTTACATGGATCGTCCGCCTATCTGACCTACACAACCCAGTTACTGGGTAATACGATACCCCTTGGTAAGACTGGTTGTCAGAATTTCGGGCTTCTGAGTACCCGTAACGACTGTCAAAGATCCACGAATGACGGCTGGGACCAACGGCTTAACGTGCTTTCCGAGGCACGGAGGGGTCTTAGGATGTGAAAATGGTCACCCATCCACGGACCAACCGCGGCAAGCGTAGTTTAACCTGATCGATCGACCCGTGCGGCTGTTATTACTTAGCCACAAGCAACTTAGCCATGCAAAAAATAGCTTAAATAAATAATCTCATGGTTCATATGGATCCAACATATTATGTATATATGTATTTTGACTGAAGATTCAACATATTCCTACCTTATCCCAATTTATTCGGGAACGTTTAAATGGTGTTGGACCTGATAAGAGGCCTATTCGTCATTACGAACAACTTTTACTATCGGACCAAACCAGAAATCGCGAAAAAAAATCAGCTGTTCGCTACGTTTATGTTCGCATAACTCGTCAAAATGTAGGTGGCAACTGATTTATTTTTATTTATTTTTTTTCACCATTTAAATTACACCTTGTATGTGTTTAGAATTCGCAATGTTTTTAATAAGTAAGTTACTTTTTATTGGGAATTTAAGACATTTATTATTTTCAATTTCACCTAGCCTTTTCCCAAATATTTTTGGGGTCAGCATCCAGTTTTTTTTCAACTTCATAACGTTAGATATCTAATTCTTCCATAGTCTAGTAGAATGGACGAGCTAGCAAGTTTCTTCTACTGTTATATCTATTGTCGGGATCAGGCGACCGGATGCTGTCCATTAGATCAGATCCTCAATTGATGCTGCGCTTAGTGCAGTATCAAAGAGTGGAAGGTACTAGAATAAACTACGAGTGAGGCTTCAAATGATTTATGCAATTTGTTTTTCGTTATATAATATCACGATTGGTCTTGGAAAGTTTTAGTTTTGTCACGTTGCTAATAGGCTTTTGTTTTAAGCCAGGGCAGAACTTGTCTTTGAGTATATTTAAAGAAATATTGAGACGTACTCTCTTTCTTATTTCATTGAAAATTCTTTACAATACATGGCTTAGAAATTCAGGAATGTCTTAAATTTCTGCCAATTGCTTGTGAGTTTATAAATAATCATAGTAAGTAGCATAAACTAAACAGCTCCATCGCCAAGACTGTAAACGCAGTGCCCATTATATTGAGCGCAGTTGGTACTTATAAAATCAAGTGTAAACAAGTTCAATGTCAGTCAGATACAAAATTGCCTCCATGGGTTTGGCATCCATCGCAAGCACAGGAAATATCTGTCAAAGCACACTAACGAGGGCCTATTATGACACGAACCGAGGGAAACAAATACTATCAATTGCCCCTAATTCATCCATTATGCAGTTAGGCCCTACCTAGTTACTTTGATGTAACGCGTGCAAGTGGGCGCACTCGTAGTACCGTCATAAGTTTATAAATCATGAATGCGATCACATTAAGAGCGTTACTAATTCATAGTAATAATTCATAGTAAAATAAACATATAAGTTATTAAAAAAATATTTGAACCATGTTTTAGAACATAAATGTTTTAATTTACTAGGTCTAAAAGAAAATATAAATATTTCAGATTTCATCCTAAACGTTTAATATCTCGAAAAGTGGCTACAATTGACACTTTTGAATATATTTTTCTTGAATGAAAACTTACAGTAATCGTGTTTTTTTTTCAGCCATGCACTAATAAATGTTATTATTTTATAAAGTAATGTTGTTATAAGTTTGTCGTATATGGTTTTACTAATATCTCGCATCTGCTTAGACCGTCGTTCGCTAGTTTAAAAAAAGGCTTGCATAAAAACGGTTCTGATGAGAAAACTATACGAAAAATTGAAAATGTTTTTCAGCCATGCACTAGATTATAAAATTCCCAATAATATGACGTCAATATCTCATCTATAAATTAAACACATTATGGTTTTATTGTCCGTCGGAAATCATCAATTTTGAATCTCCAACATGGCTCTAACGGATAAACTGATTAATAAGGCTTGACTTTACTCGTGCCTCCACGCGTGTGATATCCAAGGTTTGCTTGATTGTGGCCATTATGACAGGGTGAGCGAAAATTACATGGTCATAGACAATAAAGAGCTGTGCGCGAATATGGCGGGCTATAAAAGTAGGGCAACACCAAAGAAACGATGGATAACCTGTGTTAAAGATCATATTTATGGCTTGTGTGGTCACTAGCCATAACATCTTCTAACAAGTTGACGACTGATAGAGAAGTATGGAAGATGACGACATGCTGCACTGACCTCAGGTAAGGGCAAGAGAATGATGGTATCTACTTCTACAATGACACAGATAACATATCTAGGAAGAACAAAATACTCTTCAAGAACTTACCACTGCACATTCGTAATGGCATAAATTGTGTCGCCAGATGAGACGAGGAACCCACCGGCTACTTGGGAGGCCAGCAGCGCTTGTACAATCGCCCCGTGCCAAATTCCAGGCTCCAGAAAACTCTTCCAGTCAACGACTTTAGAGAACGTAGTCAAGTTATCCCCCGTACTAATACATGCCATGATTACCACAACGAGGATTATCACTACAGGACCCAACACGTAGAATATCCGTTTCATCAGTTTTACCGGGTTGTAAAAACTGAAAAATACTCTGTTGATAAAATTGTTCTTATGTATAGTATCGTCGTTGAAGCAATTACATCTGCTACTCATTTATTAGGTACCTACGTTGACTTCACTTATAACTACTAATCGTCAACTGACAAGGTTTGGAGTGTTTCCAAACGTATTTTCCTATAGACAAAAATGAGAAAAAGTAACAGGGTTAGGCCCCGTTCACACCGCTTTGATCAGTTGGACGATATTTTACTGTATGAGATCACATGGCAGTTTCATACTGCATATGTTTTTACCATATGAACAGCGCGATATGACAAGTGATCCCAACTTTTTACCGTGAAATTTTCGTACACGACAGCGCGGTGTGATGTGCCGCTTATACGTAAAATATATGGGTACTCTTCGAGCCAAGAGAATTTTAACAGCAGGATAATTGCGTAAATCACTATCAGTAGCAATGGCTTTTATTTTGACAGTTCAACAACATTCATTGCGTTATTTACGTTGTTGAGCAAACACATTTTTCGAACATATGAAGCAATGAATTATTCCTTTAAAATCATGCAGATTGTGATTGATCGTGTGTTACGCATTAGGGCTGGTTGAATAAAAAATAAAGGGGTTCTATACTTACATAAATGGAAACACTATCCACAGGACAAGTACAATTAAACCTACAGCTAAATAATATTCTGGTCTCTCGCTCACAGGTCCCATAAATGTATCTCTGCAACAAAAATACAAATATGTTACTTACGTGTTATGTGTCTTCCGTCTTTTTATTTTTCAATTTAATTAAGACACCCGTGAAAGCAGCCAATTTTTACAAGCTTTTGTTGAACTTGCTTTGTTAGTTAGTTAGTATGTATTGGTCAAATCTTGCAAGCTGCAGGGTAATTGCGTTATTTACGTTGATGAGTAGACACATTTTTCCAATATATGGAGCAATGGATTAGCAATATGCTTCAAAATCAAAACGAGATTAATAGTATATTTGTTGTTTGTTGTTTTTTTGTATTTTTTTTTTTATAATAAAGTATATATAAATATGAATAAATAAATATAGAGTGCTGGTCATTTATGTTGCTTGACTTACAAGCTAAATCATGCATAAAAAAATTCAACTCCGTAAAATAAGGAAAAGTGGTGGATTCAAACCACCTTCCTTTATTCTACGGAGTTGAAGTTTTTTAAGCATGAGCTTGTAAGTCCAGCAACATTTAAAAAAAAACGCATTTTCTGTAAGAAAGTATTATTTCAAGATGGGACGAGGTCCTTTGGTGTACAAGAATAGACAAAAAAACAATAGTTAACTATTTCGCCATATAGATTTTTTTTTAAGACAAATTGGAATTCCTTCACGAAATAGAATCAGACAGACCAAAATAAGCTAAAATACGATAGAAAACAAAACCATTTTGACTTTAAATACTTACTTGAGACACGTAGATGCGTTTACACTATTGACATATTCACCCTAAAAATTAAAAGAAATATTAATGAATGACACGACCCTGCTTCGCACGATTCTTGTGACTTGACAATACCTACATCGAGATTTCTTTATTATAATTATGTTAGTACAATATTAACGTATTAAACGAAGCTTAGAAGAACAATGCGATCACACAAACAGACATGGAAAGCGACTTTATATTATATGCATAGAGTAAAAAAAGTCTTCGAATAAGTTGCTGAAGTAACTAAAAGAAAAAGTCAGGTAATGAAAGGCAAATTTTTGGTTAGGCAAGTGCTGATAAGTTGGTACGTATAATGTCCTGTTACAAAAAGGAACGTAGACCCTAAAACCGGGATAAAGACAGGAGAATGATGAAAAGGAACCAAAAAACGCAATAAAGCTCATAAATACTTACTTGTTCAAGTACCAGCTCAATGCATTCCCAAAATGGCAGGGAATTACTTATTGTGTAAAGTAAATAAGTTGCCGTCATCCCCAAAAAGATGACTGAGTATACTGAGCCCAATAATGATATCAGTAACCTCAGGTATCCTACACCTAGAAGAAAAAGAAAACTTAATAAAAATATCCAAATATTAGATAAATTATTTTTATGAAGTCCATCAGAATCTTTTAGGTACTTACCTACATTATTGAATCAGTGCTACAAATCAGAACTTCTAGTTGAAATTCCGTATCGAGTACGAATCATTTTCATAGTAAAATATTATACTCATAACATAGTCATTAGATAGTATTTAATTCGAAAAAGTAAATCCCAAGCATTGCAAATACAGCTACTTCAGAGCAACACTTGTGTGATGTAAGGGCTAGAAATTCGGTTCCCAAACAACGTCGGTGTCGTTTATTTATTTAATACTTCAAGCACATAAATGTACAGAGGCGGACTTAATGCCATAGGCATTTTCTACCAGTCAACCTTTGGGTGATACAGAGACAAACAGTAGTAGGTGCAATCATGAAAATTGAGGAATCAATATTTTAAATATAAATATAATATATATACATAATTACATATCAATGTAAAACCAGTACCATTAGATACACCTCATTTTCTGCATTACGAAAATGGAAGACTTTGTGTTTTTCGTGGTCATAACAAAAAATCAGCGTGGAAAACGATGGCCAGCAACACTTAAGAAAGGTGCAATCGTACCTCTAAAAAAAGGAACTGCTTTCCAAGCCCCGACTGCATCTTGCTGGCTTAACTGCCCGACTGATAGCTGCAGCAAGGCCAAGGGTAGTGCCACGATCAGCAGGGCCAGGGTCACTGCTACTCCGTACTGTACCCCTCCGTGGATGAAAGCCCCGCGAGGACAGTGCCAGGTGGCGTGGAAACTCACTGCCACTGTCGCCGTGCATATATGTGCCCGGATCAATGGCCAACTCCATTCCTGAGGACCATTGGCAATATCAACTCATATTTTCAATGAATGGTGACAAAAATTTAAAAGATTACGGTCAGATGGTTTGGTCATGTGAAGAGGATGAATGAAATGCGACTAAAGAACTACAAATATTTACAACGCAGATGAGAGTGCCGAAGCCTGAGTGTGAACGCCGGGAGGGGGACGCCCTAGAAGGACATACACTGACCTTAACCCCAATTGCGTAACACATTATCAATCTCAAACTGAATCAATTTGTAGGATATTGCTAATCCATTGCTTCATGTGTTCGAAAAAAACGTCTGCTCAACGACGTAAATAACGCAATGAATGTTGTTTAACTGTCAAAATGAAACCCATTGCTACTGATAGTTTGTTACGCAATTAGGGTGCTAAATGGTACCTACCTACCTTCTGCCCGCGACTTCGATCATTCGACATTATACCTTTGGATTTTCTTTGTTTTCTAAAATGAAAGTAACACAAGTTACTCCTTATAACATTAGCTATCGGCCAGTGAAAATCCCGTCAAAATTAGCCTTGCCGTTTTGGAGATTAGCCGAAACAGACAGACAGACAAAAATGTTAAATATTGTTTTTTTTTTTTTTATAATATGTACGATATTTACTTTCATATGAATTCAGTAAAAAGCTGTTATTTTTACATTACAAACAGACACTTAAATTTTCTTTATATTAGGTCAGATGCATGGTATACTCGCAACCGGCATGCGTGTAATAAGAAGCAAAAGAATATCTAAGGATAGTAACAGGTGTGATTCTGTAGTTTCTACTTTAAAAATACGTGAGTTTATGTACGTATGCATGTATTTTGAACGTATTTTATTGTCTTAGGGCTGACTTTACCAAAGTCAGATATCTTTTATCCGTGGAATAAAATTGACGTCTGACAGTTTTAGTATGCAAAAACAGTCAAAAATTCAAAATTTATTGTCAGGATAACATTTATTCTAGGTATAAAAGTTTTAAGAAATTCGCCCTTACAAGAATTGGTTTAAAACATCTGGAATATAATACATAGCTTGATTCTTATCTCCAACCAAACTATTGTTCGCTTACACCGTGGTCGATTGTCATCAGTGGATTTAGCACTATTGGTGACACTAAGCCCAAGTTCGCACGGACGGAAAAATATCGCGGCGAGATTTTATTGCGCACTGGATTTTGTGTTGAGCCGAGCTTTGAGAAACCAACAGAGTGCATCCCAGCGCGTCAAAAAACACACTGTCCGATTTTCAACTCTCGGTGATAAGCAATGCGTTGAAAATCAAAAGCGCGAAAAACATCCCCACGGGAGAAACGCGCATATGCGAACCAGCCCGTCGATTCTGGAAAAATCTCACCGTGATAACTAAGGTGAAGTGAGCTTAGAGTTAACTGTGAGTCATGTTGATGCTAGGGATTGACACTATTGGCGACTCACTCCACGCTCACTTCACCCAAGTTTTCACGGTGAGATGGTTAAAGAATCGCACGGCAGGGCTTACCTACTCCCTGCGTTTATATTTTACATACGTACTGGAGTTCTCTAAAGCCGTTACTGATTGGCCTATGACAAAGTGTAAGCAAGAGCTCGCATCCTCATCTTACACATCCTTATCAGTTCATAAGTCAGACAGAATTGGTATTGTGGAAATCAGACAGAATATCTAGCAGAACTTTAATAGGGATACCGGGCCTACACAGAAAGAATTTATTGGTGAATGCATACCTATAGCGGGTGTTGTCCAACTGGGCTGATGGATTCTCCAAGCTTTAAGCATTTGTTACAGTCATATGTATACAACGTCTAACCTTAAATGCGCAAAACCTCCGACACCCCAACTGATTCTTAATTCAATTGACCTATTTCACAGAGAAAATAAGTCATTAAAAAAATTGTAAAGGTTTTATGTGCGGTTTTAGTTTTACTGGCCATTCTGATAGTTTCTTGCGTTTGCGACGGCGCTTTATCGAGGGAGGAGTCGTCACCGGCCCGCTGCGCCGCGCTGACATTGGGTTGCTTGACCTATTAATAAATAGACACGGCAACGTTTTTAATGAAGATTTTTTGAAAAATGTGATCTATATTAAAAAGTGGTTCAATTAATTCTGCTCGTTATTCCGATCAAACTATTTTCAGGTTTTGCTCATTTAACATTACAGGTTGTATGTTTATCTAGGGCAATACTGAAGACGACTTCAGAAAGGATTTTTTAACTATAAGGAGGTTCCTACCTACAGGATTTTCACGGCTGATGATACAGAGTGTAGATATTTGAACGTGGAAAGTTAAAATACAATACAGTATAAAGATAAAATGGTAAATGGAGAATATGTAGGTATCACATCCACCACTGGACATTAAATACAAACAACATCATCTTTATTATTTTATTCAATCCACCCCTCAAGTGTCTGGGGTACCAATTTTGTTTCTTTCACATTTTTTTAACAACCTACATCGCCTAGGACGTATTTTTGTAATATTTTTCAGTATGTACATACACAAGAAAGACATTAATCATTAAAATACTTAGGTAAAGTAATCTATACAATGGCAATAGGTTCATCCCGTTTTAAGAGATCTATTATAAAAATAGACATAAAAACACTGAAAATGTGACTGATAACTTGAAGCTGTAAGTTTTATAATTTATGGGTTCGAACTAACATAACCGCTGGTAACAACCGAAGCTTTTTAGTGGCGCAAGCATATTATACTATTAAGGAGTTCCTAATTCAGAAAGAGTTTTTTAGCTAGTTATGTATAATAAATTAATATTTTAAAATTGTATTTAGATATAAGTTAATGTTAAATCTTTTGCATGCCTACGTGGTAAAATATGGCTGTATTTTATATGTTTTTTCTGTCATCCTTATGTTACCCATATTTGCAAAATAAAATTATCTTTATCTTTAACAAAATAATAAATGAAACATACCTTCAATTTGTAAGAACCGACCATCTCCATCCGATTTTAACCCAAATCCACTAGGAACGCATGACACCTAAGTGTAACGAAACCACGGCTGTTGACATAATAACACTGCACCAGAACTCACGAAGATTTAGCAATGTTCTAGATAAACTGGAGATAAAGCACAATATCTATTGGACGACACAATCGATCTGTGAAGGCGGCTTATCAGTGACACTGTGGCTCTCAAGTGTTCCGTCGTTATCATGCCACGACCAAGATACAACGGGCTAGGACATCGCGACCAAATTCGTGACTCACACGACGGTATTTCGAAAGTAAATATTAGATATGTTTTTATACTCCCGTACAATGCCTGTCAAATATTGTTTACTAACAGTCTGTAACCTTTTGTAAGCACTACGTTTGAAAGATGCAGGTTAGTTAAGGTGAACAACATATCATTCAGTAATCGTAAATTATACTAGCGTGCGAATATACTGTCCAATGTTTATATTCTAGAACATGCGTTCAAGTCAGAGCTTTTAAAATCACCGAAAATCGTTGAGCTTTTGAAAAACAGTCCCTGGCTCTGCTTTAGGTACACGGTGAAGATGAAACGGTAATATGGGTAATACCCTATTTGAGCAGCAGATGATGCCTGGGAATCTTTGTAATATTAATAAAGTAATACATTTCAAACTTTTATCAATTAAATGTGAATTGTTGTATTACAATTTTTCTTTTGATGCTTATTTGCAAAAATCCATTTTCTGGAATTGTTATTGATTCAGTGAAAAATTCATAAATAATGAATGAAATGAATGAAATTCATAAAAAATGAAATGAAAGGTAAATTGTATTGTTAAGTTAAATGGAAACTAGGCAATATATCATAAATAAGTTGGATAATTTGGTTATTTTAGAGAAAATATGATTGTTCGCCAATATTTGCCGTATTTTTTACAATAAGTAAATATTTTTTCTCCAATAGTGGTGTAATAACAAACAAGGTTTACTACGTACCTCCGTGTCCATTGTTTAGCAATTGAAATAATGCGCGAGCGCAGGCGTCTGATAGCGAGCGAGTGCCAGACACCATCTGAGTGACACGAGGGGTGAAATACATCGGCATGATTTATAATGATACTTATGCTAACCTACATATGTAGGTTCTAAACCATAACTTACAGAAATATTCAAGATTTATAGCTGGCTAGTTGGATCGTCTATTATAATAATGGTCTACTGGCGCTTGGTCTGCGTATATTTCTTTTTTTCCCAATTCATCATCCTAATTTTCTTTAACGTTGTTTTTCTTTGGTTTTTTTTTTTTTTTGTTTAGGGAGACCTTACGCAATATTTAAGCACGTAGGTATGTGCTATACAGCTCTATGCATGGAATAGATTACTGAATGATCTAACGCCAGCTGGGTTCTTATCACCTAAATTATTAAGAGAGGTTACTTTGCGAGTTACTTGAAGATGACTTTTAAAATCGCCTTTGTTACCATCGAGACAGAAGTGGCTCTGATATTTAAATTAATTCATTCACTGACACAAAAGCACAATTTTGCACAAAAGTTCCATATATTAATCGGACTGTCGTGGCCGGGGGCGGGGGGATCGGTAAAGTTAATCGGATTGTATGGATCAATAAGTTGTCTGAAATAAATGAATATTATTTTTTTATAACCTAGGTGAGCACAAAAGAGGTTAATGAAATAGGAGAAAAGTTGTAAAATGCTAACAGTTCATTCACACGATCACACACTTATACTCACACTCATTCGCATAATAATAGCGTTTTTCTTTTTCTAGTATGTTTATTAGATTGTTTTTCAATTTTATTTTCTCAGGTTCCTGGAAAAATACCAGGTGGTATTTTTTAAAATCTCACGGGTGTAGATACTAGCGGCCCACCACAGCTTCGCACGGGTGCAATGTTTTTTGCGAATTTCCGAAATCTTCTTTCATACAAACCTCGTCCTGGCAATACCGATCACAAGAAAAAAAGAATTATCCAATTTGGTGCAGTCATTGGGAAGTAATGCGCGTACAGACATTTCGGCGAGTTTGTTTTAGGTATACAATGTAAGGATAATACGGCTATGACGGCACGGTTGGCGCAGTGGTTAAGCGATTGACTGCTGCGCTGCGTGTCGCGGGTTCGATTCCCGCTGGGAACAAATATTTGTATGACCTACAAGTAGTTGTTACGGGTCTGGCTGTTTGTGTATGTGAGTTTAAATGTTCATAAACGCACCCACAATACAGGAGAAATTCCTAGTGTGGGGCAACGTTTTTTTAAAAAAGTAGAATCAGAATATAGACACGTACCGCCATCTAGCGTCCTAGAGCAATTGTGACCGTCGAAAGTTATTGTTGTTTTCCTCGGGAACAGTATTTTTTTCTGGATGAAAGGTACCCTGTCCTTTTCTATACCCCTGCCAACGTACATGCAAAATTCATAATTCAATTCATTTCATGATGATCGGTTCAGTGGATTACCTAGGTGTGAAAAGGTAACAAACACCCAAACTTACTTTCGCATTTATAATATAAATGATGATTTATTAACTTTCTCCTTATTTTTGTATCGATGTTACTCTTCGTTGTTTTTTATATAGTTTGAACTCAGGAGGTGGCCACGTTGATTGCGGCATCAGTGGCGTTCTTCAGGTCATCCGAGGTGAAGACTATTAACTTCGAAAAAACATTTGCTTACTTCTCCTGCCTTAGGTACGTTACATTTCCCAGTTACCCGAAGATATATGTTGATAACGTAAGCGTTCCGCGGTAATCAGGTGAGTATTGTGGCGAGAAAAGCTCACCACGTAATCCTCACCAAGGCACCTTTATATATCTGGAATCACTTAATGACTATTTTCGAGATTTGGCATAGCGTTACGACTATTTCTTGACTTTTTTTTGGATTTGAAACCAGGTTTATACTTACTCCCAGCCGTTTGGTTGCACTAGATGTGAGGATTGTGTGGACAAGTTCACCACACAGTCCTGAACAACATATAGCTATAACTTCAGAATCATAATGCGACAATTTTTGGCTTTCTCAAAATTGATTTTAATGAAGTTTTCATATGTGAGGATTGTGTGGTGAAAGACACGGAAATGATCACCGGGCACCGGTCACCTGCGTGGTAATAGCTCCTTATTGACCAACAATCGATTGAATTTTTTCAAGTTGATCACAGTACATGCAGAAGACTCTCGTGAGATCAATCCATTAGGTAGGTAAACATTAGAACAAAGAAACCACGCGACTAGATACCTACGTGTGGTTTTTTTATGAATCTGTCGGTCGATTCTGGAAAAATCTCACCGTGATGACTAAGGTGAAGTGAGCTTAGAGTGAGTCATGCTGATGCTAGGGATTGACACTATTGACGACTCACTCCACGCTCACTTCACCCAAGTTTTCACGGTGAGATGGTTACAGAATCGCACGGCTGGTCAAGCTGCTGGAGATGGGAGATTGCTTTCTCTATAGGTAATAGGTAGTTAGGTAGTAATACTCTTCTACGTACTTACGCATTTACGCATGTTATAAACTTTCTAGCTACCATGAATTCATAAAAGCTAGAACGCCTTTAAAGGTAAAGGCAATGCTATGCGAAATCCTATGTGTACGTACATACAGCTCCAGAGAAACCTCATCCCCTAGAAATGGATAAAAAGCGACATCTATCAAAGGATAATAAACTACGATGTGTACGTGCGCGCCATCTCTGTGACAGCAATGAAGTTAGTGTTCTGTAGTTATGGACATCAATTCCAGAAGTAAGCGTGCAAGACACCCATTTATCAATATTTTTTTACGTTATTGATACAAAATACGTACATACGTGCTTTTAAGGCAGACGTTCGGAATCAAGGAAATTCACTTATATACCCACGTCGTTATTCGAACAGCACAAGCAGACGAGTAATTATGATGCGACGTCCAAGTACCAAGCGGTCGCTTGCATGAGCGCCGTCAGTCTTTTATTTCTAGTTAGAATATCTTAGCAGTTTCATTGATTTCACAGAGATAGCGCGCTTTTATAGATTTCTAGGGGGTAAGGTTTCTCTGGTGCTGTTTGTACATACAGTTACATTTTAACTCCAACATTGGTAAGGAATCTCTACAGACAAGAGCTCCTATGGCCCACCGGGCTGCCAAGTTTTAACCCAACTAGATAAATGGACTTCCTTAATTAATATATCTTATAATAATGATTTATAACTAGCTGCGCCCCGCGGTTTCACCCGCGTAAGTGTCGACCCCGTGGGAATATCGTGATAAAAGCATCCCATGTGTTAATCCCGGTTATAAACTATCTGTGTACCAAATTTAATCCAAATCCGTTCAGCCGTTTGAGCGTGAAGAAGTAACAGACACACACACAAACTTTCACCTTTATAATATTAATAGTGTGATTATGGGGCTGTAGGGTGTCAAAGAAAAAGCAAAATCTACGAATGACATCCGGGACCAACGGCTTAATGTGCTTCCCGAGCACCGAGGAGTATCTATATGTAATAGATGGTCACCCATCTACGAATCGACCAAGGCAAGCGTAGCTTAACTTTCGATTGACCCCTTGCGGCTGCTATTATTTAGCCACGAGCCCCTCGTAAAACACCATGCAGTTCAGAAAAAGAAATACAAAAATGTTATAATTTAAAGAAAATATTTATTTATAAAAAACCTTTATAACACATTTGCTCGTAAAAGGTCTCTTACTGCACCAATTTCAATATCGTAATGTATCTCATTACGTACTTGTGCGTAATTGTAATGTAAAGCGCACGGTTTATCAAGATGCTCCGTCTAAAACGAACGGTACCTTTTTTAAATCTTAGCAAAGAGTTTTTATGTCAGAAAAGTGGTCAACATTTTGTGAATAAAATTAACTTTGGGTGATAAAATATACTAAATAAACATTTAATTCTTTAATTTAATTAATTTTGACAATTAATTACAACCATTTATCTGTAACAAAAACACAAAAGTATTCATTTACTTTATTAGTAGGTATTACTGGCTGTTTTTTGTGCCTTTGCCATAAACAAAACACGCTGATGCTGATGAATGCCAACTGGCAACGTAATAATTAATTTTACAAATTGTTCGAATTTTAACAAGTAATTAAAGATTTATTCGTTTAAGAAAGTCCGAGTTTTATTTATTTCCTCACAAATGTGTTATAAAACGTCGTATGACATACGTGCGGTTTGATAATTACAGCCTCTGCTTTCTTATAGCCCTCACCTACGGCTCGGGCTAGCAATATCGCCTCAGCTGTAATTTTCAACTTACCGCACTTATATCATAATGTACTATTAAAAAATCAACATTTATACTTTAGGTAATACGTTATTATGTAACTCTTTGTCAGTGACGTCTTAAGATATGACTAGTAATCCAAGTAATGTACGGACTAATAGCGGTCAATACTCCGACTGTATGTGACCGCTCCTTTGCCTCCACCGTGCAGTCTCTTGCTTCGTTCACGCTGGAGATGGCAATGATACCAGAAGAATGGATGAGCGGCCCCCCGGAGTCCCCCGCACACATGGTGGGGTTCCGGCCACAGCGCTGCGCCACGCACATCGCCGGGTAGAGGTGCCACAACTTGGGGCACTGAACTACAACCAGATCTATCACTTTTAGTGGTCTGGGTAGCGGAGTTGGGTGATCTTTATTTCCTTTAATCTTAGTAATAATCATGTTCAGTCCGTACCCCACCGCGTTCGCTGCCTGCCCCTTAACCGCGGTGAAGTCCACCGCACTCACCTTTGCATACTGCCGCAGTAATATCGACTCAGTGTTCAGCATACCTATGTCGTTTTCGATTAGTATTAATTCACCTACAATAATCCCCTTAAACGCTGGGTGTTTGTACTGGGACAAATCTCAAACAAGTCGTTCGGCTGCGCTCTTATCATTTTCTTATGTTTTACGCCTGTCAGGGTCCACGTCGCGCTTAACACTGAGGCCGTGCAAAACGTGATGCTTCTAGGTAGGCTGACTGCACTCGCATTCACTGGCACCAACTCTAAATTAACAACATACGGGAACTCATCTTGTAACGCATCTCTGCCTCCAATGATACGCAATCCTGACTTCGCAACATGCACTTTCACCAAAGAGACCAATAAAACAGTTCTCACACATAACTTGCAATAACTCATTGTTCCAGATTTAACGACCAGATATTCAATTATACTACATTGTTCAACTATAACTTTTTCATATTTTGATTGGATTCATCGTATAGCATGTTTTGTTTCAGTGTTTTCTAAGATTTAAATTTATTTCCACATTAAGTTTTTTATAACACGGTAGTAAACGAAAACCAATATCAACCAAATATGTAAGTAAGCATTCTAAAACAAAATGCATTGCATCGCGTACATATTATTTACATATTGTTTATTAAGAATTGATTGCGTGCCTTCATGTTTAAAAATTGAAAGCGTTAGAGAAGTTAAAAATGATGAATACCCGTTCATAGTGAGACTGGAAAGCCGAATTATATTAATATTTGGTAATAGAATTAATACTGAGAATAATATCCACATATGCACTTGTGTCGCCTTGAGCCCGTCGTGGTCGCTGACGGCCGGCCACTGCATCGACAGCACCGGCCCGAAGAGGGACCTCTCTGATAACCTGAGAATACAAACAGTCGTACGATATGGGTCTATCAACAGTACTACGGCGGAAGTGCTATCAGCGATCCTCCATCCTAGCTACTATGATCCTCTACTAAAGATACAAAATGACATTGGGCTACTGAGAACTGAAATAATCCGGATAAAGAAGTTCGCCCTCATAAGTACTATAGATATCAAGACATTAGGTGGCTACGAGGTCACTCTAGCTGGTCACACAAAGACTAATGGATATCTGAGAATTGGAGGAACTGATATTTCGGATAGGAGGCCGCCGCCACAGTTGCTGAATCTACTTGTAGTGCGATATGATAGTAAAAATGAATCAATGCTTCCAACAAAGTGCGTGGCAAAACGTTGTTCTTCGTCGTCGAGTCAGTGCGACGCGGACTCAGGCGGGCCCATGCTGCACTCGACTGGTGTCGTAGGCATCAACACCTTAAGCCTGGAAAATATTAAGTTGTGCGCCGCGATAAAAAAAAATGGACTGATCAGGATGGAATTCATAACCCCGACGAAACCGCACATCAAATGGATCAATAACAATGTTCTCCGTTCAGATTTTTAAGGATAAATTGAATCCCTGGTTTTCTATTGCGTAGAGAATTGTTCTCGTTTTGAGTTTTACACGTGCTGAACCGGATTCTGAAATTTTGTATTTCTTTCCCAATCACATTAATTTTATAAAGCAGTAGCGATAGCTGCGCACGCGCTGCTTGTGGACCACCAACAATGGCCTTGGAAACATCCCATCCTTATTACGGTTTTGTAAGACATTAAAGACAAACTCACTACGTACTCGTAACTAGAAGAAGCCCGTGGGGTGGTCCAACCATGATCCACCGTATTTAAATGGAATTTTTGTGTAAGTAATGTTCTCTATTGTATAGATGAGTAATAGGTGAGTAATAGGAAATGCAGGGGTGAATCGGGATGAAACTTTTAAATGGATTTTAACGTAGTTTTTTGCCAACGAGGACACTTAATCCTTAATTATAATACAGTAAACACATTAGAGACCTTTAGGGGCCCGTAGCTAAATAATAACAGTCGCTCAGGTCGACCGATCAGGTTACGGCACGCGGCAAGCGTAGCTTCGCTTGCCGCGGTTGATATGTGGGTGGGTGACCATCTTTACATACCGAGACCCCTCCGTGCCTCGGAAATCACGTTAAGCCGTTGGTCCCGGCTGTCATTCTTAGATCTTTGACAGTCGCTACGGGTACTCAGAAGCCCGAATTCTGACAAACAGTCTTACCTAGGGGTATCGTATTACCCAGTAAATGGGTTGTGGAGGTCAGATAGGCAGTGGCTCCATGTAAAATACTGGTATTCAGCTGCATCCGGTTAGATTGGAAGCCGACCCCAACATAGTTGGGAAAAGGCTAGGTAGATGATGAAGCTTGAGAAACAGTCGTAACGAAAATGGACTCAGGCGCAGCTCTATTGTCTCCCATTATATTCAGTGATGTTGAATGCTTATAAAACGTTTATAAATGTCAAGTTTTTATAAAATGGGTTATTGTATTATATATCTTTTAAACTTGCTGTTTAAAACCCCAACATTGTTGGGAAAAGGCTAGGCAGGCAGGTGATGATTTGAGACCTTTTGGTAAAAACGATATTATTTCAATGTTAAAATCCATTTTAAAGTTTCGTCCCGATTCACCCCTGCATTTCCTATTCACTCCGTTTTACCGTTAGGAAATTAGTAATCATTTTTACAACTTTTTTTATTTAAATTACATAATTTACAGGGCGTCAAGTGTAATAAAAAACGATGAGAGATTTTAATCTTTATTGTAAAATAATTATTATCTTAACAACACTATATTAAAGAACTACATCAGAAGTAGGTTCTAGGGTGCAATGATAGATAACACAGTTATTTTTGTAAACTGTCAATTAAAGTACAATAATAATTATACATCAATTATTTCATACTACATTTTCAATGACTATTTTTAATAAAAACTAACAGTAAGAAACAGCGGTATTAAGAAATGTCATCAGAAGAAAGAGAGCTTTGTTACTGTGAAGATGAAAGATTTCAGGTGGGTACCCACAGCAGCTTCTATTGAAAGTTGGACTTGACAATCTTTTCCCATTCATATTTTCGTTGACTGCATGTCATCAGTTATCATATCACAATGACGATCACATTTCCAAAAAGAACTAAAATCCCTTCACTTTTAACTCAATAATAATTGTAATTTTAAATTAAATAAAAATTAATATTATCAAAAGTAAGTTAATCACGATATAACATTGTAAAATCATCATCAAAAAGAGATTTTGATAGTATCTATCTAATAAATCATCAATATTGTTTTATTTAAATTATACGCTTATAATTAGACCACTAAGGTTGAAAATACAATAATAATAGCATACATTTGTTCTCAAGTTCTTTATAGTTTTACACTTGTGTAGTATTTTAAATACTATGGGGCTGAGAACGATATGCCCCTGCGACAAAGAACTGCAGATATCGCCCTATATCACTCTTCATTTACAAAAAACGACCACCCTAATCGATTTTCTTAATTCGTTCCAATAAACATTTTTGTCATACTTCGTTCGAAATTCCACTATCAAGTCTTCAAATGCAGTCTTATACTAACAATAAGATTACAGTTCCGTTACAACGAACTCACTCCATTTGGGAAGGGCCAAGACTGGGACTTAGACTTAGAGAGTTCTATTTTACGGTATTCATTATTTTTTTTTTATTTTTTAAGGACAAAACATATCAGGTGAAATCGAAATATGTTCGTTTAAAATTAGATCGAATTATAGGGTAAGCAAAGTAAGCAAGTTTATTATTTAATATTCCTGTTATATTGTTCAGAGCAAATTCAGGTTGTTAAGATAGATTGCTGCAACGTTGCGCCTGTGCTGGTTTTGCCACAAGACGCAGAAACTTGAAGAGTCATTATATTTGAAATAATTCTACCAACTATTAATATGTTATCATGATAAGAGTTATACATCCAATTCTTAGTACAACAACAATAAAACTGCTATTCCTACGACATCTATGTATGTATTTGTAATAATATTATTCAAAGAAAATTTCATATTCCGTTTGGGTATAATGCGCAGAAAAATATTACTAAAATGGGAAGCCTTGCTTGCAAAGTATAAGTATGTTAGTTTAAGATCAGATTTACACCGTCGAAGCACACGAGCTGTATTTTCCTATCGTGCAGTTTATCATCCAGTTCATCTGGGAGACTGCATATTAACGGCGTATAAAACATTTCAATCACAAAGTTAGAAA
This sequence comes from Eremobia ochroleuca, assembly GCA_949629135.1. Taxonomy (NCBI): domain Eukaryota; kingdom Metazoa; phylum Arthropoda; class Insecta; order Lepidoptera; family Noctuidae; genus Eremobia; species Eremobia ochroleuca. The sequence goes on along the minus strand of OX451384.1, from coordinate 26,889,360 downwards.
TCCCGAAACGTACATTAGTGAAATAGAAATTAGCATAGTGTAAATAAATTCCTTATATTTTGTTTTGTATCACGCAAAAAAGTTCAAGAATTCTGAAAGCGAGCTTTCATCTGCAGTTTGACTGAGGCCAGAAGATTGTTGTAATAAAACTGCATAAGATATTATACAGTATTACGGACTTAAACTAAGTTTTATCTACTTAAAATAACAGCCAGAAAACTGACTATAATATGTCAGTCTAAGGAGTAGAAGACATCCTAAAGATATGGACTAGGCTTCCGTAAAGTGGGTAGAACGACAACATTGCAGAGTCACAAAAATTACACATTGGACATCGATGATAGTAGATTTACGTCAAATACGACAGAGAACTATTGAGCTAACAATAATACCAAACATTTATAAATAACTTTCCTTTAAAATTTAAAGTTTAGTATATAGACACATAACCAGAGATAAAATGACATATATTTTTACCATTGACAACACTGAGATTCTTGTGGTGAAAACATTTAATATACTTATGGTCAGACTTTTAACTAGCTGAAGTAAAATTACAGCTTGTGTTACCACTTTTAAACGAAATTAAATAGTGATGTTACAAAATGATCGATTAATTCAAGTAACATTCAGTTAAAATCGATCCAGGTTAAATCGATTTTATAAAAGAGGATAATATTATTAGAGGTTGACATTTAAATGAAATTCAGGTTAATACAACTTTACAACAAAAACATTGAGCCATGCCTAATTAATTACTGTTTTGTCATCACATTCGTGATCGGATTGGATTTATAAAAAGCATTAATTCTAATCACAAACATGTTTAAAAAAAAAAAAAAATTGAGGTTTTTGGTATTATGCAAATAATCCTGTAAGTATAGTAAACGTTATTCCTAATAAAAAGTTTAATTAATTTAAATTTATCGATATAGTAGGAGTTCTAGAGTAAAAATTGAAATAAAATTATCTTTAGTAGACTATGTATTTACGCTGATTTGAAACTACAAAATATATTTTTATCCGATCAATACAAATAATATTTGATTGTTAACGGTTAAATAAAAATTGATAAAATTACAATATCTAAATTAACACGATGTTTCATTGAGTTTTAATCACATCACTAGTAGATAGTGTGGCAATATTTTTTAAAGAAATGACAATAAGAAGTGTCATTTTACTGCAGCTAATTAAAAGTCGCACAATATTACACAACGGTGCCGATTTTGTTTTTCACAAACTTAAACTAAATTTAAGTACAGTGCATCTTTTTCTTTCTATCTCATTAAAAAAAGGACAGAAGAAACATTTTTGTTTAGTCCTGTCAAATTAATCAGCGCCTGACGCAAATTGACGTAATTTTAGTAGACAAGTTTTTACTCACATCTAAACGTGTATAGAGTGTGGAGTAGTGTCAGGCGCTGATTAATTTGACAGGACTAAACTAAAATTTATCTTGTTCTTTTCTTAATGAAATAGAAAGAAAAGATGCACTGAACTTAAATTTCGTTTAGGTTGTGAACGAGGGAATCGGCACCAATATCTATTTATTTAGTTTAACTGATAAGTTCAATATTCATACTACAACATATTCTTGAATATGGTAGCAATATGAGAATGGCTGCATTTAGGCAGCCGTTATTTCTGTGAGCAGGTCCTATTTCCGGGTAATAAGGTCATATTATTGTGTTAATTGAACGTCCCATTTGCTTTATCTCATTTTCCGCGTTAAAATAGTGCATTGACGAGGCAACTATGTATGCTTGACGATACCTTCAGATTAACAACACTGTTGATCGTAAAGTGTTGCGCGTCATAATACGAGCTAGTTCGAACCGTGATGTGTGTGCGCAACGTTGCTCAACGTTCCACGTCAATAGTTGCCTAGCCAGTACACAGCTCAAATACATTGCAATAATTATCATTGTGAAGTTTATTGTTCGTGGTGGTATTTCGTGTTTTAATTTGAAATGTCGTATAATTGTCGTAAGATCTTGCGTAGTGTTTTATAACTTTGAGTATAATCAGTCAATAGTCCGTATAATAGTTCTGATATCGACTTAGTTCAGTGGAATTCGTTTATACTCGACTATGGCACAGCCAAAAAGATGTTATCACCGGGTATTTGAGTTATTTTAGTTCGTCGTATTGTTGTTTTTGACACTTGTATTTAAATGTTTATTGGCCATAGCGGTCGGAGCCTGGTGCTCTATGATGGTCGCGTATGGCGCACTCCCTTATTCAGAAACCTTGTGCATGTCGACACACGCCGCAGCCGAGAGCGAATTCTTCGCCAGTTTCTGGATGCTGCACGTGTAGAGGACATTCATCTGACGAGCCGGGTAGTTGCTCGCCTTTGGGTCCTGAAGACAAGTTAGACATACCATTAACATCGTTGTCCAAGCCTTATTATTTATTTCTTTAACCATTTATGTACACACGTATAAACTGACAAGAATATAGAAACACAAAAAAAAGTGCAAAGTTGATGATTGTTTGTAAAGAAATCTCTTCCACAATACCTGAGATAGGAATGTATAAAAAAGATATGTAGACAACGTGTGCAAGAGTAGAAGAGAACAAAATACATAAGTAAAACAAAAAACACTTCACTAAGGGCTGACTTTTTCCATCGCCAGATAACTTTATAATTTTTTATATGATTATTCGAGAAATAAAATTGACGTTTGATAGTTTTCGTATGAAATAACTGTCAGAATTTCAAAATTATTTCTCGTAGAAAGTTATTAGATTATTGAAAAATCAGCCCTAATTTAAATATAAACATCCAATATGAGAAAGAAAGCGTATATTTTTGGGATTGTGTAAAAGTATGGGCCGATTATATTGAGTAACCGTTCGGCACCTCTCCCACCGTCGAAGATTAGTAAAAAGCGAGCAGAGCTACAAACGAGTTGTGAACAACGAGCAGCGAGTGAGTAGTTTGGATAGTTTTATCCCTGGGCTTTGAGCTCGTGAGTAGAATGACTGCCCAGTCACTTGTTGGTATGCGTATGTACAGACGCCAGCACATCAAGCTACCCGAAACTGTCAGATTTTCCCAATCAACTTTGAACCTTATACTTTAGCGATAAAGTTGAAAATCTATTAAAGAAATCTGACAGATTGTAGTAGCTTGATGTGCTGGCGTCTGTACCAAGCGAGAATCTCCCAGCGAGTGTTCTGCCCGCCAAGCAAGCGTCGCGTCGCTGAGCGATTATATTCTTTGATAGCTTCTGTCGCTGCGGCAAACGAGTACTCGTCGGCAGTGTGATCAGTCGGCGAACAATGTATTAATACTTGATCACCGACTGTTTTTACTCTTTTCTTGTTAATTGCCGGCGGTGGGTGAAGTGCCTTAAGGTGTAACTAATTTCCGGTCTATCGTCTTTAACCAGTCGATATTGATCGCTTCGAAACATAATCGATCGTTCATCATCAATAATCAAAATAAAATGAAACTCGCATGGAGTTTTGATCTTTTTGTATTTCCAGCTGCTAACTACAATACATATTGATATACTTAATTGCAATTTGTCATACGTACCAGCGGGGCATTGCGGCAGCATGTGCTTGGGGATGCTTGTGATACGTTGGAAGTCGTCGTGACAGGAGTTGCAGAAGTGCGACGTGCCGAAACAGAAGAACACTGCCACCTGTTTTATGATACAAACCTGTCTGATTATTGGTTCACAATATTATTTTAATGAAAAGACGACATGGACTGTAGTTTCTGAATGGAAAGATAAGATCCGAAACGAAATATAGTTACTGACATAGCTTGCAGAGTCTGCAAACTGAATGTGCAGTTGGTCCTTCGACAGACATGCGACCGTTTCTCACGAACCTAGCACAGGAGGAAAAAATGCTCCCATTTACATGCATTTACATGCTGCCGGTGTCGCGGGCGCATCTTGATTAATGTAATATCAAATGTCAATGTCGATTAATGTGTGTTGTCTTTGGTCCCTGGCCCTTACGTCAAGCGCTTGAGTACGAGGATTTTGACTACGTTGTATATTTTATCTTTTTTTTTATTTTTTATTATTATTTTATTTTTCATTTGTAACGTTTTTGTTTGTGCAGAATAAACGTTTTTTCTTTCTTTCTTTATTTAAGAAGCAAGCGCTACAAGCAAGTCTTTGCTTAAACGTCTGTACATATTCACTTTGATAAATCAACAAAATTACTGCAAATGATTACGGTAGGACCCCAGTGCCATCTCAAACATCGTTTCTCATCTTTGCATGTTAAGGTTAAAGAACACAGTTACCACCCGTCAGAAATCTGGCAACTAACGGTTAAAAAAGTGATGGTGCGGAGAAATTTTGATCGTTCGCCGAGGTGTATCGCGTTCATAATCTCGTATAATTTGCTTTCCATCGCCACATAATCAATTATCTATTTAAGCAAATGTATTCTAAGTTGATTTTTGAGTGACCATTTGTAACAAAAAGGTCCTAACAAGTTTTTGGTTGCAATGGAATTTGAACTTTCAGTGTGTTGTTCCATAACTAGAAAAATAACTCAAATTTAACATTTAAATATCAGTATATATACAAACTGTAACTCAAATAACGCACAACCTCATAAGGGGTCATTGTACTCATCATTATGAACAACTTTTACTATGGAAACAAACCTGAAATCGCGAAAAAAAAATCAGCTGTTTCCTACGTTTATGTTCGCATAACTCGTCAAAATGTAAGGAACAGCTGTTTTTTTTTTCACGATTTCAGGTTTGGTCCCATACAACTTGTATAATAATTTAGTTAGCAAGTAGCAAATTACAGTACGTAGTTCTTAAAGTTGAACTCGCATAGATTCGTCTGTTTGATCTCTTCAAGTATCACATTAAAGAGAATGTACTTACAGAGCAGCAGTATCGGCACTTGTACTCTAAGAAGTCGGCGCCGTGCTTGGGGCAGGTGCGGGCGCCGGCGACGTCGCTGCACCCACCGCACACCAGCTCGGCGGGCTCCCACCAGCCGCTCGTCTCAGCCTCGCAGCGGGCCAGCCCGCCGAAATATGCCTGGACACGAACATGTCACTTCTAAAGAAGAAATTCTGATCCCAAGAGATATGCATTGGATAGATAGGCCTGGTTTGAGCTTCAGTCTACAAAATTGCAATTTACATCGAATAGTATGAGAAAAAAGTGCAACTAGGTTGTGGTTGGTCCACGTCGACAATTCTATATTGGTCTTCTATTGGTAGCGAAAAGTGTACACAATACACTATAGGTATACTTCTGCCTTACTCTTCGGGAAAAATCGGTGTGATGTCATGTCATGTTATATTACCACACGAATCAATCTGAACAGTCGAAACCAATCAATCGATCGTAAACTACTTGCACAATATGTTCAAAGGATTCTGCCGAAAACTGCCCCTCAACATGAACACAGAGGTTGTGTGTTCGAGCCTTCCCAGTGGAAATTATTTCCTTTCTCCCCTCTAAACTCAGTAAGGGAGGAAGGGGGAGAGGTGCAGGAGGTAACAACGAGTGCGATAGGGAGCGTTGAGAAATGTGTGAATGATATCAACAAATAAAGTAGTCCATACGGGCTGAGCCCAGCTTAGCTCAGTCTGAAAGTGACAAGTGAAGTGAAATTTCCCCAAAGATTGCAATACACCATTCGATAGGTTTTATTTAGATCTACTTTCTCACCTTATCGAATGTCAGATTTTTAGGTATATAAATGGCCGAGAGCCGAAAAGCTGTTTTTTCCATAGACTTCAATGTAACTTTGGAGGCTATTTTGACAATGTTCCCATCTACTTAGAACAATAGTTATTTTTGCATGCGAGTACTGACTCGCCACCTCTGGGGTATCAGTATACCCCCTAGTTTACTTCACCGCAAGGTGGCGCTTGTGCGGTCAGAGGCCTTTTCCTACGCAAACTCGGCAGACTACAGGAGTCTGCCGAGTTTAGTATAAAAGGTATTTCAACACTCACCTTCCCGCATTTATGGCATACATAGTACGCGTATCTCTCCATGGCATAGGTGGCAGGGTCTGGCACCTGCTTGCCTTTGGCGCCGCCGGGCAACGCACAACCCTCGTATTCCAGCCGCATCAGAGCCTTGCGCTTTACCTCGTCGTATAGTTGCCTGATTGGAGCCAGCAGCTCCTCGAGTGTCCAGTGACTCATGTCCTCCTAGAATTGTTAATTGCAGCTATTAACTACGCTTAGCATAAATAATGTAGTAAATAGATCATATTATTTCTGTACAATCTATTAACCGGTTGAATGCCGAACGTCTCGCGTAGATCCACGAAGGTTTAACTATGGACAAACTGTGTGAGAAGGTACTTAACCATGCTTTTTACAAATCATTTCTTGCGACGGAATTGCGGTATTCAGGTTACTTAAACCAAAATCTGTTGCCATATCTCATGCCAACTCCTGAAAACTAGCGAATGAGAATCCGTGGCGGTTTTTCTTAACAGACTTTCAGAAACTGAAGTTTATTTTACCGCGCGTTTCTATTTAAAATCGATCGTCGCTCGAATGCGCGATCATTGTCACTTTTTGTTCGAAAAACCGGAAAGCGCCCTCAGAGGGCACGACCACGCGTTCAGGTTCACCAAACAAAAAGTGACATAAGGACGCGTCGATCGCTTTTAGATAGGACGCGGCCTTATACCTACTAAGTGGAACCGGTTAAAAATAAGCATTTTCCCACGAGAGAGTGTGGGTCAGATGAAAATAGGTATATATCTATTAGGTGAATCAAATATAAACAAGACTTTTTTTATTACTGGTCGCTGAGTGAAGTGACGCGCTTGGTGCTGTTGTATGTGTTAGGGGGAATCATCTAGGGGAGGGGGGTATACTGCTCCGGCTCACTTTAGTTTATTGCGCGCCAGTAGCATCATGTATGAGCAGGAGGTATACAAGTCTGTTGAGCAACGACTTATCATAATTTTTTTAACACGGGAGGGCATAAAACCTTTTGAAATGTTGCATCCATTGACTCTACAGTTCGATAAGAATACACTTTCAAGAACTCAAGTGTAGGAATGGCACAAAAAAAATTCAAGTGGAGGACGCCGTTTTCACACTGACCAGATAGTGGAATCATTTGTGTGCAATCGGCTAAAGGCACGACCGACTACATTCTTCGATACTGGCATCAAGAAACATCCCCTGCGCTGGGAAAATGTGTTAATAGAAGGGGAGATTATGTAGAAAAATAAAATATATTCCTTTTTTTTACGAGTATAATAAATAATACGTGCGTATTGTTTTTTACTTAAGTCCGGTTTATATTTGATCCACCCACGTATAATGACGATCAACTTACCTTGCAGATGGGACACTGTGAGAAAGAGAACGTTATCCTGGGGCCAATCCATTTGTTGGCGAGAACTTTCTTGCAGCAGTGTAGGTGGAACACGTGACCGCATTTTAACTGCAAATAAAATAAAATATGCAATCTCCTATTCTGAAATGAAAATGGAGGTATTAATCAGATCTCTGATGTCAAGGCTTTATACCATTCTACCCAAGTGGGGCGAAACCCAATAGGCAGGTAATAATTTTACACATTTGTACCGTCGACCGCAAGTATATTGTGTCAAAGTGACATTATCGACGCCTGTACAGTTACAGTATGGGGTCGGTTTTCGAAGTGCAGGTGTTTTTATGTACGGTCAACTGTACCCCACAGTAAGAACTTACTCAAGGTATGTGAGAGTGGGGATTGTCAGAAGCAAAGTGCGGCTTATGGCCAGCAGCGGGTGAAGTCGGGCTGTGTGTGTGGGTGTGGAAGGATTTACCTGTAAAGCAGGTGCAGCCTGCAACGGATCGGTGAAGCAGATCATGCACATGTCATCGGCATCCTGCCGTAAAGGCGTGGCTTCATCGGAGCCTGCGCACCCGAACAAGCACGGCAGACACGTGCGCTCGGCGCGGACGCCGCCGCACAAATGATTGCATGGAAGCACACGACTACACGCCTCCTTGCCGTGATCCTGGGTCAGAGAAACGAGATTGAAGACTCAAGAACCAAAACACTTTAAGACAATGAAAATTGTAAGAAAACTTCAACTGCTTCACTTTAATAATAGTAACTAACCTGGCACTGCTGATCAGCACACACGTTGCCAATAGCCAATAGCCCGGAATTGCCCCGAGTGCCACAGAAGCGGCATGTGCCCGCTAGCCCGGGCGGACCGGGCAGTATGGCCGCGCTTTCTCCCGCGCCGTTGTCACATACGCCGCTCTCCATTCCTCTAAATTCGGCCAGACCCTTGAAAGTGCGGCGGTCGACTAGTAGAAGTAGCCAGAAGAGTTTGGCTCGGCCGCAACCTTCGTGGATGTCGATGCGGATGGCGCTTTCTTCCTCTTTGCATATCTGTTAAAGATATATAATATTATGGTATTTGTATTAAGAAGAATGAAATCGTTATTTATGCAACTGTTGTATAATAAGGGGTATTAAAATACGAACGTGGGTGATTATAGTATCATATGAGTGTTTTAATACCTAATTATGTACAGTTGCATACAAGTCTTTATCTACACCCATGATGAGTCCTCTATAAAAGCTTCTGAAACCATAAAGTGTTGTAAGAACTCTATGTAAATTCATGGAAAGTTTAATTGCGGAGCATCTAATACAAACTATGTATTAAATTTTTGCAATACTAATATCGATCAAAAATGGCGGAATAGCATGGGTGTAGATAAAAGCATTTACGTAAGCGTTTTATATTTTAGCTCGTGATCAGCGATCTCAAAAACCCCTATAGAGATGTATTTTTTATAGCAAAGACGCATTATACCAAGTACCTACGCGCCGTAATTTACCAAAAGTTGAAAATTCGAGTTTTTTTTCAAAAAATCGCCCCGCTCACCAGTATTGACCAAATTGAGTCTAATTGCCTGCATTCGAAAGAGGACGATTGACGCTATCTATACTATACAGCACCCCTCGGGAAAATGAAAACAACCCTAAAAATAAGAGGGTTGTATCTAGGAAATGACGCGTTTTTCACGATTTTCCCCCCTCGCTGGTAACTGGAACCTGTCTGTCTGTTGAATGTTTTCAAGGATACTAACCAGTACATGCGCTCTCACCATAAAAATGTCAAGTCTAAAGTGATCACTAGAACAATCATATGAACGATAAACCTTGCTGTTGCACTTGGTTTCTAATCTTTTAGGGGTAAGGCTTTCTTATTTTCTTCCACAGCTGTCTTCTTACCTCATAAGCAGGAAAACGTCGTAGGCTATTATTACAGGTAAACAATACCAGCGTCGATGCGTCACCTATAGGGATAAATTGGTAGTGTCTCTCCCCATTTTCATTGCCCTTGTGTTTACCCTTATCTGTTGAATATCTTTTGTAGAAGGTTCTAATAAATACATGTAAAGATTACACTGACCTGTCGATGGTGCGTCCTGGCGGATCTGTTGAGATGCAGGAAGCGGTCGCACTCGGAACACAGTGGGCCACAGCTGCGGCAGTCGATAACGGCCGCTGTGACGCCGTCGTCGTGGTTCGAGCACAGTGGGCGTCCCTCTGACTCGCCGCGGCGGGAGTCGCGGCCGTCGCTCGTTCTGTTGATACTTAAAAATAGGTCGAAAATTGGTATATTTTAATAAATACAGCACCGGTGAGGATAAATTTAAATCTTGGCGAATTTCGTGATGTTTTATCACCAGCTTGGATTCACACAATGCTGGGTATCCCTAGGCTACTTCTGTACTACTCTACTTCCTTACATGTCTCTACTTTCTTAAGGGTAAGCTCGACTTATCCGTTCGGGTTTAAGTACAAAGGTACGAGGGCGGACTCCATTCCTAAGGCATTAAGGCTTAGACACAACTTTCAATTATGTTTGCATGCACCCGTACTCTTCTGCATCAGCGGGTCGATTTGGTGACCACTTCATGCTGACTTTAGGGAAGGATGTTTCTTAGCGACAGATAGAAACCGTTTCAGAAAACGGAGTATTCTGACGGATAGTTCTTACTCAGCTCTTTACGGTATTTTGCTTACGAAAAGTCTCACATCTAAGTACTACTAATTCTAACACTCACAGTTCCACATGTGACTGTTCAGTAACACATAGCGCCGCCAGTGCTAGCCACACGGTGGGCGCGGCGATGCAGCGCGCGGGCCGCCGGTCGGACTCCGACAGCTGCGCCACGGCAGACACGTATGTAGCTAGAGCCTTGCGGATTTCTAGGCCCCAAGCTGGTGACACTTTGTCCTGCAAAAAGTTTACATGAATCAAATACGAGTTTATCAAACAACACATACGCCAATAAAATATGAGGCAAAGAAACTACATTTGCCACTTCTGCACCACAGGCAACACGTAGAAGTTGCATTTACTACTACTGCACTACATACGTCACCTAGCCATGACATATAAAACATAGAAACTACATTTGTACTGCTTAATTAATGTGATGCTGGTATGATAAGAACAATGTTCTAAGTTTCTGAAAATAGTTTTTAACGAGACTTACGAGATAAAGAAGGAACAAATTATGTTATACAATATGTAACAAAATCCCTGTTCGATCCGAAAGGGGCACACAGCTACTGCAATAACATTACCAGAAAGTCATAAAAATTCTTATTATTATTGGAAAATTTGGTTATTGCTATTTAAATTAAGTGCCAAAATTACCCCAATTTCATTCAAAATTTTCAAACTTCTAACAGAGGTAATTATGTATAACAAAAGTTATGACTTGACCCACTAAACGGCAGCCGCCCGCGCCCCATACATCCCCATACACCACAAGTAGAATTTCCCATTCAAAATATTGCAGAATATGTCTTTTTAATTTTTGTAGTAATTACTTCATATACAGCGTGTCCCTGGAAGTATGGATCAAATCAAATAGGAGCATGGGCAAGGTCTTTTCCAAACTTTTTGATCCTGAGAAAGTTGGTGCAATTTTTTACGGTTCAAAGTTATGACCAATTTTTGTATAAACTCTCAGCACGATACTTCACTACACCTTTACTGATCGGACAGCTTTTTCTTATGTTTTATAAACAAACATACCTCAGCCATATCTGACAGTAGTTTAGCGACTAAATGCGCGTGTTTCTTTGTTGTTTCGCCCCTCATGAACCAGGTCGCAGGCGCCGCTTGGCCTACGCTGCCTCCCATCGTCACCGAGGAAGGGGTGGCGCCACTGTTGCCCTTCACTTTCACTTGCACGGTGATCGCTTTGCCAAGATAGCATATTAGATGATCTAGGAGAGTCACTCTGGAAATAAGAATGGTTAAATTGTATTTTAGTTAGGCATAGATTTTCAAAGATACAAGGGTGAAAAAAGACACTTAACAAAGCCAAGATTCACTTATTCTTCCCGTCATAATAACATTTACCTTTTTTATTCTACCTCGAACTAAAATGCTCATTTCTAGAGTCTGCCTCCATTGGACTTCTCAACAAATGCAAGAAACATTGATTCAGAATGTAATAAGTTTTCTTACCTAGCATTAAGCTCATTGCCGTAATTTACAGCTGCTAACATCTTCTGTGGAGGTATTTCTGTGATCATGCGCCTGAGCAGTGATATCACCTGAAATCAAAACCAGAGTGTTTATTTCTGTAAATTGGTTGTAGAAAACAAAATAATTAATAATAATATTTTAAAACTACATGAGGCCGGTGATCCTGACCGGCTACTCTAAAAACAATCAGATCTTGCGAAGACCATGCAGATTATGTCTGAGATGGTCTTTTGAAGATTGAACCACACCGATTTGGGTGAATTCTCCGTGCAAATTACAATAATAGATCCTATTAGACTGATGTTACGAAAGAAGAAAGGTCGGGTTTATGAAGACACGAGGAACAGGGCGTAAAGTTCACTCATCCTCCATAGGAAATGGATGACCCTCCGACCAGACGGGTGTTGTGTCTGATGGGCAAAAGCCCAAAGATTGATGTCGGGACGTTGTATTTAATTGTATACTAGTTGCGCAGTAAACTCTTCTTGCATGATGTAGGATTGTGCGTGGCGTCAATGTGATGCATAGCTCGCATGTAGCGATTTAGATGCTGCCACAGGTTTAACCTTTTGACCGCCACGGACGGCTATAGCCGACAAACGAAAACGTGCCAAACACGCCACCGACGTCTACAGCCGTCAAGAAAACGACATTTTTTAAGTACAAAATAAATCTTTTCTAATTTAGTATATTTATTTTGTACTTAAAAAAATTCGTTTTCTTGACGGCTGTAGACGTCGGTGGCGTGTTTGGCACGTTTTCGTTTGTCGGCTATAGCCGTCCGTGGCGGTCAAAAGGTTAAATTACTGGTCTTTTCAAACCTCAACAATGTGATGCAACAGATGTGCTTACCTGTCGCTGCACTCGCTCGCTGCCCGTGTGCAGGAGGGCCAGCAAGTCAGCCAGTAACTCTGTTCGCTGCGCTAAATGTGCACGTCCCACTGCACTGCCACTGAGCGCCAACAACTGCAATATTTTGATTGAGTAATCACTTTGCTATGCCTGAGTTGAGTTAAACAAAATACTGTTAGATTCAGTCTCATGCGAATGACCGGTACGCAAATAAATCTTTTCTTTACTCCCTCCCATCCATCACCTACCCATTCTCCCCCCTCCTCGCCTCTTCTCGCCATTTGCGCTATAGTCTGTGCCGGCCAGTCAGCGAAGCATGTTCACAAATCCTTTTTCATGCCAACGCTTGTACGAGGTGGTGCTAAAGAGCATTGTTGAGGCGATGAAGGAAATGCGTTCCCCATATAAGTGTTGGCTTGAAGAAACATTTGTAAACACGCGGCCGCATACGTATGTGTCGTTGGGCGAAATATTTTCGGGGGGAGTGAATGACGTATCTTTATGCAGTTAGTAGAGCAAGCTATAACTTACCAACGACAGCATCTCGAAGCAATAGTTATCCTGCATGAGCGGTGGCGGCCTGGCGGGCAGTTCCTCAGCGGTGCGCTCGGCCGCCTCGGCGCACAGTAATGCCGTCTCCCAATCATCCCGCACTCGTGCCGCCTCGCAACCGATGGCGGATACGATGTGTGTCATCACCTGAGGAATAATAAGTTAGTGTTAGGTGAATGGACCGAAAAGGCTTCTTTTGAAACTGTATATTGAACTACCCCAAAAATACAAAGTATATGACCATTAATACGACTATTTAGGGGTATCCATACACGATTCTTAGCGAATTGCTAGATCTTTAAGAATTATGTCTGATATCCCATCTTCTTCCTTTTCGTAATGTATAAACATCCTATGTACAGACGCCAGCACATCAAGCTACTACAATCTGTCAAATTTCGTTAATAGATCTTCAACTTTATCGCTAAAGCATAAAGGCTCAAAGTTGATTTGGAAAATTTGATTTTCGGGTAGCTTGATGTGCTGGCGTCTGTACTACCGGATATCGTACACACGGCGACACATCAAGCATCATTTCCATTTTTAGCTGACCTCGCATTGTATAGGGTTTTCATACAATCAGAAGTCTGCTTATAATGATTATTTATAACTTTATGTGCAACCGTGCGTACGTTCATCCAGTAGTACGTTCCTATGGAATAGTTTTCGACCTCCATCCTGGCAAAACTGCGAGACAAAGCTAGTAAAACATAAAACATACCTGTCTCTGCAGGGTGGTAAGTTTGTGTCCAGCGAACAGTATGCCCACGACATGTTCTCTAAGATCGCTATCATCTGCCGCAGCGCCGTCTTCTACTGCGGCCGCGGCCTCCGTGCCCGACTCGCTGCCACTGCGGTCCCATTCTAACAGCTTGCCGAACACCTAGGAATTACGAAAGGTAAAATAATTAAAGTTCTTCAGAAGCAGTTAAGTTTCTTATAAGCAATTCCGTGTTACTAACAACGTCTTTGAAAATCGTAAATAAATGAATATAATAATATTGTAGAAGAAGAACAAGGAAGTACTCGTAACTGTCAATACGAACACAGCTGTTGTATAATTTATGCTTGATCTATGGTTTTTAAGTCATCTTGACTTGTAAATAAACGTCAGTGTGCTATCCAGCTATCCGTCACTTCATTCTTCTTCCTAAGTCCTAGGCCTTCGCCCTCCGCAATATCCGCCTACGTATCAATAATCATGAATCTAACGTGGATTTCTCCTAACGTGTTTACAAAGTCGATAGTACATTCAAACCAAAGTGCACGTTTACTACTTCATGCCGATATGATGTTTGTAATCTTTGTCTGCCATCTATTTAGTTTCGATCCATTTTGTTCACCCGTATTCTGGTACGTCCGCAATTCGAGCTAAGAGTATTTGTTCCTTTTGTAGCTGTTTTACGATAATCGTGATTCCTCTACTGTGATAAAGTATTCTAATCCTAACTAATATTATAAATGCGAAAGTAAATTTGTTTGTTTGTAACGCTTCCACGCTAAAATGGCTGAACGGATTTGGATGAGCTTTGATATATGAGTAGATCATGACCTGGAGAAGAATATAGGCTATCTTTTATCCTGGATCACGGACGAAATCGTGGGCAACAGCTAGTCTACACTAATATTATAAATAGGAAAGATTTGATTGTTTGTTTGTATTGAATAGGCTCCGAAATTACTGGACCGATTTGAAAAATTATTTTACCATTAGAAGCCGACATTATCCCTGATGAACATAGGCTACTTTTTACCGCGAGAAAATGCTTCATTCCTACGGGAAAACGGGTAATAGGATTTAAACGGCGGGAATTCCGAATTTCACGCAAACGATGTTGCGGGCGATGCTAGTCTGACATAAATGAGTAAACTTACCTGTGACGTAAGCAGTCGGAACACCCTCAAGGTGTCGGTCTCAGACAGTCCATGCAGTACGTGCGCCGGCGTGGCCGCGGCCGACGCGAGTGGTGTCGGCGAGCCGAGAACTCGCACCTGTCGTACTCGCACCGCTGGCTCGGGCCCACGCAACTCGCACCGCACACGAACTGATGTGCTGGACCCTCCTGAACGAGTGAAGAATTTTAGCTTACAGTGAGAGCTGTAAGAATCATCAGTTACTGATGACCCTTACAGCTTTAACGCCAATTCAATTCCAGAACTTGATAAATGAAACGAAAATTCTGTTATAATTTGGAATGTAACTAAATTAAAAATGATAGGCATCATTAATAAGGGTTCTTTATGAATCAGTTTTTTTTAAGCGACTTCAAAAAGGAGGAGGTTTCAATTCGCATGTTCATATTTTTTTTTTTTGTATGTTCGGCCATAACTACGTCATATATGGACGGATTTGCAAAATTCTTTTTTTGTTCGATAGAGGTTTATTACGAAATGGTCCCATTTAAATTTCGTAAAGATCTAGTGATGAGTTTCGGAGACAGACAACGGAACTCTTCAATAAATACCAGTAAAACAACCGCGACTGCTGCTATCGCATATGTATGCATTGTTTGCGCAATCGCACAACATAACATCACGTCTGTACCCTATAAACGCATATGTGTTCAGTATACCACCGTACACACAGCAAGTACTGTTATATGAAGTTGTGTGCGGTAGGTATAACTAAAAAGTGAAAATTAAAAACTTTTTTTATAAAAAAACAACCGACTTCCAAAAAAACACTACAAAGTGAAAAATAACTTTAATTTAAGAAGTCGCTGTCAAAAACGAAAATCCGGAACCAACGATACCGACTTCCGATATTATCGTTATTTTTCACTTTGTAGTGTTTTTTTGGAAGACGGTTGTTTTTTTTTTTATAAAAAAAAGAGTTTATTATTTCGTCAAATTCAAAAGCTAATGTGAGACCATTTGTGCAGGCCACAGTCATATTTTATTGTAAGCCAATGTTGAATATATATGCTGTTGGTGTTCTTTGTTGAATAAATAAAATGTCGTTATTACTTGGCATAGTATAGCAGAGCCAGGTGGCGTTCTTCGAGTCCACCTCCACGTCCTGCATGTGGAACATCTCGCTGGAGCCGCCGCTGTACAGGAACGATACCAGCAGTGTCTTGTTCTACAATGTGCAAAAAATACTTCTATTTATTTATCTCAAAAAGGAAAAAGACATGGATCATAAGTAACTGCATGGTTACCTTTGCGATCGCCGGAGTCTATACTGGGTCACACTCTCTTAAATTACAGTGGCAAATTATGAACAATTTGTGCAAATAATTAATAATAATATATTCCACAACTTTCACACAAAGCCATCTAGTTCCAAACTAAGCAGCGCTTGTGCTACTAGTATGAGTACTAGACAACAGATAAACATACATATATATTTCTAAATACATACATATTATAGATAAATTACACCCAGACACAGAACAAATGATCGTGCTCATCACACAAACATTTGTCCTGGGTGGGAATCGAACCCACGACCTTGCGTATAGTAGTCAGGGCCAGTGACCACTAGACCAACAGGCCTGCCTTGTATGCCTGCCATGCCTGCCGTGCATTGCCTGCCGTGAATTAATTATTATGTATTAATAGATTTAACAAGATTGTAGCGTAAGTTTCGCTACGTGGTTATTCTGAGTTGCGACGCCTTGTTTACAACTGCCATAACATGATTGTTGCTTTGCGTATTACTTATCGATACCACAACGGTCTGAAACCGGGTATATATTATTTTTAATACAGTTTTTCGGATTCTCATCATTTGCCTTTTCCCAAATATGTTGGGGTCGGCTTCCAGTCTAACCGGATGCAGCTGAATACCAGTATTTTACATGGAGCGACTGGCTATGTGACCTCCACAATCCAGTTACTGGGTAATACGATACCCCTAGGTAAGACTGGTTGTCAGACTTTCGGGCTTCTGACTACCCGTAACGACTGTCAAAGATCTACGAATGACAGCCGGTACCAACGGCTTAGCCTGCTTTCCGAGGCACGGAAAGCACGGATTCGGATTCTAAACCAATTATATAGTATTCTACCCTGTCCCTTTTAAGCTCAGATGTGTTTCATCAATAATGACCTGAAGAGAGCCTAAGTTCACATCTCGACGACCCAGAACAGACTCGTCCAGCGTAGATAGACGGGTAGAGCCCACACTTAAGTGAATCACGGTAATGAACTCCTCCTGCCTGAACAAGACATCCAGCATTTACTTACCGCAGTATCCCTCGTATTATCAAGGTGCACGCATAAGATATGCGGGCGGTCATCGGGTGTGCCTCCAGGGTACGCCATTTGTACCCATTTAGCTTTATTCCGGTCTTCGTCACCAGATTCCCAGAAGGTCTCAGTACTGCCATCGGTTAAAGCCCCCGCCATTCCTTGGCGGGAAGACACACTGATGTCACACCAGCCCGTCACGTCAGGGCAATTCCAAACGTAATTCTCCTGGAATACACATTTGGGTATGTTAGTCAGTTTCCTTTTGCTGTACCACATAAGAGGACCTACGAAGTACGTGAAAGAATTAAACTATCCTAAGAATATATACATGTTACCATTTTTCATGCAAAATACAGATAAATTAGTATTTTCTTTATCAATTTGTCTGTATCTATATATAAATAAAACAAAGTCGGGTTACACCATTTGCAACTCAATAATGGCTGAAACGATTTTTATGATATTTGATTTGTTGGATTTGACTCCGCCGCGAATAGCAGAATGATTGTTAAAACATGGGAAAAATTCATGAAAAATAATAATGAAGATAATTCATTTTCTCATGCATTTTGGATGGAACGGCTTTATTTTATTCTGAGGTGGTATATAGTTCGCCGGGTCAGCTAATTTCGCATATAGATAAGAAGTAACACGGATTTATTATTATGGTAGCTAATAAATGATGTAAATAAGGGTACGATCACCTTATAAAAACGTTGAACACTTTTGAACTTTGTCACATTTAACTTGTTCGTTGACGCTTCACTTTTTCGACGTCGCCATTTGCATCGTTAATAGGACAAAGTCCTAAGCCACATCATCTATCTAGCTTTTTCCCAACTATGTTAGGGTACCAGTATTTTACATGGACCAACTGCCTATGTGACCTCCACAACCCAGTTACACCCAGTAACTGGGTTATACGATCGCCGACAAGGTTCTAAGTACGATTAAGTTTTAGTAAGTCGAACGTACATTTGCAAATATGCGTTTTAGATAATACCTTGCTGAGGTAGCTATGGAAGCTCTCCTGGATGGCTCCTAGCAGACCTTCTTCGTACGCGCCGTCCTCAGAGTGCGACAGAATCTTGCTGATCACACTGAACACTTGCGATCTATCCGAGCAGCGTTAACAGTTCGTAATGGTGGTTAGACACATGAAATGTTAATGATGAGAACAACGAAATGAGATGATAACTAAACAGTACTCAACTGTTTGCTATGCTTATTATGATATCAAATGGTGTTCGATGCTACAGTTTCTAATTTTACTATGTATTAGAACCCGTACAAACTAGTATTTATCTTCTTTCTCATCTGGCGTTTAAACAGCGTAGGCGTTCGTCGAACGGAAAGGAAGCGTAGGCGCATAACGCCGCGTCAACTCAACGTATTTTCGAATCAATCACGCATACGTGACGCTGGCGCAGTGTAAGCGAGAAGTCAATGCATACGTTAGAAATACGCTTAGTACAATGACACTCGAACTCGGTAGTTACAGCTACTTAGCTGTAACTACCAAATAGACTATTATCTACTAAATAGACTACTAACTGTTACCAACTACAACACAACCAATATAATAAATGTTAGGGTAAATAAATGTTAGGGTAATTAAATATTAAAATAAATAAATGTAAAGTTAAATAAATGTCAAGTTAAATAAATGTAAGATTTGTGACTGAGACCCGTAGCGAGACCTTGCGTATAGTTGAATGTTCTCTCTTGACACGTAACTACGTTAAGTAATGAGTATTTCCAAAATATAACGCAACTTGGTCGAAAAGGTTAAGAAGTTGAAAGAGCAAGTGTTTTCTTATTGATGAGGACGTCTACGACACTTATTCAAATATTTTTTACTACTGTAACGCTGCGTTTTTATCAAGCTATAAAACATGTATTCTACATTTTGTGTCTACTGTTTTCGTTCACCGTTTACACCTAGTGTTAATGACTAAGTTATAATAATGAATAATGCTACGGGTCAACTTGTATAACATGGAGTAAAAAATGTAAAGTCTTACCTATGAAGGAACGTTCTATCATGCGGCGAGTAGTGAAGCGCCCAGCACCTGACAGCTTGCAGGCCCGCGGCGCTAGCCGGTGGCAGAGAGGGCGCCAGGGCGCTGACCGAGCCTAGGAACGCGTGGAACGCGGCCCGGGCGCCCCTGGCGGATCGGGCGCCAGGACAGATCGCAGAAGCTGATGCGGTTGGAATGACGCCGCGAGGACTCTCGTTTGCTGCGTTCTGCTGTTATTATCGGAGAAGCGAAAAGTATTAATCGAGCCTATTAAAAAAAAAATGCAATGGAATCGGTCCATATAATGTTTGGCAGCAGCAACACACGGACAAAAAAAGCCTTTACATGTATATCATTTCTTAAACGTCGCAAACAAATTGCACCAATTCAAGGCATCCTACTAATATATAGAGAGCTATAGTGTTTTTATTCATTTGTCCTGCATTCATGCAGCAACACGAAAACAGCTCAACGTGACTTTTTGCATATTATGTGCCTAAGTGATGTAAGCTGGCTCCCGGTAGAATCACCCAAACGGAGCGGAAACGGGGGTAAAAACTTCATAAATTAAAAATGAAAACGGTTTACCTCTTTATTATCGTCGACAGCGAGACTGGGCGGGGGCACGATGCGCGCGAACTTATCGAGCGCGTTGCAGAACCACCACATAACGTCATGCACGCACGTCGGCTGTGTCGCCGAACGGAGCAGCCAGTTCATTGCCTGAAACAGAGTTATTATTTTGAATAAGAATAATAATAATAAATAAAGTTTATTCAATAATATAAGGACTAACGCTAAATACAGTTTTTCTTAAATCTACGTCAAGTTCACCCTTGATTTGTGCCTGAACTAGGTAAACCTGTGTTTCAAGCGATTGGAGGTAACAATAATTTATTAAATAATCATATCATAATCATATCTATCTTATTGGTACACATGTAAAAGGTTTATAAAATTACATATTACAATAATGGCTTAAAATTAAATACTTAATAAGAACATAATTCATTAATAAAAATTAAATAAATATATATTTTGCACAAATGTCAAATGTCAAATGGCATGTGTTTGACATTACTTTACATAATTACCTTACCGAAAAAAATAAACTTTTCAAATTCTTAAACTAAATCACATTTCAGTTAATTTCCTCACCTCAAAAGCATACTGCCTCACAGTATTAATACGGACGGCTGCGTCCATCTTCTGCCTGTGTGCGTGCAAGTCTCTCTTTGCGAGTATGAAAGCCATTACGGAGCTGTTCATTAGGGCTTCTGAGTCCACACGAGGGGCTTCGAAGGCGGAGAGGGAACCGCCTGCAGTCCATTCGCCGCCACCGATGAGGCGGCGAAGCGAAGCGCTGGGTTGAGCCAGGAGGGAAGACCCTGCGCCTAGGGAGATATATTCATGAGTACAGCCGGTCGATTCTGTAAAATTCTCACCGTGAAATCATAAGTGAAGTGAGCGTGAAGTGAGCAGTTAATAGTGTTAATTCCTAGCATTAGGGAATCACAGCTCACTTCCCGCTCACTTCACCAAAGTTCTCACGGTGAGATTTTTACAGAATAGCACTACTTTGTAATAGTGATCTGACGTGATTGGTGGAACAGGCTGGAAAGTTCTTCATCCTGCATAGGATCCTCCGACCAGTACGCGTAGTATGACCACCATAGAAACGGGAGAGATTTTAGAAAGATTTCTACCGTCTTAAGAGCATTCACTAGCCTTAGGCGCTATTTCGCTCAAAAACGATGATTTTCAAACCCGTTTATACGCATTAAAGACTTATGATACAAACATGTGATTTATTAATAACATTAGGAAATGTTCTTGTCTAAATAGTTAGATAGGATTTTATTTAAATTAAATGCACGTTTGTAAACTATATTCAGATATGTAAACAGAGATTTGCCAATTTTACATACAGAGTACATTTCGAAGCTCGAGAACGTCTAAAATTCTAACATAATCAATAAACAAAAAATATAGGCCTATAGCTAAGATCCCCAACAAAATAGTTATAGAAAAAGATTAATTGATTTATTTTATTAACTTAGTAAATTAAAATCAAAACGATGTGAAATTATTAAGAAATTATGGGTACATAAAATGACCATTTGCACTCATTTAACTTCCTTTTATCAATAAAATAATAACTTATTCTAATAGAAGAACATTTTCTTTAAAACTTACTATTTAAAATTTGAATTTAAATGGCTTTATCATTTTTTAATAAATATTTTAAAAATAGTATAAATCTCGGCGCGCGAGCGTCGACGATTCAGTCGCCTGCGAGGCCTTCTAGAGAGTGGTCACGTCGCTCTGCGCTCGCTCGACCTTGAGTGTGCATACGACGATAAATCGCGATTATAGTACGACCGTTCCAATTTTGATATTTTGGTAAGTATTTTTTTTTTTTTTTTTTTCAATTATTTTGTTGAGTGACAAAAGATAAGAATAACAGGAAATTATGTTTTAGCCACAATGGGAAATAAAACCAAGCTATTTTTAGGAAAAAAAAGTAAACGAAAAATGCCAGAAAATTGTGCTAAGGCTCGTGCTCCTAAAAGGTATTTACGCTATACTAATAATCGATAATTTAAGTTTTTTTTATTCTATTTAACTTTGCTACGGCTTTTGCATGTTTACGAACAGTGTATAGGCATGAATATTGAATATGACATTTAAAAATAAGTTAATTATATTAACAATTTCTAAAACACTGCCTGTTTATTTTATATACTGACTTATAAATCTGTATGCTTGCTTTCAAATAACAAGGTTTGTGTGCTTACTGGTTTATGGTGTATCTTCCAGGCAATGTACAGAGAACTCAAATGATGAGTTGTGGACGGAAAGCTTTGAGGCTGAAATTCCGCAAGAAGCGAGCAAAGTTTTTGAAGGTCGGAGAATTATCGATTTCCAATATTTTTTAGATCAAATCAAAACACTGTCTAATCACAATAAAGCAATGGGATGTACCATTGACAATTTACAGCCGTTAAAGGAACATAAAATCGGTTTGGAGTCAACATTTCTGATGAAATGTAATATGTGTAACCTGGAGTTAAAACTATCAACATCGAATATTTCTACATCTAACATGGATGTAAATCGAGGCTCGGTCACTGGAGCTATAATGACAGGAATAGGAAATTCAAACCTAAATGAAATTTTGGCATCTATTGATCTGCCAATACTCTCACAAAACTTGTACGCAAAATGTCATGATGAAGTAGCAAAATGGTGGAAATCAGCAGCAGAAGACAGTATGCAAGAGGCTGCTAAGGAAGAAGCTGCTGCTGAAGCTATTAAGTGTGGCGACGTGAAAGATGGTACTCCCATCCTCACTGTTATAGCTGACTGCTGTTGGTCCAAAAGATCATATAAAACAAATTATTCTGCTTCGTCGGGCGTTGCTGCTATTATTGGTTACAAGACCGGTAAAGTATTATACATGGATGTAAAGAATAAATACTGTGTAATATGTGCTCGGGCAGCAGTCAAAAGTGAGCCACCTGCTAACCATGAATGTTTTAAAAATCATATCGGATCTTCGTCAAGTATGGAACAATCCGTTATTGTCGAGGGTTTTAAGACTTCTGTTGCTAGGCAAAACGTCATATACGGCACACTGATAGCAGACGGTGACGCAAGTACATTTAAAAAAATCCTAGAAAGCAGACCTTACTCAAATTTTCAAGTACAAAAGATTGAATGTACTAATCATCTACTGCGGAATTACTGTGGAAAAATACTAATTGTTAGCAAAGACACATCCATCCCTTTAAATGAAAGAAGATTGCTAACAGCAGACCGCCAAAAAAGACTTCGCACAGCCGTAAAATATGCAATACGATTTCGAAAAGCACAGAATGTGACTCTTTCTGAACAAATTATAAATTTAAAAAAAGATATTTTGAACAGTCCAATGCATATTTTTGGCAACCACAATGCTTGTGAAAATTATTACTGTATAGAAACTAGAAAAGCTGAAGAGAATGTGGTTCCAAAAGCTAGGACTTTATTAAAAAAAATATTAGGTCATACGGCCCAGTTAGCTTTTCATTCGAAAAGTTTACTCTACAATGTTACTAACAACAGAGCTGAGCAATTTAACAGCATTGTGGCTAAATTAGTCGGTGGAAAGCGCGTGAATTATTCATTAAAAAACTCTTATGCAGCTCGATGTCATGCCGCAGTTGTGTCTTTTAATTCCGCAAGACCACAGTAAAGACCACAGTAAAATCGATCGCAATGAAAAATGAAATGTATGCATTGTATGTACGTTTACATATCGCTCATCCAATAGAACAACGACGTAATTACGAAAATGTTTTCTTGAGTTTTCTCATGAAATTATTACTAATTATTATTGATATTAAAGTAACATACATAAAAATATTAAATATTTTAGCATAATCATTGGAAATATATCATATTTTCAATTTCAAACTTTTAAAACTTTCTCCTGAAAAATAGCTAAAACGTAATTACGTCATTGTTCTATTGGATGAGCGATATAATGCATAGGTCTTTGTAAAAGTTCTGAATTATTTAATGTTATTGGGCATACGCAATATATTAAGTACATAATGCATACAAAATCTCAATAAAAATGAAACAATCATTAGTTCGGGTCTCGGTATAGGACATAAAAATTTGTATAAAATGACGCTCTTACTATAAATATTGTATTTTAATGATCAACGCTTTTTGGCAGGAATTTCATTGAAACGCATTGAAACAGCTCGTTTAAAAAGAAGAGCAAAAGAAAAATCTTGCTGTCGTCCTAAGAGGAGACTAAATTTTGAACGAGAAAAAAAGGATTACGGTGAAGAATGTCAACGACCAGACATGCCTGAGGATGATTATGAAGTTGCAAAAAATATGTTCCTGCTAAATCTTCAAGAGCAGGTACAAGTTTCTTATTTGACTAAACACAGTGGACACATTTGCATTTTCAAGACAAAATAATAATCAAATACTTTGTGTTTAAGGTCAACAATAGAGAAGAAGTGGAAAGAGACACAGTACTGCAGGCAGAAAGCGCACTTTGGCTTGAATTGCGAAGATGTCTCGTAACAGCATCAACTTTTGGAAAAGTGTGCAAAAGAAGACTTAACATAAGCTCAGCACCTTTAGTCAAAAGCCATTTGTACTCATATTCACTGCATAATGTAAAAAGTATACAACATGGCAGTACCAATGAAGCAATCGCAATCCGGCAACTGGAAGAGCAATTACATATAAGCATAAACAAATGTGGCCTCTTCGTTGACCAAGAATTATTTTTTCTGGGCGCTTCACCCGATGGCATTTTTGAAGAAGGGATAGTGGAAGTGAAATGTCCCATTTCTGCATTCGGTCTAAGTGCTGAAGATGCCATAGAAAAAAAGAAAATAAAATTTTGGAACCCTGATGGGACTGTCAACCGTCGACACGAGTGGTTTTTTCAAGTTCAAGGGCAGTTACATATAGCCAGGAAGAATTTATGTCTGTTTGCAGTCTGGACGGGGAAAGAATTCCCCTTGAAAATTGAAAAAATCACTCGAGACGATGAGTTTTGGCATAACCTTATGAAGTCCAGGTTAATTGATTATTATAATAACTGCCTTCTACCAGAAATTATTGACCCACGAAAGTCTAGATCGATGCCACTTAGGAACACGACTTATTAATTCGGCATGATTCATTTTTTTTTTTTTTTTTATCTTTCTATATTTTTTTTTACATTATACATCAAACATGTAAATGATTTAGTAAATATAAAAACTGACTTAAGCCTAAATTATTTATTAAAGGTTACCATTAGAATAAACAAATCTTTACTGGTTAGACTCCCTGGACTTCCATGTCCAGGGAGTCTAACCAGTAATTATCTAACCAAATCGCAATACGCGTACTGTTCACTATTGAGGAGTTTCGTTGTACAGACGCCAGCACATCAAGCTACTACAATCTGTCAGATTTCTTTAATATATTTTCAACTTTATTGCTAAAGCATAAGGTTCAAAGTTGATTGGGAAAATCTGACAGTTTCGGGTAGCTTGATGTACTGGCGTCTGTACATCTCTGAAGATATACATCAGAACTACGACAAAGCGACTTACAATTTGCGAAGATATCGCGTAATATATGTAATACGAATAAAAAAGAAACATACTGACTTTCCCAACCTTACCTGACATTTTGTCAAGTTTCTGAAATTGATTATGGTAGAAATCTCCAGCAAACATGTGACATGTTCCCCACTTTTCACACTATATGTACTGTTGATCAGTGAGAAGTTCATAGAGTCGAACATACTTTTTTGAAGTCGGTTATAAAATGAGGTTGTGAAGTGTGTATTAATAATTATTAAAAAAAAAATGACTCGACAAACATTACGTTTTATACCACAAGATGAAAGAAATGGATCAAAACTATAAGTTTGACTATAGTTAGAGAGACCGCGCAACTCTACGCACACTGACGCGCTTGCGTCTGTGTGCGTGATTTTTGCACTGTAATACCTAATCTTGACTTGCTGTGCGAGACGTTAACGCTCTTAAGCAATCTTCTGTCGACAAAAGTCTACAACGTCAAGCAATTTTTCTGTACTTTTGACACTTTAGAAACATTTCTTATCCACAAGTGTCAAACAGTACATCACATAGGACTTAGACAAGAATCTACATTGGTTTTTAAATTTGCTCCCCCTGGCTATGTAAAGAAGAACTGTCTTTGTCTTCATAAAAACGCGAGTCTACGGATCGACCCGAGCACAGGGCAAAACAGATATCAAGTCAGTTAGAAAGAACTTCCTTCGCGAGCAGACGCGTGTTGTGTGCAGCAGCTCTGCTCTCGCGAAGCAGGATTTTGTGTGACGTTAGTTAGATTAGTTAGATGCATAGTTTGCATGTTTTTTTTTTTAACTGAACAGACAGCTGTGCTGGGGTTTGTTGCGCCACTTCTTTCCCAGCGATAGCACTAGGACGTGGTGAAGGGCGGGCGTTTTGGGGGACTGTCTTAAATCATTTTGACGTTCGAAAAGTGCTGATTCTCAACTTAATTTTAATAAATGACTTTTGATTTTTTATTTGCATGATGATTGTAATGTAACAGTGTACTGTATACTAGTGGGAATTGAAGCTGCGGAATGTTTTACAGTTAACATATGTATGTATGTATATGGTGGGCTACGACCTAGTGAAGAACACAGTAATCTAATGGGTGCGGGGAGTGCAGCTTCGGCTGTAGTGGCAATGCTTATGAAAGGCCTATGTCCAACATTGGACATCTTTCGGTTGACGATGATAAAAAAAACCACCACAAACAAAACAAAACACTTAAAACTTACCACTGAGCGTATCCTGGTCCATGGGAGTGTCTCGTGCGAGAGGAGGGCGCGCCGCGTTGGCGAGATCCCGGTGATCAGCTTGCCCCATTGACACGGAGCGGTGCACCCGCGGCCAGATCGAGCCGCCGTTACTCTCCATGCCACCGAAACCTGATGTCTGTAAATAATCGATGGTTGTAACTTTTGTCGTAGGGTTTAAGTTGTTGGCGTAAAATGGAGCCAATCTTGTACATAGTAAACAATTCTCATTTCAGGGATTAAGGCCACATGCACCACAAATCACACAAACACAATCAGGAACAGAATGATGAGCTGACTCTAAGTGTCAAGGTTTTTTTATAAGGCTATTGTACTTACCAAAGGCGCAACAGCCGCTGGCATAGGTCTGCCCAAGGAATGGTACCTCGCAGCATCGGACGCGGCATAGGTCTTGGGGGCTGCCCCTAATGCCGGCAGACATTGGAAGGGCGGCGCCGGTTGCCAAACGCTGCCCGGGGGTGTGGGCGGCGAGCGGGACGCATTGTCTGCCCATGCCGCCATGCTGATTGGTTCTGCGTAATATGTTCAGTGGAGATCAGATAGGAAGTCGCTCCATGTAAAATACTGATTTTTATCTCTATCTTGTTAGCCACTTAAATAACAACTATCAAAGAATGAGAGTTGTGATTTAAGTTGCTAGTTAATTGAATCAGTGTAACGGTATATTTCGGAAGCGCCCCCGATTGGACCCGAACACACGAACCTCCGCCGGCGCGGTACCGGGTCCCATCAGACCAAAGAGTGACCCATAAATTATTATATAAATATTTATTGTTGTCCCCATCGCGTTAATTAAGAGATTTGGATAAAAAGATCATCTGTTAACGCCATTAAATCTTTCATATTTTCCCTGACTTAAGGTTCTGTAAAAGGAGGCACGCTAAAAGTTACCGCAGTGAAAACTTTTAGTTAGATACGTCAACTTAAAAGTTTTCATTATCGAAACTGTTTCTTCGACCAACGTATGACTATGTTTTATAAAATATTTATACAATAGATTCTTTGTAGGAAATGCTAGTAAAAGCTTCTTATTCAGATTCTTCACATACCCGGGGTAGTAAGCGGTGCAAGATCCAATAAGAACACAGCATTCTCCCTAATAGTGTTATGGTCGATGATGATTGGCTGTTCTATGCGCTCATACACCACCATCTCGGCCCGACTCTTAGCTCTTCCTTGTCGGATGGAGGGGGCAGCTTTTATCGCCTTGTCGTAACATTTATCGCAGAACATGTACCAAAGCTGGTTAACTGTAAATAAATTGTATGTTAACGTAAATGTAAAAGCCAACATAATTGCGAGTTGAACTCTCGTAGACAGGGTTTCGCGTACGATGAATATGTTAACTACCATGTTATTTTTTTTTTTCAATTATAACTCATTTTCGTTGCTTGGGGGCAGAAATAAGTACAGAACTTCTAGCAAAAGTATGCACTTCGGCAATCATCGTCTATCTTCGGAAAAACGAACACACGGTTATGAGATCTAATATAGAGCTGCTACAACCATGAAAGTAATGAATGACCTGTTTTATAACCATGGCCACACTTGAGATTAACAACTAACTTTTGACTTGTAACATAAGGAGTGTCCAGAGTAGGTAACCCAACAGAGGGAAAGGTTCGTGCAAACGCGCAATTATAGGTGCACTACGACAGAGAGCGGCGGTACAAAACTTAGAAGCTTTGCCACTGTGGGGGGTTACTCTGTGGCGTGACGTTCGTACTAATTTGGCAGAACGAAAATTACAGAAGCGCATACCATTTCTGGTTCACCCGTACCAATCAATACCAATTGCAGTAGTACTTAGTGTAGATAATCAAGGCTATCATACCCTGCGTCATCTGGCCACAGTAGGCCGAAGGGTAAAGGTCCCCGTGTCCTGGCTGAGAGTCGATCTGCTGGTAGGTGCCGGTGCGGTCGAAGCCCTTGAATGTGGCGGCCTTGCAGCCGGGGTGTGCAGTGCGCATGTGCGCGGCTAACGGGGGAGGCACGTTCGCGCCGCCGCACAAGTCGCATTGTACTGAGACAAGTATTCATTGGTTAAAATGATGAAGAAGAATATGATGATTTGTATGATGAATTATACTAAACATGGATCAGAAAGAGTACGTCTTTGGCCTGAATGCATACGCGGATGCAGTAGGAGCCCAAATCTATGGAACTCCACTCATATCAAGTTCATGTTTGAGATCGATGTACAGCAACTCTGCCGTCCTTTTGAAATATCGCTCTGTAGTGCAGTCAAATATTGGGAAATTAAATCCATTTGTACATTCTTTTCAGCTTTCAAAATGCACTGTCTTAAGGCCTATCTACTCAGCTTCAGGTATTTGCTGTGCAGGCACAGATTAGTTGTCCTACAAAGTATGCATTATTTCACCAACGCGACGGCCCAAATAAGTCTGGTAGTCGTGTCAGATACCATGTATCCGAGTAAGGCATGCCCGCAAGTGGGTGACCACATTCATACAAAATGTATAAAAGCAATCTTTTATTTTAGACCCTAACGAAACAATAAACCCGGACAACCGAGAGTCTGGAACGGCCTGTCCCTGTGCCCTTACCATGCTATTTTATTAGAACGACGTACTCGCGCGATCAATTAATTGGCGTTTGTACGTCAGTTTTCATGTAAACGATCGCGTCAACACAATCGCGACAAAGGACGCACGATTTGGGACGCCGCCTGACCCAGCCCGGGGGCCTTATTACGAAGTATTAATGCCATCATGATTCCAGTGCGAAAAAGGGAAGGTGCTATTGGTCATGTATAGCTCCGTCTCTCTCTTACACTGGAATCATGATAGCACTAAGCCGTTATAATACGGCAGCTGATATGTGTTAAAATACCAACATTTTAATATCAACAACTATAATAATATCAGTACTTACCACAATACGGTGTCTTGCCACTTCGTGTATTCCATTCCCTCTTCTTGCGTATACCGCTCTGTGGTCTTGGTTCCTCGTTTTCATTCTTCTCATTCAGTTTCAATCTAACAGAAATAAAGCTGTTTAGGAACACAGTTATACTCTAAGCGTAATAATAAATCTTTGAATGCTTTGTGGAGTGTGAATGAAACTCTTTAAAGGATTATTTAAGCTAGTTAGTCAGTCATAGTACCAATACGGTTATTTAACCTCTAATTTTGCATCACAGTGATCTTTATTCTCATTCTAATAAGGTCGGTGTTGGGTTAATGCCATTGACAACTCTGTTAAAATCATTGTGATCTTTATCCTCGTCACAATAGGGTTGCTGTTATGTTGCTGCTGTCAGAGGTAAAATTACTGTGAACGGACTGTAATACAAATATTTTTTCGTTAACAAAACATTTGTAATATCTTTTCTAACAAAGTTCTTACTTCTTAGACATATGTAAAGACATTAATTGATATCGCGGTGCTATCGAGTTTAGTTCCTGGGTCTACTGGAACCCTTAAGAATCCTTAGGAAGGGAGATTCTTGGATGAAAGGTTTCTGTTGATATTATGGAATTTCTAAATGATGAAACGTGAAAAAACCAATATATTGGATCTTACTTGTCAGTGGCAGAAGTGAGTTGATCGGCGTCGTAGAGCGCGTCCCACAGCGCCACTAATGCGCGCAACGCAGGTGGCAGCACGTTCACAACGTATCGTGAGGATCCAGCTACAAACAATAAACTTGTTAGGGATACCGACCAAATTATCATAGCGCAATTAAACATGTACCGGATTCCCTTGGTCTGGCTATGAAGTTTCAATAAACGATTTCTATGAAAAGATAACATTACTCTCCTTTTAATTCGGTTTGTATCCTAATTCTCTTTACCTTTAGTCAATAGCGGGTTATCATGACCCTATTATCGACGTATCGTCAAAAACTATCGTTTTTGGCGCCACGCTATTTCTTTTAGATGGAGACAAAAATAACGCATTTAAAATGTTAATGTTAAATAAACATTGTTTCTATAATTAAATTCTTACGAACCTGGTTCACTGCTAGGTCCTGGCATGTTGTCTTCTTCTCGTATCGGCATATCGAAGTCCACCTTGCGCATGCGACTGGTACTCGCTTCTACGCCGGAACGCGTCAACGTTTCCAAGGTAGTAGGGTGGATGCGTAGGTAGAGACCTATGGAGCGAGTAGATGCGTTAGCCTTTTAGTGATACAGCTTACTATTATCGTAAATATCAAGTATAATGCGAAAGTAACAGACACGAAACTTTTAGCATCGGCGGTTTTGTAACTGAATCTATGTTGTCGCGGTAAAAAGTTGCAAACTGTATTGCCACAGCACCGCACTTGTCAAAAGCCTCTTTAAATCGTTGTGATTGCCATCCGAAAGTATGCGGAGAACGACGCGTCCCGCGCCAGTATCACGTCATTGTGAGCCCAGCTTTGTCTCTTTCAATAAAATGTTTCTCTGTCTCCTTCCTCGCGTGATTTAAGTATTTACGTCATTCTCCTTACCAGCATTCGGCATTCGGTAGTTGCAGGTCAAATTAGTAGGTACTCATTTATTTAGCGTAGTTTACGTACCAGCATTGGCCACTTCGACGGAGTGCCTCTGATGTCTCGCAAGCGTAACATCATGAGCGGGCCGCGTGACGACGCGGGCGCCTTGCTTCGGTAGCTGCGGGTGGAACTTCAGGAAAGCAGCGCAGGCGATCGCGTCATGGACAATGCCTGTGGGAAACTTTATGGTATAGTTACAATCGCAGAACACGGCAATTGCCATAAGAACAATTAACAACGTGCTATATGGAAAATGCTACTATATTTATCTAAGCTGCAATTATTAGTGTTGATATCGCTTAGGATAGGTGCATTTTGTTAATATTTGATAATGAAATGAAAAATAACAGAACACGGAATCGCCATGCCACTAGTGTTTAGAGACGGCAAAACCAATAAAATTCATGGCAACTTCAATAAACGGTGACAACCCTTCGGCGCCTCCGGCTCGGTGCTCTGTGATCAAAGTAATTTCTTAGAATTAAACGAAGACTTTAAAATAGCAGCAGAAACAGTTCTTAGAAAAGTACCTATTACTAATTTGTCACACTTATTTGAAAAAACTAGTTTTATAATTAATTACTCATTTTTCGTAGTAACTTAAACTGCGTAGAGCCAGTTTAAGTTCATACGAAAATAATACGCTTTCGCTATGTCTGTGCTGACTTGGTAGTATAATAATATAAATTATTTTCTGTGTGTAAGTAATCCCTATATTCCTATCAAGCAATACTTTCATGAGGCTTCGGAAGGCATCCCACAAGGTGGACTGATGACCTTGTGAAGGCCGCAGTAATACACTGGATGCGAGAAGCACAGGACCGCTCGATGTGGCGACGGTTCCGGGTGGCCTTTGTCCAGCAGTAAACGTTTTTTGACTGAATGATGAACACTTTTATTAAGACAAAGAAAACTATACCTTCATGCCACAGCAAAGCAGCAAATACCGCTCGCAGGCACTCGGCCTGCGCAGGACTAAGCGCATGTTTGCGGGGCGGCGGCGGCGCGGGCGCGGAACGGGACGGCAGCGGCGGCGGCGGTGATGACGTACGCTTGTAGGCGCGCGAGCGACTGGCGAGCCGCTCGCGAGCCATGGACTTCGGGCTGAGGCGAACTGGCGAGTCCTGGCCACAGAAACGTATTAAGCAATCAACGTTTGGAATTGGCAACAGACCACCCCTTAGACAACATAAGACGTACAAAGAACGCATCAATTTAAAATAATTATAATATACCAGATTTCACTTTTATTGAAAGACTTAGAGAAAGTAAATCTATACTGAAATAATATTTACTTCAGAAATAATATTTAACAATTATTCATTAATTAATAATTAATTTAACAATTACGAAGGGCGTCGTCACTCAGCTTTGTAATACGTTTTTAAAAATAGGAAAGATTTGTATATACATAGTCAATTGTAACTTTTACATATTTGTAATTTCTGTAGTTGTGATTGTTTCCTCAATTTCTCAATTTTGTAGAATTGTACACTAGTGAAGTTTTATTCATAGGACCCTGATAATACGGCTGCCTTCTCTGATCTTCCAAATATGTTACGAGTATTACATACACTGGAGGTTTGTACGCGATTTTTCTATGCGGCAATCTGTGAACATGCCTGCTTCTAAGAATAAAGAATGTGGCTCGTTCTTCGGCCTCTCACTTGTATATTAGTACATATAATGAGCGGTTTATGTGCCCGCCCCGACCCTTGCTCGAGTCAGTCCGTGCCGCTGAGCCTGGAGTTTTAAATTCGTCCCTAAATAATTCCGACCCAGTCTGTCCGTTGCTGCCCTGTCCCAGCGACGCCCTAGACCGAGGTCCGTACCCCACAGGGGGTGCCCTTAGCGTATAGTTGCTTAGTTTTTAAGTTGCTAGATTGTTATTTATTATTAAGAACCTGGTTCTTTTAATTAAAGAATAAAAAAGTAGTCATACTTCAACTTTTCACATAAACAAAAAAACTATTGCGTAATAATTACATTTATTATATCCTTATCTTGAGAATTAGTATTAACCTTTATATTCCTCACCTTGAAAAGAATACATTAATTTAAATGGACGTAAATGTTTACTTTTCTGCGAAGTGATACTTTTTCCTGTTCGTTTATTAATCATAATCTGGACTGGTGTTATATTCTGAATGAGTTCTTATAAAACTCATTCAAGCAACATTAAATTGTTTTTTTAGAAAGTTGTTTTAAAGCTCTAAAGTCACAATAACTAAATTTTTATTATCTTTATCCTCTTCGGTCTCCTCAAGTTATGAGTCATACAGATAAGGTGAAACAGCGATAAAGGAGCTAAATTGTTAAAATTCCGGTGACATTTGCAACAAACTCGACCTATCCCATATTACATCATTAAGATACGTGCAAATGCTTAGTTTGGGGGTCACTGTTCAATCTACTCTTGTACAATTCGTATGATTATTAATAAATAAATTTGAATTTCTGCCGTGATTCTGTAGCCATCTCACCGTGAAAACTTGGGTGAAATGAGCGTGGAGTGAGTCGTCAATAGTGTCATCAGCATGACTCACAGCTCAGTTTAAGCTCACTTCACCTTAGTTATCACGGTGAGATTTTTCCAGAATCGACCGGCTGGAATTAAATTTGAATTATTCGATATTTTAATTCTACTTAGGGACATTCGCTTGCTTCCTACATTGAGGACTGGCTAATGCTTATGCCATGGCACAAGTTAGAGAAATACATATATACACACATAAACTAACACCCTTTCCCTATGGGGGTAGGCAGAAACTATAGAACGCCACCTGCATACTTTACATACTCCTTTTCCTTCGTTTATATAACAAGTTAGATACAGTTGTGGACATATAATTAGAAACGACTCATAACGAAGTCACTTTTAGAGAAACTAGTTGCTTTTACAGCTAGGAAGTTTCGAATAGGTAGTTCAAATGGAACATGGTAAATTATTAATAGAAGTTCAACTATTTTGCGTATCTTGAATGTAGTATTAAAGCCTATTAAAATTGATGTTTAACCATATTGTTAATAGTTATTATCAGTTAATTGATACAAAAATAACAGCAACTTGTTTATCGAAAAGTGACTTCGGTATCAGTCGTTCCAAAGCCTATTAAAATTGATGTTTAACCATATTGTTAATAGTTATTATCAGTTAATTGATACAAAAATAACAGCAACTTGTTTATCGAAAAGTGACTTCGGTATCAGTCGTTCCAAGTTATATGTAACTGTATATAAAAAGGATAATCCTTTACTAATAGATCGCAAAGTTTAGGTTTCAAATTTTGTATTGTCAATGCAAACAACTCCCCCACCCTTTTCCAACCACTGTAAAGTAGTGAGCGAGAATGATCAACCAGCCGCGCGTGTGACGAGATTTTGCCGTCGCATTATCTCATTCCGAAACGAGACATGACTATGCGTTAACATATTCTCGTGTTGTCGTGAGATGATCCGACGACTGGGTTTGTCACCCTGCACATGTTAGCGCAACTGGAGTGAGTGACATGACTAATACTCGGTTTTTGGAGGGAAATCAATGTCAATGTGATAGTTTGACTGAATAATCAACAGCCAAATAGAGGGGCAATTCCTCTATTTTTATGAAAGTTTCCATTCTAATCTGTGTTAATCTGTCAAATATAACAATCATTTGCCAACATTTTTGACGATTGTCCTCAATGCGTTATTTATTTATTTATTTAAACTTCTCGCACAAAAGGTACAAAGGCGGACTTAATGTCTTGGGCATTCTCTACCAGTCAACCAAGGGTGGTGAAGAGATTAGATGGCAGGTGCGTTGTTGTGCAGACGAATTTTTCGAACCTATGAGGCCAAAAGATTTTGAATGAAATTGGGATTGGAAGTGTGTTACGTCATAAGGACGCTAGTGATAGATAGATCAATAGATAACGATGAATAGACAAGTTCGTACCTTTGACGTTCCGATATAGAGCTGCATGGCTGACAGACTTGCAGCCTCGCTTCTGTCCGGCGAGGTCTGAGTGCCGGTCTGAGCGACCTTGCTGCTGCGGCTCTCGATAAGCGGCTCTGGTTCTATCTCAGTCTGTGAACATAATCGATAGTTATCATTATATTAATATAACGAAAGAAATAAAGAATGTCTAAACGGTATATTCTGTAAAAATTTCACTGTGAAAACTTAGAGTGAAGTGACATTGAACTGGACTTGATTAGAGTCTATCACTTTTTCAGGTGGTTATACACTAACGGGCGCCAAAATCGAATACGTAGATATATGTTATATGAAAATTCCGCTCGGCTTTGCTTGAATGGTGCCGAGCTAATTAGGCGAGTAGATGCGAACGAAATTTGTCGATCGACGCGAGCCGAATGAAAGTCGAATACGTGTAGTAATTGCTTCAGGCCAGCTGTCATGTTCAACAAATACTACCGACACAAATACCCAAACATGTGTATAATACTCCGCACAAAACAATAACTTTTGGAATATATGCGCTGTGCGCTAATGAGCCATCGTTCACATGTATCTGCGATAGCCAGCGTGGATGCAAATCGACGTATTATCCGAAAGACATCAACGGCTCCTCCAAAGAGCCGGTCGTTGCCTACATCGTTACCCATCCGTTGGACTTATACTATGAATCATTACTTGTTCTAAGAACAGAAGCTGGATTAACGCACGTGTAGGTAATTGAGTTGTGAACAAAAACGAATAATGCAAACAAACGTATTATAACCATAATGTATAACCACCATAATGTATGTGTGTCTGTATGTATCGTACTCATATCTTACCGCAATTCATACAAAAACACCAAGTAATAATAACAATATTTAGTCAAAACAATGACCTGGATATTTAATTGGCTCGAGGAAACTTTTAGCTACCTACAAGACGCAGTAATAATAATATATACGGTTCACTTATAATAACAATGAATGAATCTTCTGTTTTCATAATTTACATGGTTATCCTTTATGTATAAAAAGGCATAACTCAATGGTCGTTAGCCATACGCTTTACTATATACTTGCACAAGTCTGCGTGACACCGAATGGCTCGGATACTTGTGAACCTTATTCTAATGTTCAAAAAGTTTATATTGGTATAAGCGAATATGTGCAAGCCTTTCACAAAAATATGGTCATTAACGAGATAGAGGGGCCCGTGGCTAAATAATAACAGCCGCACAGGTCGATCGATCAGGTTAAGCTACGCTTGCCGCAGTTGGTCTGTGGATGGGTGACCATCTTTACATACGGAGACCCCTCCGTGCCTCGGAAAGCACGTTAAGCCGTTGGTCCCGGCTGTCATTTGTAGATCTTTGACAGTCGTTACAGGTGTCAGAAGTCCGAAAATCTCACAACCAGTCTTACTTAGGGTTATCGTATTACCTAGTAACTGGGTTGTGGAGGTCAGATAAGCAGTCGCTCCATGTAAAATACTGGTATTCAGCTGTATCCGGTTAGACTGGAAGCCGACCCAAACATAGTTGGGAAAAGGCTAGGCAGATGATGATGGTCATTAACGAGATAAAAAAAACAAAGTTCACATTCGTATGGGACGCTTACTTTGCGAAAGTAAATTAACCCTAAAATAAAAGGTAGGCTAATTTATGGGGCTCTGTCCATATATTGAACACCATACATTTTGAATCTTCGCGGCTAAACGAAACGTTACACAAATGCAGCGGTAAAGTTCTTGGAAAAAAGAGCAAAATAATGTGTCAAATGCAAAATACCATAAAAACCCTCAGCCCTATGAAGGGTTAAAAGTCCTAATTCTCGGAGACTACTTTATAGGTCTTCAGAAGGCTTTGAAATAATTTATCATCTTATCGACACGAAAACATCTTGAGGAAACTGAATGTTCTAGAATCGACGATTTAATCCACCAATTTCAACAGAACTGGCGAAATGTGGGTGTGCCTTCTAGTTGGTACTGACGTCAGCACATTAAGCTACCCGAAACTGTCAAATGTTCCCAATCAACTTTGAACCCAATGCTTTAGCGATAAAGTTGAAAATCTATTAAAGAAATTTGACAGATTTTAGTAGCTCGATGTGCTGACGACTGTATGTCTCTGCTTAAACCTTCGAAGAAATATGTTTTACTAGCTTCTACCCACGACTTCGTCTGCGTAAAATTTCTTGTTCTTCCGACCCATTGTCCGCATCGCGTCACCTGCACGCCAAAAGAAAAAAATCAGAAAGAACGCTAAGTGAGAAACTTAGCGTTCTTTCTGACTTTTTTCTTTTTACTCCGCTCCTAAACTCCTAAGGGTCATATCGTAATGATCACCTTAAAAATTGCGCCATCAAATGTAAGAATAATTTTCCAAATCCGATTGGTTCCAGAGATCCCTCCATACAAACTTACTAACAAACAAATTTTACCTCTTTATAATAATTATTAAGTATAGATTATTTTGTTAATAGACACCAACCTCTTGTATGGCGTTGACATCTCCGTTGTCACCAAATCGTTGCTTGACAGGCGACCACCATTCGTCGCTGTTGCCGTTACTGCGCCGCTGGGCTCGTCTGCAATACCGAAACGGTTTTTAAAGCACCTTCCGTGTGTAGTATGCTTTAAATTAGATTCCTTTGATTTGCTTTTTGCTTCGAATGAAGTTTTGACGTGCCAACGTCTTATAAATCGATGAACGCCGGCTGCACGCACGAAAAAGCATGACTCATTGTCACGTTCCGCCTGAGCCTAGCGTGCAAGCGAGAGCGCGGAACAAGCCATAGAGAGGCACGATCGGCCTAAACGTACGGCTTGTGACGCATCTATCTCTCTTCCACTATGACGTTGTCACGTAAAATTATCGTCCGTAAACCGACGTTACAGACAACCAATTTTTTTTACTCTTAATTAGTGAGTGCTGCTTATTGAATAGTCAAAGTATTTATTACAATTCGAACATTTAAAGGTATTTTTGACTGTAATGGTAGATTTATATCTATCAACTACTGATACTCCTACAACTATCGGCCGAACCCAATAACGTATTTTCAGTTACAGACAGATCGCTACTGATGGTAGCCAGTATAGTCATAACTGCCAGTATCATATAATCATACAGATCGCTACTGATTGGGACGTTTAAACTAGAGACAGATAGGTTTTTCTATCTCCTGTGTGCTAAAACTGGTGATAGATAGGTAATTGGTTTCGGCCGTATGTCTATCTACTACTTGAACAAAACCTCTTATAAATAAAAAAGAGGATAATAATTATTCTAGAGAATTATTCTATTACAGGATACAAGTCTTTTTCATCTTCGAGTCGGTAGCACGACGGTTTATTAAAAATGTGTTAGCCCAAAACTTCGTAACCTTCAAGGTGTCGTCGGTGGCAGCGCAGAGTCACTATTCTGCATTTTTTTGGGCACAGAAGGCAGGATAAGAGCTTTGTTGTCCTTACTATTACAAGTAATCCTACACATACTTGGGTGAGGACGCAGCTGAAGATGTGGAGCTTGCTTCACCGTGGATTAAACGGCTTCGCTTGCTGGGCTCGGAAGAGCCCGCCATCATGAACGAACTGCCATCGGGCTGGACATGGGAAGAAATATTCAAATTAAGCTGAGGATAAAGCCTTCATTGCTTGTGCCACAAACCCAATAAATAGGTTGGATTAGAAGAGCAAAATAGTTATAATCACCTCTATTTGGCCATATGGGAAGCTGCTTTCATCAATACATGTTATTTCTGTAACAAAAAAGATAAATAACAAACAACAGAACTAGTAATAAGGTTGTTTTCTTCTGATACATGTAAAATAGAATGGGAAACTCTAAGAAAAACGATGTCATGAAAACAAAAAATAAACACACACTGTCAGTAAAGTGGTGTGGGCTTGTAATACGGAGGAATGAGGAAAAAGTCGTGAGGAAAGTTTTGAGTATGAATAAATTGGATGGCTATAAAAGTTGGGGAAGACCAATGAAACGATGGATGGATTGAGTGAATGATGACAATGAACTGTTTTTTAACGAATTTTCATTCGTCAACGAGATAACTTTCAATCAGCAATGAAAAACAGGTCGAAAATATGAGCTGTTAATTTACGTCAACGCACAAGACGCATTTGTTCAATAGACATTATTTAACTAAGTTCCAAAAAAACCAGTTGCAAATAAAATGCTGCTAATGCTGTTAATTTACTTCAACGGCTCAACGGATTATTTCGCTATAGTTTAATTAATTTTTGAGAATCAATTAGTATGCGAAACGAATACTTCCGAACGATACGAACATCATCGCGTCGTCGCATCGGACCGTAAACGTGGTGGACTGGGTGGACCTCGATCGTACGTGTGAGCGAGACAAGATAGCTCAATTGTGTTAGTAGGTAATGTAATGATTTTTTTATTTAGTGTAATGAAAACAAAAAAAAAACATCGTCTATGATTTAAAACGTTGGACATAAACTGACGCTAAACGCTATCGATTGAACATTCAAAACCTGTTAATAATTTAACAGGTTTTTTTAACCTGTTGACCATTGATGATTAACAGAACCGTCAATGACCCACCTTCTAGTATAGATAGAAAGGGGGTGACTACCGAGATGACGAATAATACAAAAGTATAGAAGAAAGAGACATATTGCGCCGACCGCAAAAAAATTGACATAATGGCTGGAGAATGACAATGAACTGTTTTTTAACGAATTTTCATTCGTCAACGAGATAACTTTCAATCAGCAATGAAAAACAGGTCGAAAATATGAGCTGTTAATTTACGTCAACGCACAAGACGCATTTGTTCAATAGACATTATTTAACTAAGTTCCAAAAAAACCAGTTGCAAATAAAATGCTGCTAATGCTGTTAATTTACTTCAACGGCTCAACGGATTATTTCGCTATAGTTTAATTAATTTTTGAGAATCAATTAGTATGCGAAACGAATACTTCCGAACGATACGAACATCATCGCGTCGTCGCATCGGACCGTAAACGTGGTGGACTGGGTGGACCTCGATCGTACGTGTGAGCGAGACAAGATAGCTCAATTGTGTTAGTAGGTAATGTAATGATTTTTTTATTTAGTGTAATGAAAACAAAAAAAAAACATCGTCTATGATTTAAAACGTTGGACATAAACTGACGCTAAACGCTATCGATTGAACATTCAAAACCTGTTAATAATTTAACAGGTTTTTTTAACCTGTTGACCATTGATGATTAACAGAACCGTCAATGACCCACCTTCTAGTATAGATAGAAAGGGGGTGACTACCGAGATGACGAATAATACAAAAGTATAGAAGAAAGAGACATATTGCGCCGACCGCACAAAAATTGACATAATGGCTGGAGAATGATTTTGGTGATGATGGTGATCTTGGCGATGATGATGATGGTGGTGGTGATTATCATTTTGGTAATGATGATGGTGATGATAATGATGACGGCGATGATGGTGGTGATGTTGATGATGATGATGATGGTGGTGGTGATAGTGATGATGATGGATCACCATCATCATCATCTTCATCATCATTATCATCGAAATCAGGCGATGATAATGTTGATGATGATAATGATGATGCTGATGATGATGATGATGATGCTGATGCTGATGATGATGATGCTGATGATGATGCTGATGATGATGATGATTCCATACTGTACCTTATTAATGAATTAGTCTGTTTAATCTCTGATTTTCCTTACCCGTTAATACGCCGTCGTCATCGTCTTGTGGCCACGACTGCATGGCGCCTTGTGCGTCGCCGCAGCCGCTAAAAATGCCCGTACATTCAGCCTAAAAATGAACAATTTAATTATGAGATGTATTCGCAATTAACAACGGGCAACGCTTCTTTAATGTAAGTAATTTGCGTAATTATTATATTGTAATGAATAACATCACCAAGCGGCTATCTATAATAAGACAACAGCGTGCCTTAGTTTTTTCGAGCATATTATGCGTTCACCTAAGCATTGTCTGGAAAGGCTTATGATACTGGGCCGGGTGGAAGAAAAACGCGCTCAAGGCAGAGCACCGGCACGATGGTCAGACGCAATTTAAGAAGGCTGTTGGAGGCAGCATGTAACAATAATGGGTTTTAGGATAGCACATCTGCGAACCTGCGGCGGTGTGGTAGGCTCCACAGGTACCAACAATGCTCTGTCAAGATGGCGGTGGTGCTGTAAGCACCATGCCACCTCACCGATCCCGTCCGTGTAAGCGCGCACGGAATCTACGCTTAATCGCACCCAAGTGCCGTCTTTGTTCACCACCTGGAAAATAAAGCAAATATACACATGTACACATTTCTAAATCACACATATTTTAACATTTTCTGCTTGTTTTACAGCACGGTTGCATGTTGTGAAAGTTGTGGAATATTATTATTTTTATTATTATGTTATGTTGAATATATTTTATCACCCAGACGATTCAAAGGTTATGCCAAGCTTCAAGTTCGGTGTGTCTTTTGGTGTGAAGACGAGAACGACGATGACTTTTATGATAAACGAGCGATTCTCGCCACCAAACTGAAAAGTTGGGCGCATAAAAATATTAAAAACAAAAAAAAAATTCGTTTCATTGAGAAAATACGAAAAAGTTTGAGAAAAACTAGAAAAAATACGGAGGAAAAGTTATGCAGAAAATACAAACTCACTTCTTCAACAAATGCGATGTTAGCACCAGAAGGTATTCTGCCAAGCTCTTCGGCCTGCAGACTGGGACTGGCCCTCACACGGAGACCAGCGCTAAAGCGCGTAATGAAGCGCCGCAGCTTCGTTGGCGGCGTGGTCGGGAGCGTACCTCCGGCCTGCACGGCGCGCTCAGCAGGCTCTATTATACTCTCGGCGACTTCTATTGTCACTTCCTGCAATTAAATCAACAACGCGCGACGTAATGAGAAAGTTAATTGGTAAAAACACAGAGGCTGCATAATAAATTGGAGCAGAACTATGTTTTCAGCGCTCTATAATTTGCAGTTAAAATTAAATCCTCCGGCGACAGTATACAACGTGTAACGTTAAATGCGCAAAACCTGATAATAGTTTGATCAGAATAACGAGCGGAATTAATTGAACCACTTTTTAATATAAGTCACGTTTTTTTTTAAAAATTATTAAAAACGTTGCCGTGTCTATTTAGTAATAGGTCAAGCAAGCCAATGTCAGCGCGGCGCAGCGGCCCGGTGACGACTCCTCCCTCGATAAAGCGTCGTCGCAGACGCAAGAAACGATCAGAATGGCCAGTAAAACTACAACAGCACATAAAACCTTTAAAATTTTTTGAATTACTTATTTTCTCTATGAAATAGGTCAATTGAATTAAAAATCAGTTGGGGTGTCTGACGTTTTGCGCATTTAACGTTACACGTTGTATAGACGACACAAGGGCAGTTCGGAGAAGAATAGGGCGAAGTTCACCCGTGTCTATTTTCACGAACCATTTCGTCCCACTTTCGACCATCTATTTAGAAATCAAAATCTACTACTACATAATTATGTAGTTGCAAATTTACGTGCCTAATAACAGATAAAATTGTAACATTAAAACAGGTGATGACCAATAATAAGATTGAAGTAAGCAAATCGCGACATATGTTGAAATTATTAATCTAACCTGTGACGCTGGGTGATCATCTAGGGTGCATCTGAAAATATAAGCTCCAGGAGTTCTTGGGATCCAGATCGCTACATAGGACCCGTCAGGATTCTCTCGGACCGGCAACCGCTCTGCCGGGATCCGCCCGCCATGGACGAACGCGCCACCGATGGCACCGCCGTCACTCCAGGACTCGCTGGCCAAGCGAAGCTCTTCGAACGAGAAGTCTTGATAAGCCTGTAAAGAAAGAATCGTTTAATATCACCCGCTTATGTTGATCCGGTAATAAAAAGGTAGCAGCGTAGCATAAAAAGCATTCTAGTATAATAGTTTTCAACAATGCTTCCTCCTTAAGGCGCTTGGTAAGGTCAGACTTGACGAGGAAATCCCATACATTTTGGGGTGGGATATTGGTCCTCATATTTTATTTTTTTCCTATTCTCAACCGCAACGATGAAAGACAAAATCGGAAAATCTTAGTGCTCATATAATATGTACATGCGCGGCACCCGCCAACGGCAGAGACAAAAGCACACGTCGATGCGTCTACGGCTACAGTGCACTCGTCTGCAGCAGCCGTCAACACGTCACCGCTTGTGTATACGGCAACTGCAGCCTTCGGCGCTGTCGACATTTGTAGTTGCCTCTACCGTTCCGTACCGCTCGTGTGTATGAGCACCTAATTAGCATTACCTAGCGCCTTTAAGTGACTTGATAGCTTCATTAAACGTGCAGCGCTGCGTATACCGCAATTATTCCTTATCGACTATCGAAAACGGTTCCCCGAATACGGGCATTATGGCATGCTTTACAGAAACCTCCAGCGCCCAGCATGCGGGCCATATCGACTAATAAAACCGGTTTCCTGCATGCGGGCCATACAGGCATGCGTTATAGAAATCTCCCGCTCCCCGCATACGAGCCCTATTGACCGATGAAAATGACCCTTAAAATACATATCTCACCTAGCGTTAATGAAAACGGGCCGTAGACTCCCGTATCTCGTCCATGAATTGAGAAAATCTTACTCAAGCAAACTAGGAATTTTATCAAGCAGAATAGCTGGCGTAATGCACGCGAATTCCTGTTGGCTTCTGACATTTAACCCTTAAATACATGAAGAATTTGTCTCTCGGTCAAAATATATGTGCTGGAAATAAAAAACTATAAGTATCGTTTTCGATACAATATGCATTAGTGATACAAATTATACGTCTAATTTCTTACTAAATATTGAATGTGTGTGGAATACTCTGAATCTGTCTTTAGACTCTCTTGTGACAATAGACAATGAATGTGACAAAAATCCATGATGTCAGAATTGTCATGTGTCAAACCTCACTTTTTCGGTACAAAAATAAGTAACTGTATGGTATGATTAATCAGTCATCCGGGCTTAGCAATAAAAATAAAAAACACAGGAAACGGTTGAGAACGCATTGTATCGTTTTCGAAACTATGCACATTGAAAACTGGATAGGTGAATATAAAGTTCCAACATTAAATTCCGTAAATAGTTTTACAGGACACCGTTTCGGATATAACGCTAT
This sequence comes from Eremobia ochroleuca, assembly GCA_949629135.1. Classification (NCBI taxonomy): domain Eukaryota; kingdom Metazoa; phylum Arthropoda; class Insecta; order Lepidoptera; family Noctuidae; genus Eremobia; species Eremobia ochroleuca. The sequence continues at coordinate 26,845,226 of OX451384.1, read as the reverse complement.
AATAAACAAAGCAGATGGCTCTAACAAACGAGGATGGTTTCATAGAAATGTGGAATTTACTCGGGAAAATTCATATGACGGGCTGTAGGTAATTTACCAGTCGCGACTATACTAGGTTATGGATTATTCGAGATTCTTTAGCCTCTGGTCTACGGGATTTCATTTACAGGTATAAAGGTATTTGAACATTATGTTACGACTATTATTATGAAATACTAGCATTTGGCCAAGGTTCCACCCGTGTGGAGGCAGGGACACGGGAAGGCGCTGCCGGATTAAAAAACTGGCCAAGTGCGAGTCGGATTCGCGCACTTGGCCGGTACAATTATCTATAAAAATGGCAAAAAAGTCACGTTTGTTGTATAGGAGCCCCCTTAAATATTTATTTTATTCTGTTTTTCGGTATTTCTTGTTATAGCGGCAACAGAAATACATCATATGTGAAAATTTCAAATGTCTAACTATCACGGTTCATGAGATACTGCCTGGTGACAGACGGACGGACGGACAGCGGAGTCTTAGTAATAGGGTCCCGTTTTAATCTTTGGGTACGGAACCCTAAAAAGTATCCTATGTCCTAACCGAGGTCATGTCCTACATGTCCAACAGCAGTTAACCCTTAAATGCATGATTTATTATATCGTATTTGCAAAAAAAATGTTACTGTATAGATATTTATCTATAGAATTTAGACAAAATAAATATATTATATTTATATAATAATATTAATATTCATAGAGTATATATATTCAAACCTAACTTTTTCGACAGGCCTGTTAGTCTAGTGGTCAGTGGCCCTGACTGCTATGCGAAATGTCGTGGGTTCGATTCCCACCCAGGACAAATGTTTGTGTGATGAGCACGATCATTTGTTCTGTGTCTGGGTGTAATTTATCTATAATATGTATGTATTTAGAAATATATATGTATGTTTATCAGTTGTCTAGTACCCATAGCACAAGCTCTGCTTAGTTTGGGACTAGATGGCGTTGTGTGAAAGTTGTGAAATATTATTATTATTATTATATTGTTTTGACAAAAAGAGGTGCGTTCAGAAACTCACAGCTATCACATTCTCAAAAAAATTAAATGACGTACTTTGTTGCCATATGGCAACATTAGCTACTGATATTGTGTTACGCAATTACCCTGCAGAGATACATAGGTTTTTCTACCTCCAGTATGCCAAAGCTGGTGATAGATAGGTAATTGGGTTCAGCCGTTAGTAAAAAGCTATTATTTTAACATTATATTATTTGTATATATATATATATAATATATATAAATAATATAATTTAAATAACAATAAAAATAAATAAAATTGAAGTGTCTGTTTGTAATGATATGAAACTAAACAAACCCCTCATTTACTATAATACCTACTTATACAAAATATTTCATTACACCAAAACATCATTTGACAAACTAATATTTTTATAATCATGTTAATTGGTAAAAACAACGCAAAGCATAAATAACGTTTGACAAAATGCATTTTACTCAATTTATTTGAGATTTTTTTCTAAGTGTCGGTCCTAGAGCGAGGGAAGCAAGTTCGGGACTTAGGGCACCCGGACAGGTTAGGTTCGTAGAGGATGACGGGGGCTCAAGTGAGCGAGCAAACCGAGCGAACGAGCCATAGTAAAAGTTGTTCATAATGATGAGTACAATGACCCCTTATGAGGTTGTGCGTTAATTAAGTTACAGCTTGTATACGGATTACTTAAGCTTACTTAGACTTACTTTATATTATATATATATTACTTAAATGTCAGTGCAATAAAATTAAATAGCGCAATAGGTGGGTACTTCAAAAAAATTTATTAAGTAACAATAAAATTTATCTACCGTAATTTTGTAAAATCGCAAATTTGACAAACGATGTACTTGGTCAAATGAATATTTTTGAAATTATATTTTATCATTTGAAATATGTATTTGGAAAGTAAAACATTTACGAAATCTGTATTTTATCAAATGATTACTTTTAAAGTAATAAGTTCGCAAAATGAGATGTTTGCCAAATTATTAGTTTTTATAATATTATTTTTAAAATGATCGTATGTCATTCGTTTTTGTCAAACATTAGTGAACCCAGTATTTTACATTTGCCTATCTGAACTCCACAACCCAGTTACTGGGTAACATGATCATCATCAGCCTAGCCTTTTCCCAACTACGTTGGGGTCGGCTTCCAGTCTAACCGGATGCAGCTGAATACCAGTATTTTACATGGATCGACCCAGCCCACAACCCAGTTACTGGGTAATACGATACCCCTTGGTAAGACTGGTTGTCAGACTTTCGGGCTTCTGACTACGCGTAACGACTGACAAAGATCCACGAATGACAGCCGGGACCAACGGCTTAACGTGCTATTCGAGGCACGGAGGGGTCTCGGTATGTAAAGATGGTCACCCATCCACAGACCAACCGCGGCAAGCGCAGCTTAACCTGATCGATCGACCTGCGAGGCTGTTATTATTTAGCCACCGGCCCCTTGAAAATACTGGTTCTGAGGGCTTTTGACTACCCGTAACGACTGACAATTATTTATTCTATTTAATGACAATACTTAAAGTCATAATTACATTTGTTGTCAATGCGGTGAAGGCTGGTTCGACATGGCGCGGTAAAAGAGTTCCTGGAAGGATTTGGGGAAGGTCTTTAAGGCCCAACAGTGGGACAGTATAGGCAAAAAAAAAAACTTAGTTTGAGTTTACCTGTAACAACATCACGCCCCCAGGATCAAGACGAATCTAACAATAGGCACCTTATTAGTGGAAAAGCAGAAGATTATAACTAGAAACATTGTTCTTATGGCAGAATTCCGGTCGGAGGATTTATGAAGAAAAAGAAAAATCAATAGGAAATACACTAATCATAATCTTTCCCCAAATAACAAGACGCGTAACTTGAAGGTAGACTGCACATAGCGCGCTACACAATCAGACGCGCAAGCGTTGCCGAGTGTCAATTAACTGCACCGTATTTAATTGATTGATTTAAGCGATTGACTACTGCGCTGCGTGTCGCGGGTTCGATTCCCGCACGGAACAAGTATTTGTATGATCTACAAGTAGTTGTTCCGGGTCTGGCTGTTTGTGTATTTGACTTTAAATATCTGTAAACGCACCCGCAATACAGGAGAAATTCCTAGTGTGGGGCAACGTTTTTTTTTTTTTTAAAAAAAAAGAGTGAAACTTAGGGCCCTTACCCACGGCAAGATCCCGTTTTTTGCAGGTACGTGTTTAAATATTCATATTCACACAAACATCCCGTTTTCCGTATACCGCAAACAGGTAGCTTGTGTGAATATGTATATTTAAACACGTACACCACTAAACGGGATCCTGCAAAAAACCGTACCTGCAAAAAACGGGATTTTGCCGTGGGGAAGAGCCCTTAATAGAAAGGACTCAAACAGTACTTCAACTATTTAACACTCCGGGAAGCGGTCCGCTTTCAATTATTATCTACTAGCGACCCGCCCCGGCTTCGCACGGGTGCAATGCTGATCACTACATAGTATAAAACAAAGTCGCTTCCCGCTGTCTGTCTGTCTCTATGTATGCTTAGAACTTTAAAAATAAGCAACGGATTTTGATGCGGTTTTTTTTAATAGATAGAGTGATTCAAGAGAAAGGTTTATATGCATATAATACATGCATAATATAGTAGAGAAACACTGATAATTTTAGAGCCATTATTTCTCTTAAAAAGTATAGGATAAAAAATGGTTATTGTGGGTTATCCCTAAGAGATAGACATATGCCATCGCGGACTTTTTTGTAGACCTTTTTAAGGTGTACAATACTGTAGTACATTATTTTGATCTATCTCGTAGGGTTAAGCCAGCGTTTGCAATGTAAGCGCAAAAAAATGTGTTTATTTACGACATCACATTAGAAACCCCTAAAATGATCAGTGTTTCTCAACTATATTATGCATGTATTATACATATAAACCTTCCTCTTGAATAACTCTATCTATTAAAAAAAAACCGCATCAAAATCCGTTGCGTAGTTTTAAAGATTTAAGCATACATAGGGACAGACAGCGGGAAGCGACTTTGTTTTATACTATGTAGTGATAACTACCTATCTATCTTATTCTTAGCGTGTCGATGGCAAAAAGTTTAAACATTGTTGGCCCAAAATTCAGCTACGCGAACTCTGCTCACTGACTAACTATCTTGCTGTTCAAGGAAGTTTATGAACCGTTAATTAACCAACCAAGACAAAACTTGTCAACAGACTTACACAATATTCCTAACATTGGTGAAAGTTCTAATAATACATGTTCCCCATGTTTAGCGAAAACTTTATATTTTCATTATGAACAGGTGTGCAAGTAATTTACTTTTCAAATTGATTAGCTTCTGCGTCTGCAAACACTGCACAAAGGCTTTGGCATGAAGCTATCTTGCTGTAATAAGTTACCCCCTCATCCCAGTTACGACACTACTTCCTCCACTGACGTCTTCTAGGAAATTATTCTGTTGTATGGAGTCGAGGGCCTCGTCTGCTGCCTTTGTAGTTTGACGTTTACGTCAAATTCATTTTCTCCAGCTTGTTATAATAATGTAACATAGGGTACCTTCCTGTCGTGTTTTATACGCTAGAAAAGTGACTGGTAAAGAAATAAACGTGCATGCATTTTCTAGACATTCTGTAATGACTTTATCCTCTTTAATGCATTTTCTTGAAATTCTGTTACTATTCTTGTAATTTCAAGCTACCGCATTATCGTTTTCATTGTTCACTTTCCTTTTCTATCCTTTAATCTTAAGTTGAAATAAACTGTTATTCTCAAATTCTCGTATTGAACGAGAGACGCGAGTCAAGTTCTTTAGTTGCCTAACACTTATTTGCCGTACTTATGAAAAACTTCCCCCAATAACAAGACATATTATACAGAATTTTGCTTCTACTACCACTGTTAGGGCCAGCACAGACGACGGACATTTGTACGCCGACTTTTTCGTCCGCCAAAATAGAGCGCTTACAACTGCATCAAGTAACGCACACGAGGCGGACTTTTTGTCCGTGGTATTTTTAGTCCCTCGTGTGCGTTACTTGATGCAGTTGTAAGCGCTATATTTTGGCGGACGAAAAAGTCCGCGGACAAATGTCCGTCGTCTGCGCTGGCTCTTATCGGTACTAAGACTTCATTACATTTACTTCGTCTGAAACCTACACATTGCCAAGGAAAATAGTTACGTAAAACATCCAGGCATTATCATCCACTTTGTCCAGTGCTCGTTCCGTAGGTGTTAAGGGCACTCGCACATGAGCCACTCGCAACCGACACTGGTGGTCAGCGGACGCTTTCATTAGGTTAGCAATTTAACGAATGGGCAAGCCCCTATGGTGTCAGTCACGAGGGATCGGTGTGCGAGTAGCCTAAGGGTAACATTCACAGACTGCATTTTTATTTTACATTGCTAAGTAAAGCAGGCCTTTCATAGGAATATCAACATGATTAATATAAGAATAAAGTTATTTTTTAAATGTAACTCTTGCCATATCCTTATTGAATTATAAGCATTTTTTTTTTTTTTGTATAAATAAGATTTGTTTGAAACGCTAACTTCCTCGTCAAAGTACGGTCAGTAAATTTTGTCCTACATAAAATTAAAAATTACAAGGGTGTGAGACGCAAAACGCATCTACCGCTGCCTACCACGCGTATCAGTATGAAAGAACTATCAGTGCGTCTCGTGACGAACGTGCGGCCGTGGTTCCTAAAGATGACACAAGGGAACAGCATTTTTGTTGCATTAAATTTTATGACTAATATTATACATTTACGGGGTGCTGATTTTAGATCTGAAGTCAGGATTTTTGTATCAGCTTTAGTTTTTGAGATATAATGAAAACGTGAATGTCAGGAAAAATAGTACATTGTTCACCAAGGGAGCAAACTAGTACATATTTACCGGGTGTAAAATTGACCCTCGAGCCGTAGACAAAGGTGCAAAACAACCAGGTAGAGAGGTACTGCTTTGTTCTCATGGTAAACATACTATTTTTGTCATAACATCGCCGAAAATTAAAGTTTAAACATTTCAGGCTACGTTTAGAGGATTCAATAAATAAACGCCATTCATTTGGATCATATTTTTGTACACCCATTGCTTTCAATAAACCAGGAATATCTGAACAATAAACGTCATCATCTTCAGAAAGGAATGAAAGCAAGTCTGTCTCTCTTTTACGATAGTACAAAATTCTTAATTCTTGGAGAGGTAAGATTTATTTGCTTTAATCGAGAAGCTAGCATCTATGATGCTTTTTTAGAAAGGCCAAGGTCTTTGACTAATGCACTGAGTTCTTTTTGATTAAATGGCCGGGGCTGAGAAGAAATATCTGGATTAAACTCAGCTGTCCCACCTTCATCATTTGATAAATAGTTTTTTTCTTCTAAGTCGTGATCATTTTGTGTAGATGAAGATGCTTGTGGTACTGGTGTATTACCTGAGTACAGGACTGGTCGAGTAACAGATAACAAGTTAGGGTAAAACCATTTGGATTGGTTTCTTTTGTTAATCCCGTTTATATCAACCACGCAAAAATAACAATCATAAGGAACTTTGAAGGTTCCCGCCAGATCATTGGTGCTTGATACTTGAAATGGGGTCTTTTCTTATTCGCCCATAATCTCAAAGACTCCACGCGTGTTTTAAATACCATATAAGACACCTAGTACTTGTCGCGGATGTCCGAAGGAAATCCAAAGTAATCAAAATACACCCGTTTTACGAACTCCGAAGCAATCTACAATTTTTGTATGTATTGTATATTTACCACAGATGTTACAGAAATATTTGAGATTGTTTTTACAGATATTTCTCGACGCGGACATTGTAAAAAAGACTTAAAAACAGCTCGGTTTTATGAAAGTTAAGTGTAACTAGTACAAAAATATGGCCAATAGCTTTATCTCAAAAACTAGAGCCGTTAGAGAAAAACTGAGGGTAGATTTGAAATCAGCGACCTCGAATTAGTAAACAATGGCCATAAAATTCCATGCAACGAAAAAAGCCTAATTTTGTTCCCTTGTGTGATTATACCGCAATAATTACCTTCATCATAGTAATGGCATGGAAGCACATGGTTTCTCTTACGGTGGGTTGGTAGGGCACGTCGGGAATCTTGTTGCGCTGGTTCTCGACGTTCGACGAGCGAGCGGAGCCGGCGCTCAGCCGTTGAACCACTACCTGCAGGACAAATTACACTTTTAAATCTGCTATACCTGCTGCTACTTACTTCTGCTACACTTATGTCTGTAATTTATATAGTGTACACAATAAAGAGTATTCTATTCTCACGTCAGTTAGGGCGAATACTGCCAAACTTTTATACCTAGAATATATCTTATCCTGAGAATAAATTTTGAATTTTTTGACAGTTTTTCCATACTAGAACTGTCAGACGTCAATTTTATTCCACGGATAAAAGATATCTAACTTTGGTCAAATCAGACCTTAGAGACCAAAGGCTGATCTGCCCAAAGTCAGTTTTCGACTAATGTTTTAGTCGAAAAAGATTAAGTAAGTTTTACTACGAATGTTTTTATATTAAAAGCTGGAGAAAAAAACCTTGCCTGACACAGTTTCCGAAACAAAACTCATCTACGAGGTATCATGTAGGTAGGAAGTTACAAACTGTATATAGGTATGTTGTTAGGATTCCGTACCAAAATAGTAAAAATTGGAACCCTTATTGTTCGACTTCGTCTGACTGTCTGTCTGCCATAGCTGCTTCTTTCAAGAACCGCAGAGTCCTACTAATGCTATCGACTTAAAAGGAACAGTTTTCACTGATAATTGCCTAAATATGTTGCAAGTGAAAACTACGAATCGACCTTTTATTATTGGCTAATCATATTATAATGTTCCCACTGCTGGGACTCAAACCTCCTCTCTCTGAGAGAGAGTGGGCTGTAATCCACCACGCGGGCCCAATGCGGGATTTTACACGTCTTCGAATTTTTGGTTCGAGGACATGAAATAATCTGGAACAATTAATAAAAATAACTTGAAAATACAAAAAAAAAATCTACTAAAACACGGAGCCGGCGTGCGAGTCCGCTGCAACTTGTTTTATTTTAGTTTGGATGAAAATACCTAGCTTTTCTGTCAGTGGCAGCCTCGCAAAATATTTGATTGAGATTTCTATTTTGTTGCAGTCAAAAATATCCGTGTGCCGTATTGATCTAACGGTTAGACCGTCGAACGTATACGTAGCTAAGGTACCTACGGAATTACAACTTATTTTGGATGTATTTACGTCAAAGTGGTCAACCCTTATACAGTGGACACATAGGTAGATAGTCCACACTAATGACTAAATTGATAGATTAATAGTATAAATATTAATATAAAGAGTATCGTTTATTACAAGATGATTGATGAGTTGTGTGTTGTGTGTTATATGTATGTCTGTAATTTACCCATATGGTGTACATAATAAAGAGTATTCTATTCTATTCTATGTGACGAAACCAAAGACATACCAAAAATCTATAAGTAAAACAAATTCACATATTTTAAGTAGGTACTATAATTTCAAACAAGGTTGTATTTCAACGGTGTTAATAGCTCGTTCGTTCGTTGCACTAAAAATTAAATAGTTCCAATGCTTGTACTCGTACCATAACAAATTCTATAGGTCAAATTCTTTCAAATTCATCAAAAGCGCAACAGAATATGTCTACGTCATCAATTCATCAGCAATGAGGTTGATTGAGAGTGCGGAGCGCGCTCGTCAGCGGCGCCTCACGCAGAGTTCGCGGGCGCGGTACCGCCAGCAACCGCGGCTGACGACGACGACCCACATACCCGCCTGGCACGACTAGTTCCTCCATAGAGAATATAACCACTAGAGAGCGTATGGGCCGATTTCTTCGAAGCACACGACTCACTACTGCGGGCCGGGGGATGAGGAAGAACGCGCGGCTGCAATTGGTCAGTTCAAGGTCAATTTGCATCGTTAGGGCTGCTTTACTTCATTAAGAGAAAATAGTCGATATCGATAAAATGGATTTTAACATTATAATAAATACCAAATCAAAATCATAGAAATAATATTTAATCAAAATCAATCAATTACAAAAAAAAATCCCGGAAATGGACTGATCGGCCCCGGTCGGGGACAGAAAGAACTAAAAAATCCCGGAAAATACAAAAAAAAAAAAACCGACGAACTGAAAACCCTCCTCGGTTCTCAGTTCGTCGGTATTTCTTTTTTGAAGTCGGTTAATAGTAGATAGTTATTTTATTAAAGTATGTGAATTGAATAAAAAATGTATTCATTTTATTTTTCTCGATATCAACTTTCAGCTATTAAAGATAACAGCACTATTTTTTACGATAAACATACAAAAGGAAAGAAAGGGATAGAAGCATTAGAATTGTCTAATACAAGAACGAGACTTTTCCAAAAGACATCAACGCGCGACTCAAAAAGTGTGCTCGTTTACCCAGCCACCATTTTAAATAGACCCCTGCAGTGGCTTATAATCTGATTAAATCAAAAATAATTTTTCGTACTGTTTATGTACCGATGAAAAGTTATGTCATCCTTTTTGTAACTAGATGTCTAAGAATGTTTCCCACACCACTTCACCGCGCATGAAGGCATTTTGATGCGTTATAATTGCATAAACGTTATAAAAAAATTATATTAATTTAGCGTGCACGCAGGTCTAACACTTGGACACAACTAAAATTGCTACTAGTACCGTAGCCTATACATAGGCGACAAAATACTAATAGTTTTCGTGCGTCGGGGCACTGTATACGCAGTCAAGTGGTTATAATAGTCTTTGAGTTCCTCCCTTCGCAATACATCCGCATTGTGTATCTTCCCTCTAATTTACTTAAAGATATAAGTAACAAGTATGAGTTGCCTCCTGAACCTCAGTTCATCATTATGCGACCATATCTAAGATAAATAGTGTTGGATACATCAACGGATAAAATGAATACAAGCCGTATTCCGTATATTTTTTTATTAGTTAAATACTGTATGCACATAATATTCTGTTTTGTTTTTATTTTTTTTTATTTTTATTCTCTCATTTTCCTTTTTATTATTATGATAATGGAAGTACTTGCACGTGTATTATAATAGTTGTATGTCGCTGCTTTTTCGGGGAACATTGGCTTCTAAGATACAAGCTTATTGCCTAGTTTAGGAGTCAGAAGTTCGACCTTGAACTTTCGTCACTGTTGTACAACTTACTCTTAAGACAATACCAAGGTATTGTTACCTTATATTCCGTACAAATAAATTATTATTATTATTATATTATATAAGTATGTCTAATATATTTATTTAGTACGCGCTCCAAGATGAGACAGTATTTAGTTTCATGCGGAGCCCAGATAACTGCATTACATTCTCCTTACCAAGAGCATTATACAATGCCGTTGTAGCGTTCATAATTGTGGAGCCTTTAACCATTCTCAGGACAAATCCTAGGTTTCTATATGCTTTTTTGCATATCTTTACTATACGATCACGAAACGTCAGTCCAGTGGTGAAACGCCCAAGCCCCCTCACTTCAGTGACCCTAGCCATCGATACTCCGTCCTCCGCATAACTATGTCTAATGGGCGAGCGTGCGCGCGAGAAACTGCAGGAGATTACTCTTGCTCCAAGTTACTACTCTGTCCATATCTCTCTGCAGTCTATCACAGTCATCCATGTTTGTTATGGGGAGAGAAAGTTTGAGGTCGTCGGCAAACAGTAGGCACTTAGCATCTTGTACAACACTTGGTAGGTCATTTATTATTAAGAGAAACCCAAGGGGCCCTATATTACTTCCCCGGCTTACACCAGATCTACATAGTATAGTATGTCTTCAATTGGTATCCTTCATTCTCAACATACTGTTGCCTGTTACTCATATAACTCACAAAAAACTTAAGTAAATGCGGGGTGAAACCGACCCCTGCTAACTTCTTCAGTAATACGTCATTATCTTTTTTTAAATCGAAGTATGCAGCATCGGCTTACCCCACACCGTCTACTATCGGCACGACTTACGCCATGTAGCTAAGTAAATTGCTCGTAGTATTTTTAGTCGGCCGAAAATCATGCTGCGCGTCGGTGAGTTGCGAGCTAACTTGCTGATATACTTTCTTATAAATAGCAGATTCTAATACTTTAGCCGTTGTTGACAATACAGCAACCGATCTATATTCTTCAACTTCTACACATCTCGGGAAATACAGCTGATTTAAGGCAAAGATTGTAGATGTGCAACAGCGGTGTCACTAATCCCTTTCGAGAGTCCCTAAAAACGTAGGGCGGAATACCATCAGGCCCTGACGATTTTTTCGGTTTAAGTTGCTGCAGGGCGCGTACCACGTCATCCAACTCCAATCTGTCAAGATGAACCCGCTGCTCCGTTCTGACTACCTGTCTCCAATATCGCCGCATTCATTGTAAACGTTGGCGATATTGTTCGTGTGCTACTAAAATCTTCCCTTGAACTGTAGCCTAATACCGAGCAAAACGTTTCGTAATCATTCCCTAAACCACTACTTTGACATTTTTCATTTTTTTTTTTTTTTTATCTTTGAGTTTTATGTCGCGAATTATCTTACTCGTGATGATGAATATTATTTACTTTTTTGTTTTTTCAACGATTAGATGGAAAACCATTTTATAAATAGAAAATAATAATTGAAAGTCCAAATGTTCAGAGCTTCTGCCTTATTGCCAGTACCATAATCATAATTTGCACGATTTTATTTAATAGTACTTTATTTAATAGTAAATTGACGGCACGGTTGGCGCAGTGACTGCTGCGCTGTGTGTAGCGGGTTCGATCCCCGCAAGGAACAAATATTTGTATGACCTACAAGTAGTTGATCCGGGTCTGGCTGTTTGTGTATGTGACTTAAATGTTTGTATACGCACCCACAATACAGGAGAAATTCCTAGTGTGGGGCAAGGTTTTTTTAAAAAAAAACGTAAAACAAAAGAAATTAATAATAATAGTAGTTTATTTCTCTCAAAAAGGTACAATTTTGATTCATAGCATCAAGTGACATTTCCCAGTTTATCCTTTTTGAGAGTTGGAGTGTATACTGGGTTCGGGACCTGTATTACAGATCTCCAGGCTCACACCCTTAAAATTACAATAATTGAATTGCAGTTAGGTACTACATTTTAAAAGCTCCAAGTACTGAGAGGAAGAGAATGAATGCAAAACAAAGTAGAAAAGAACATTTCAAACACTTATATTTTATTCTTGGATCGTAGTTCACGTAACTTTAAAGCTGAAAGCTGTGTTCAATACTATATTTTATCTGTTTAAGATACGCCTACAATTTTAGTTCAATATTGGCGCAGATTCCCTTGTTCACAAACTAAACTAAATTTAAGTTCAGTGCATGTTTTTCTTTCTATTTCATAAAGAAAAGGACAGAAGATAAATATTAGTTAAGTCCTCTCAAATTAGTCAGCGCCTGACGTAAATTAACGTATTTTTAGTACCCAACTTTTTAATCACGTCTAAACTTGTCTATGGAGTATCTTAATTTGAGAGAACTTAATTAACATTTATCTTCTGTCCTTTTCTTAATGCAATAGATGTTATTATTTCAAATTGACAACACCTTTGTTTACATTTTTGATCTCAAATTCCATTTCCGAGATTACTTCAGCATTACTGGCGGGTACCATTGCAGCGGAACCGCAGTAGCTCCGCCATGACTTATGCGTTGTACGACAAGCGTAACAGTAGCGAAACTGTCTGTTCTAACGTGATTCTCTTTCCTGCGTGTTTTCACCGTGTGCTAGTGCTAAGGTGATTACTTCAACGTAGCTCGCGAAATTCAAAATTTCTTACGTTTTTTGGGAATTGCAGCGATATTTTACTTTGAATGTTGATCAAAATTCAATACATAAGCAATTGCCGCGTGAATTTTGTTCTATGTGAGAAGAATGCATGGTAGGTACTCAACTAGATGCTTGGTTCATAGTTCAGTTAGTTCATAGTTAATACTTTGATTGACTTATAATCTCATTTTATCTTATCATATATATATATATATATATTTATTATAATGATTGACCAGCGTAAATATCATACTAATATTATAAAGGCGAAAGTTTATGTGTGTGTTTGTATGTTTGTCACTTCTTCACGCTCAAACGGCTGAACGGATTTGGATGAAATTTGGCACACAGTTTACAACCAGGATTAACACATAGAATACTTTTTATCTCGATATTCCTACGAGATCGACACTTATTCGGGTGAAACCGCGGGGCGCAGCTAGTAAACAATAAATAAGTTGCATGAACATCAAAGGGAACCGCTAAGGTCTCTTTACATAAAATATAAAACGTTGAAGCAATCAATTCTCAAGAATTAATTATTTTCTTTATTGTGTTTATTTCTAAGAGCCGTAGACGGAATAAAAAGAAACCTATCAAAGTTTCGATCGCAATTTCCAAGTTATGATTTTTATTCAACATCGCCATAGGTACGGTCAGCGAGAAAAGTCTACTGAAAACGCTGCTACTTTTACACATCATCTAAAATGACCCAAAATTATTCGATACATCGTATTTCAGGCACTTCATACAATAGAGTTAATGGAAGTTGATGCCAACACAAAGGCCAGTCAGGTGATGATGATTTTATAATAGAAAGTGTCGTCCCGTTCACTGGCGCACGATAACAAGAAAGACTGAAACTGGGGCGAGACAGTGCTTCCTTACCCAAACCATTTGTTCCACCCGCTGAAGACCTCCCACCAGGACATAAATTACCTTGGGTAACCTGGAAGTCTTTAAACAGACTCCGGGCCCAGGTTGGCTGAAGCAAGGAAAACCTGTTTAGGTGGAGATTCATAGACGACTCCGCCTTGTAGTGTAATTGTGGTGCTGTTCCACCAATGATGGGACACTTAATATCGTGTCCTGCAAGCTGCAAGTTACAGAAACTGATGGACGCTGGTGATGGCGCCAAAGAAGTAACCGAATTCTGGGCCGAGTCCATTTAGATTGCTATCGACACGCTAAGAAGAATAGAGTTATTGGTTTCATTTCATTTCTATTTCGATTTTAACTAAATATTTAGCTCAATCATTAAGATCAAAAACTCTGAAATGTTACACCGAAACAGAATGATTTCTCGAACATTTGTCGACAAACCGAAGTGCCAGCAAGAGACATCACTCTCTCACCTTTTCACCCTCAGTAACACTCACACCAATACACACACACATCATGTTACACGCTTTACTAACCCAGCCTTGTAAGCCGACACATTTATTTCTAATCATTCGCACTCCGATCCTCAAGATACAAGCTCTGCTTAGTTTGGGGGTCAACGGTCCAACCAAAAAATTGTGATGTACAGACGCCAGCACATCAAGCTACTACAATCTGTCAGATTTCTTTAATAGATTTTCAACTTTATCGCTAAAGCATAAGGTTCAAAGTTGATTGGGAAAACCTGACAGTTTCGGGTAGCTTGATGTGCTGGCGTCTGTACAAACTTAACTATGTTTATGTAAGATTACTGTCTGTCATTTACTAAAACAAAAGTTTTATTGGCATAAGTATAGAAAGGTGACACCTTTTCTTTTTGCCACTAAATTTTATTTTAGTATTATTTTTTTTGTATTTTGCTATCAATTTTTGTCGCTGACTGTACGTACCTACGGTACCTATCCTAACAAATAATTATTATAAATGCGAAAGTAAGTTTGTTTGCTTGTTACCTTTTCACGTCGAATCCACTGAACCGAAAATCATGAAATTTTGCAAATATGTTGTCAGGGGTATAGAAAAGGAGGATAGCCAGCATTCCTTTCATCCAGGAAAAAAACCTGTTCCCCAGGAAAAGAACAATAACTTTCGACGGTCACAATTGATTTAGGACGCTAGATGGTGTTACGTCTCTCGAACCATGATTGAAGTATGACTCGACTTACTGAGCAGTAGGTAACTATTCTAACAAAAAGTATTAGACTTGCATGAATTAACGATAGTATTTTAACCCTAAATTGCATGATTTTTACTTTTTAAGCAATTTTAATTTATTTGGACATAACATTAGCTCTACAGTAAGGAATTTTTTTTTTTAAAATATCTTTTTTTTTTTCTAAATGTACTGGTAGAAATTTACATCATTATGTAGGTAATCAGAACGAATGTACTGTGAACAAAATGAATTGAATATCTCTAACAATTGGGGAAACTCCGTGCTCTGTGGAAACGAAAATATGGCATTGGATTGTTTGACGGAAATTTCCATCACGATGCAGTTAAGGGTTAATCATTAGTATTATGCTTTTAATAGGATTTGGATGACATTTAGCACACAGATAGTTTATTGTGGTTGTTGTGGTTTATTGTGCCGCGTCGATAAGGCGTGCTCAATATTTGTCCACTTTTAAAATTATGATGAAAAAGCACTTCCTCTCCTTAAACAGCATCATTATATTTCTTTACTCATTTTTCATTATCTGTTGTTATATGTATATATTTATTTAGATTAGTATAATATACTTTATGTATGTATTCATTGTATCGTGTAAATGGTACACCACAGACTACCTACAGTATTTGTCTCTCTAATTGAAGTATAACTGCTGATCCTTGTGGTTATTTTTTAACGTTTTATATTTACCATAACGTCTAAATGGAAGAAAAAAAATAGTAAGTAGTAGAATGATGAATATAATATTAAGTATAATTATATAATATGCAACATTTGTCTTTCCAAAATAATTTTGTTTCAAAATAGTAATATTCGTATTTCGCTAGACTTATAGTAGTCCTTTATGTTTTAGAGAAATACCTACTGTAAGTCAGAGGGTCAAAAGATATAAGGAAGAGGGTAGACTTGCCAGTCGAAAACGAAGTGTAAGGCCTCAGCTGGTCAGTGAATATGAAACAAGTGGTTTAATACCAACGAAATATTTTGCCAAAAAATTCGACACGTCTTTACAAACCGTTCGCCGTGCAAATGAAAACCAGATCAAAAACTATACTTAATTGAAAATCATAAACAACAACGTTTACATTATGCGATACAGCGATGGGAAGCACGGAATGAGAGATCTGATGAGCAGTTGAAGTCGCATTGCATGGAAATATAAGAAAATTTAAGAGGAACATATATATGTTTCAATATTACAGGATCCATGCAACAGCGTTTACTTGATAGCATTGATAATAATGGGGGTTATACAAAATATTATGTTATAAATTACAAATTGATTTTAGTATATTGTGTCATATCCGTAATAAGGATTATTTTGAGGTTTAGTTTCAATCTTCTTTTCAATGAAAAGCTATAACCTCATATTAATATACAAGGTGTAACTTCAATAACGCACAACCTCTTAAGGGGTCATTGTACTCATCATTGTGAACAACTTTTACTATGGGACCAAACCGGAAATCGCGAAAAAAAAATCAGCTGTTCCCTACATTTTGACGAGTTATGCGAACATAAATGTAGGGAACAGCTGATTTTTTTTTCACGATTTCAGGTTTGGTCCCATAGTAAAAGTTGTTCATAATGATGAGTACAATGACCACTTAAGAGGTTGTGCGTTATTTAAGTTACACCTTGTATATTAAGCTATAATTTGAAAACTCAAACAAACTCATAATCGCAATAAGTCCTGATAAATACTACTTTGACCTACTTTGACTTTTGAAATAGACAACTAAAGTTAAAACGAACGCACTGGCAGTAAACAAAAAGTAGTACCACTGAGTAATTTAATTGTATTGTGACAAGTAGTCCGCACTTTTTTATTTACGTGCGTAGATTTGCTAGTTGTGGTTTTTTAGAGTACACAAAGCAGTAATTAAAGGACAATATTATTATATTACTAAGATACAATATTTTAAGTCTAATGGTCGTAGATCAATGATTATCTGCTTTACTTCAATAAATTGTTCTTCACGAGAAAATAAAGTGTTTTAGCTAGAAATTTATTTATTTCTAGTTTGGAAAAATAAAACGAATAAAGATTTTGAAATCACTTTTATAAAACATATTGCAATAACAATATAATAATAAAAATGAAATATTTACAAATTATATTATTATTCTCGTTTAATATCTATGGAATAATAAAAAAAAAACAATAAAGATTATAGATTATTTTTAACAAGATAATTAAAAGTCTTATCTCGAGATTGGAACCCAGACGATGGAGGTCCTCGAACAATTTTTAAGATTAATCTAAAAATGTGGAAATAGTCAACCAAGTTAATCGTTGTAACTAGGTGTGATTCCATTTTTTAAATACGCCAAAAATACTAAGGTGCATAATTATTAACTTTGTCTCATGATAATTATCTTTGTCTTAAATTATTGCGTTTCACAATTCACTGAAGATTTTTTTTTTATGTTTTGTTTAGTACCTAGATGAATGAAGGGAAAATGGATCATACCTAAAAGTCATTCACCCGCGCAAACGCTCTGCGATAAGATTAAATCGCTAGCGCAAGGGTGCATACACGTTGTGAGACTTTGTGATATTTTTGGTATAGTATAGTTCTGTCTGTTATTTATCAGTTTTTTTTGTTCATATTTTTATTAGTATCATCTAAGCATGAACTATTGTGGGTTTGAATACGTCCCTCGTTTAAAGTAACTTATTGTACGAGTATAATCTCAGCAGGCGCGATTGTATAAGGGAACTGTTTAAGGATATTAACATCATGACGGTGCCTTGTCGATATATCCACGAAAACATCATTTTTGTAAGGTAAATTTACATCTTTATAGTAAAAGAAGTGAAGAGCTTACTAAGCCACGCCCACGACCAGCCAGCCGGGTAGTAGGGTTGTCGAACGTCTAATATTTTACTGAACAAAATCAGAGGATTGTAACTTCACAGTAACAACTTCTATACAGGTAAGGGTGCGTCCACATCTGGCGAATGCGCCGCGAATGCGCAGTTCGCGAGCTGCGCGTGTGTAGTTACCGCAAATGTTTGGTGCGCCTGTTTATGCAATGTTCTCATACAGATCGCGCGCGGCCCGCGATCTGCGCGCGTCCAGCTCACGTGCTTACACTTTCGTTTGCCTAGCCTCAGCGCGGGGAGGAGCGACAGCGCACGCGCGACACGCACGCTCGCGCACGGCGCGTGAACGGCGCAAGAGCAGTGCGCGAACATAAAATGCACGCGCGCAGCTCACGGGCGGCTCGCGAACGGCTCGCCAGCTGCGCATTCGCGGCGCATTCGCCAGATGTGGACGCACCCTAAGACTATTATTTCAATGTTCTTTATTACTTGGAGGTGTCTTGGGTGTGTGTACGTTTTAGCTATTTTTCAGGAGAACGTTTTAAAAGTTTGAAATTGAATATATGATATATTTCCAATGATTATGCTAAAATATTTAATATTTTTATGTATGTTACTTTAATATCAATAATAATTTGTAATAATTTCATGAGAAAACTCAAGAAAACATTTTCGTAATTACGTCGTTGTTCTATTGGATGAGTGATATGTAATTATAATTGCAGAATATATACTGTTTATAATATAAATGTTAATGCTGTGTTGAAAAATCAATATCTACGAAGTAATCCTGATAGAAATACTACTGTTCTCATTTGAGTGCAGCGGCTGAATGTATTCACAAATTGTCCTTTTTATTTTTCAGATATCTAATAATGAGTTCGAGACAAGTTTCTAACAGCTACAAAGGCTTAGAGGAAGCTGTTAGCGGCATCTTGAAAGATAGTGACAGCGACGCCGAATTTACGCCATATAAATATACACCATTGTACTTAATTTAGTACACCCCTCTGTAGGAGAGCAGGATATTTTTTTTTCAGTTTTTTTCAAGTTTTTGTGTTTATTTAGGCTGTTATTAATAAGGAAATAAACATTTCATAAATATAATTTATCTAGTTTTATTTTGCCGGTTAATGGGTTAAGGATAAATGAATCACTTGAAACATTGCACTATTACGCGAATGGATGACGTTTTCGAGCCATGGATTCGCGTGATAGGTTCATTAAAAAATGATCTCTGTACCGCTAACTAAGTTTACATAGATTCAAGGTCGAAAATCGTACTGAAAAGTTGGGAAAATTATCATTGTTAGGGTTCCGTACCTCAAAAGGAAAAAACGGAACCCTTATACGAATAGGAACTCGTCGAAACCCATGCGTCCGTCTGTCTGTCTGTCTGTCAAGACAATAAGGTAAGTTCCAATAAAAAAATACGGCCATTTATGCGACCTATTTTGATACTCGCAAATAAATCAAAACATGACATAGGATACGTTTTATTCCGGTAAGACGTTCACGTGGGATAATTTCCGACCTCCACACGTGCGACCCCGCGGGAAAACCAAGTTATGTATATTTTCAGGCTGTGTTGTCCACTGCTGGCCAAAGACTGGGTTGTCCCACTGCTGGCCAAAGGCTTCCCTTTTTCCTTTCCAGATGCACTCATTTACCATACATATATACCATACATTTTTACAAAGAGCTTCAATAGTTTCAGATTAAACTAGTGAAGCTCACTAAAAGCATAGTTAAAACTGTGTTGAAAGCATTGTACAGACGCCAGCACATCAAGCTACCCGAAACTGTCAAATTTTCCTAATGAATTTGGAACCTAATGGTTTAGCGATAAAGTTGAAAATCTATTAAAGAAATTTGACAGATTGTAGTAGCTTGATGTGCTGGCGTCTGTACATACCTACCTACAGTCTCTTCGTTTCAGGATAGTACCTACTAATCTGCACATGCACTAACACTAGAAGTACCGCCGTCGTGATACATTTTGTCCCAGTCTATTTATTATAATGATGATTGGTATAAGGTACGAAAGATAGAATAGAATAGAATACTCTTTATTATGTACACCATATAAATTACAGATATAAATATAGAAAAAATCCGCAGGCAAGCTATCCGGTTGCTCGTGCGGCAGGGATAAATATAAATTATATAAATTGTTTACTTTAATTTAATTTAATATTACTAACCCCTTACTTGATAAGTTTTTGTTGTACTAACCATTAGACCTATGTTGTTAATAAATTATTGTTATTCAAACTATTTGTGAAATATTTGTAACACGTTTATAATAGAATTAAATGAAATTCTTATTGCTTGAAAAACAAAAGCGTAACAATTTAGAAATAATAATTGAAATAGTATTTGGTTTAGTAACAAAATCATCACAACTCAGTAATTGTAACTGTACTAAATAACTGAATTCTATAAACTAGTTATTATTGTTTGAAGAACTAATAACGCATAAATAATATTCTTTAGACATGCATTTATTACAGACTGTTTTTTTTGCACAGGTAGCTTCACAGATGATATAATATTTGAGCATTATGACTCGACTTGTAACTTGTACTTTTTTTTTTCTTCTTGTATTTATTCCGGGATTATAATAATAATAATATTCGACAACTTTCACACAGCGCCATCTAGTCCCAAACTAAGCAGAGCTTGTGCTATGAGTACTAGACAACTGATAAACATACATATATATTTCTAAATACATACATATTATAGATAAATTACACCCAGACAAAGAACAAATGATCGTGCTCATCACACAAACATTTCTCCTAGGTGGGAATCGAACCCACGACCTTGAGCATAGCAGTCAGGGCCACTGACCACTAGACCAACAGGCCTGTCATGGATTACTACCAGAATGCTTGTTTTTCAGCTAGTTATAAATATAAAATAGTAATATATTTCGCGTTTGATACTACATATTATACCCACGCATTTATACCAGCTAAATCTAATAAATTATAAAATGTACGAACTGGCCAACGTCTTGAAGGCGCCTTTACCTTATTCACGACTCATTTGATCTACGCCATCTACGAGCTGTTGTTGAATAACATTGGTTCAGGTTTTTTTCTTTGAACTGAGTATTAGGTCATTTTTATTAGGTTTAGCCTGATAAACAGTCAAAGATATTATAATATCACCCGTTTGTAGCGCAAACGTACTGTATAATTCCTGTTTTGCGATCTTCACGAAAACTGGTATATATCTGAGCTCTATTGAGTGTGCCCACGATACTTATAAAAGCGAAAAGAAAAAGTTGTCACAAGTAACATTTCTGCTATTATTGATGTAAGGGGGTGCATCAATATGTTCAACAATCCGGTCATAAACACATTTTTTGGTCTATTATCATCTTTTCCAAGATAAGGAAATATCTTGGAAAAGATGATATCACCCCCCCCCCCCCCCCCAAATCTCTGGAGAGGAGATCGTACATCGAATTATTCTGTTTAAAACAACGACGGGACAAAAATGACCCAGCGGCAGTTCTAGGTTAATCGTATTTTTTCTCATAAACTATTATATTGTTATAAAATTGAAATCAATTTAAGTTATTTCACTACATAAAATAAGTAGAAGTCAAAAAGTTTCATCGAACTAAATAAAAAATAAAAAAGTTAGAGACGATCGAACCTGCGGGTGGGACAAAAATGGGACGGCGGCGCTTCTAGTGTTAAGCCGCTTTCCTACGACGGGTTTATCTACGTCTGAAAGCCAACATCAGCTATATCAGCTCTTCATGGAACTTGCAATTGGCTGACCAAACCAGGCGTGCTGAAAAAATATGTGGATACTACCTGCATAAGTACAAAAACATATACACAACATACACATACATATAAATATATAAATAGAGAGCAAGAGTTCGTGAAATTCAAATGATACGACTCAATGTTTTAATTTAAATGAATTATTAACAGGAAGTACTTATAATTTTTAACTAGGTTGGTTACCTATACAACGTGTACCGTTAAATGCGCAAAACCTGAAAATAGTTTGATCAGTATAACGAGCAGAATTAATTGACCTGTGAAAAATGTGACCTGTATTAACCACTTTTTAATACAGGTCACATTTTTCAAAAAATCTTCATTAAAAACGTTGCCGTGTCTATTTATTAATAGATCAAGCAACCCAATGTCAGCGCGGCGCAGCGGCCCGGTGACGACTCCTCCCTCGATAAAGCGTCGTCGCAGACGCAAGAAACGATCAGAATGGCCAGCAAAACTAAAACAGCACATAAAGCCTTTACAATTTTTTTAATGACTTATTTTCTCTCTAAAATAAGTCAATTGAATTAAAAATCAGTTGGGGTGTCTGAGGTTTTGCGCATTTAACGTTACACGTTGTAGAACAAGCTGGGCAGCATAATTACCCTATTATGCTCCCACTGCTGGGACACAAGCCTTCCGGGAGTGGGCTATAAACTACAAAGCGGACCAAATACGTGTTAGATTTTTTTGTTCTAGAGCATGCCGGTTTCCTCACGATATTTTCCTTGAGACCAGTGGTGATGAAACTTGGGCAGTTTAACATGAAAACGATGATGATTTGCCGTTATTTACATTTTTAAAATTGTATGTGTATAGGTAGGTAAGCTGAAATTGCTGTAGACTGTGTTCCACGAATCCATTGCACGGTCCACCAGGCTTGCAGCGAAACCCTGTGAACACTCACGCTTAACGAGCGTCGGTAGGTACGCGGAAATCAGGGAGACTCCATTAAAACAAGGGAACTAGTTTGACATTTTAAGTTTTAAGTTCAGGGAATAAGGTTTGTATGGGTCGTTATGTTAACATTTAGGTATCTTATTTATTACTTAACAAGCCATGTGCTCGATGTGGCTTGGCCAAATGCTATTGTAGTACTTGCGAGCGAAGTATGTATTTACATAATTATAATCATTAACCTTTTGACCGCCACGGACGGCTATAGCCAACAAACGAAAACGTGCCAAACACGCCACCGACGTCTACAGCCGCCAAGAAAACGACATTTTTTAAGTACAAAATAAGTATACTAAATTAGAAAAGAATTATTTTGTACTTAAAAAATGTCGTTTTCTTGACGGCTGTAGACGTCGGTGGCGTGATTGGCACGTTTTCGTTTGTCGGCTATAGCCGTCCGTGGCGGTCAAAAGGTTAAAAACATCAATACAACGCTCTATGTTCAGATGACCCTATTGAATGACTTTTCAACAAATATCAATCAATAGCATTATATGAACTTGAACGGTTGGATTGAGGAGGGGCTTGTGGCTAAGTATTAACAGCCGCACGGGTCGATAGATCAGGTTAAGCTACGCATGCCGCGATTGGTCTGTGGATGGGTGACCATCTTCACGTACCAAGACCCGTCCGTGCCTTGGAAAGCACGATAAGCCGTTGGTCCCGGCTGTCATTCGTGGATCTTTGACAGTCGTTACGGGTAGTCAGAAGCCCGAAAGTCTGACAACCGTTCTAACCAAGGGGTATCGTATTACCCAGTGACTGGGTTGTGGAGGTCAGATAGGCAGTCGCTCTATGTAAAATACTGGTATTCAGCTGCATCCGGTTAGACTGGAAGTCGACCCCAACATAGTTGGGAAAAGGCTACGCAGATGATGATGAGACGGTTGTATTGATGATTTTAATGATTATATTTCTGTAATGTCACGCTCTGTGTTGTCGCTCGCGAATCAAACTTTAATCAAGATTCAACATAGCACTGAACAGCAAATTGCAAAATAAAGTAAGAACATTTTGAATTTTACGGGTTAAGCTTATGCTCCCTCTTAAAGAACTAGACTGGCGATGTCTTTGTACTAAAGATACACCTCGGTCTAAGCCTTCGGAGATTACTGGCGCGAAGTCATGTTACGTGTTTTAAAAATGTGTTCTAGTTTCTGAAAATATGACCATTATAAACTTGGGATCGCCTAACGATCGATATTCAAGTAAATATCCATGAGTATCATCATGCCATGTAGCGTGGTAGCATGCTAATATCGAGCAGATAATGCTTCGTAGAATACAGTCAGTTAGCTCATGTAACATAAAAAAAAGAAACATTGATGAGTATTTTATGTACTCAGAGAGTATTTATCGGTAGCAAACAAGTATGATTGTTCAGCGTGGTGTTTTCCATTAGCTTTCAAAATATTTTCCGTAGCAATAACGCTATGCCTCAGGATACCAATTAAGTGGACCGGTGAATGCTTATGTGAATCCCGCATCCCCGGGCCATAGGCAGAGGTGGAAAACTCTGTCACCCCCATGATGGAGGAAGTCCATAAGGATTTCCACCGAGCACCAAAAAAAAAAAATGGATACCAATTAAGTATAACAGTTTAATCTATTCTATAGATTTTGAAACCACATCAAACCCGTAACATGTCCTGGGGTGTTTGCAGGCATTTCATGGAAGCAATTTTACCTCAATGTTGCACGTATTTTCAAAAAAATGTAGACTGAAAAATCCAGGAAATTTTATTTTGGTTGTAAATAGAAGTTGCTCTCAAAATAATTCAATAGCTGATCCGGACAGGTATCAGAATAACAAACCAGTCGTAACAAAGCGTCAATCATGATATCGAAACCAATGACAGCATTGTTACATTGTTTGGTAGAACGCTGTTGGTGCATAGACAAAATAGTCATTTTTTAGTCAAGCACAATTCGCATAGAGCTACAAATTGGTTCAGACACTATTAAAATAGAAATAATAGAATTGTGTATATTAATATATTAAATTACAATATTTAATAGTTATAATTCCATTGCAGGTATTTTTCATCATGGAAAATTGAATCTAACCTGAATTAGTACAAAGCTGGATTGTAAACGGCCCAGAGTTAATTTACGATCACTCAAGGCTCCTACAAACAATGCCGGCGACAATACCGGCGCGGCGGCCGAGCCGCCGGCACTGCCGCCGGCAGGCCGGCGGGTATTCGAGCCGCCATTCGACACATTCGAGGCTTGCCGCACACACGAGCCGCCATTTTCTATATTGTAAACTTAGGCGCACACAAAACCTTCTCTTTCTTTTATATTTTTTTCATATTAAAATAAAAATTTCAACTGTGATGGCAGTGCGGATTTCTTTATTCATCGTAACCAACGACAAATGTGCACTTCACTAGCATTCTACACGACTGTCGCAACTGGAATTATGCTTGGCGTCTTTATGCGACATATGCCGGCGGCTTGCATATGCCGGCGGCATGGCCGCTCGGCAAAAACCAGGCGGCACTGCCGCCGGCACTGTGTGTAGGAGCCTTCAAGTTGTATTATATTCCGTACAAAACAAAATGTGACTGAACAATTTGCTTTTAATTTAACAGTTTTTATAGATACCTAATGAACCCTAAAAACGTAATAAGATTATTCCTTATAATAATTTGTTATGAATGTATTCAACGTGCAATAAATAATTACAATTTCTTAAATCCCGGGCCTTAATCGTCATGTTTGATTCCGGGATTTTATAGGTATTATCCACTCTATGTTACTTACTTCCTCAAACTTTAGGTATATATTCTATAACTGCGTTCGCGATTTAGTTTCCAAACATGTAAACAAATATCTTTTTGAAAAAACAACTTTAATCACCACGCATTAAGTTCAGTTTTCGCTACAACTTCAAATATGTTTATGACTTTTTTAATAGTACCAGTCATTCTGATGTCAACTTAATTTTACATTTAATTTTACGTTATTTTATTTTATGTTTAAGTGGCATAACATCAATTGTAAGCTAGGATTTGAATAGCCTGTGCCTGTTTCGTTGTCTTGTTATTACGTAGGACCGCGGAGGGAGTCGCGTTACGTCCGCTACGCTTAGCGTCCGTTTATAGCCCTATTGTATTCTTGCACTTGATTTTTCTCGGATAAGACGCGTTACAGCCGTTCTACTTAAAAAGTATACGCTAGAAGAGATTGTTAGTAGAAAAATAACACAGAGACCAAATTAACATTTTGTGAAGCATGTTTGTTACTGGGCGAGCAGACTTATCAGGAGATACTTTTTGTTACCCGCTCACACACACGCACATTTTTATAGGTACCTATGTATCCACTCATTTCTCCGAAATATTAATCGGATTGTGAACAAAACTATTGTTTCTTGGGGTTTGCATTTTAGTTTTTTGTCACCGACTTCCGAAATTATAGTTATTTCATCATTTTGAGTTAATTTCTTTTTGGAGCCGACTTTGTTTTTGATTTTATAATTTTTAGTTTTAAAGTCTGCTCGCCCAGTATCATGCTTCACAAAATGTTAATTTGATCTGTGAGATTTTTTTCTAATCATAAGCACTTTTGGCACTGAGTGTACCTACTTTTAGGTAGAACTGCTGTAACGCGATAGATCCGAAAAAAAATCACGACCACGGAGATGGGCTGGTTGGAATAATCACCGACGACCACCATGCCCCGCACACAATGGGCCACTTAAGGCCTAAGTGCGAAAACCAAACCCCATAAGATAGAACATAGAATATGTGACAGGCTGATTTTCCGCGAATTATGTAACAGTTCTTCTATGTGACATTACTCAAAGATATACAAAACAACGACCGATCGATGAAACATGCCTGATATTCAGGAAATTAAATTAGACCTTCCGATGCTATTTCTAGACCTGGACCTGCACCCTAATTGAGTAACAGACTATCAATCTCAATCTAAATCATTTTGAAGGATATTGCTACTCCATCGCGTCATAAATGTTCGAAAATATGGCTGCTCAACAGCCTAAATAACGCAATGAATGTTTTTGAACTGTCAAAATGAAACCCATTGCCACTGATAGTGTGTTACGCAATTACCCTGCTGTTTTGGGAGTTAAAATATGACTCGTCCTGATGATATTTCAACGATTAACCAATCGCAGTGTTCAATTAATAAAATTTCTCAACTTATTGCGAAATTACGGACTCTTAAAAATGAGAGTAAAGAGAAATCATTTTGGCAGACGAAAACAAATTTGAAGCACTTTCTGCTATAATTTAATTTCGAATTCACGTAGAGTGGCGGCACTAGTATCGATTCAGCAAAAATAACTAAGGCTAAGTAGCAGACTGTTTCACCCGTTGTAGATAAATTGCAGCTACAAAAAAAAAAAAAAGCCGGCGCTCCCAATCGACTCGCGACTACCTACCCAAGCTCTGAGTTCGAAGATCGCGACTGAATCTATGTCAATTAATATAAATTACGGACAATCAAATTAGGATCTCCGAATCTGGCATGATGTTTTGCCCGAGACATGCATGTTATAATTGCTAAAACATACATCTCCCGGCCAAAACATAAGAGGTAAAGAGATGTATTGATCATTATAATTTTATAACTAAATATTTGTTACGGTCGCGAAACATATTTAGATCAAAATACAATCTGATAGTGACAAGCAAATTGCAGAAATGGAAATTCTAAAAGCAATAGTAAATTGAAGTGCTACAGCCTCTTGTACCGGGATACTGCACGAATTCCATGATGACGTGGTATTTACGAACTGCTCGAAATCCTCTTTGGACAAAGAGACCAATCACACTGAGTACTCGTGTCACAATGTACAGGAGCCGATAGGCGGCATTTCGCGTCAGAGCACTCTCGCCGATGTCAAAACCCAATCAAATTCCGGTGCAGTGCACTGCCCCTTTGCCAGGTGATGCCTAAATGGCCCACGGCGCACCATACGGTAACATCAGTCTCATTTCGGTGAATTGTCAAATACGTATAGCGTTCAAAGTGGATGACATGAACATGAAACGGCGATAGAATTTTTGGTATTTCACACTCGTGCCTGTGAAAGTCGACATTTCTGACGTACTTTTCAAAACAGAAGTACCCTGAATCAGCCTGGCTCAATCTGGGTTTCAAAAAATTGACGGATGAAAATTCAGTCAGTTAAATTGTTAACTTTATTAACACTTACGGGATCGTGGGAAAAGGGTATTTTTGCACATTTATAGCTAAGTGAATAATTTATTAAAAAAATCTTAAAAGATTAGCTCTTGCTCGCGGCATTGGCCGCGGGGGTATCGGAAGATACTCGGACAATTTGGGAATGTATTACCGGGATTAAAAGCACCCTGTGTTAATTCATGTTATAAACTATCTGTGTGCCTCATCATCCAAATCCATTCAGCCGTTTTTGCATCCGGAATATACATCCAGGCAAATAGATAAATAGACAAAAATCTTCGTTACTACATATTTTAGTAAATGTATAGATACTATATACAGCGTTTCCGGTAAGAACGGATAACCTTGAAATAGCATATAATAGACCTTATGGCCGTTCTAAAATAAATACAAATATATATAAGTACAAGTATACTATATACTTACTACTACTATATGTATATAAGTACCTAAGATACAATTTTTTAGAAAAAAAAAAATACTGTGCAATTTCTCGCCGCAATATTTAGGTACTGCCTCTCTGTCGGCATAGTTAACGTACAATATTATAACCACAAATAACCAATGGAATTCATTCATTAGTGGTCGTGGTGAAAAAGAATTCTGCCGTAAAAAATAAATTAAATACATACATACGTTTTCTATTATATGCTATTTCAATGTTATCCATTTTTTACCGGACACCTGTATATTTATTTATACTATAATATAATATTTTCAAAGCGTTATGAAACCAACTACTAGAGGCGCACAATAACACTATGTTTGCGCGGATGAGGCGATACAAAGCTATGTATGTCGATAGCAATCAATCCACGGCCTTCAGGCCTGAAAATCTTTTTTTTTTTTGTGCCGAGTTACGCTAACTGTCCAGAGTAACAAGAGGCTCTGTAGTGTCACCTGTAAGACTGGATTGATTAATATTTATAGCGAGACGCTAATTGACTTTCGTTCCTCACCGTACCAGCAGCGAAAGTCAATTCCCACTTCTTTTAATTTTTTATAATAATTATTTGAAAACATTGGTTCATATGTCACATTCAGGTAATATAAACTCAAAAAAGTAAATGTATAATAACGTATGTGATAGTTATTCATGCAACTGTTTTTATATATAATAAACAACTATAGCGACCTTGTTGACGTTCATTTTGACTCCTTTAGCAAGTTCCACAGAATCACAGTCGACAATGCTTAATGTTTTCTCTTCCATTATTTTTTTGTATTTTTTTTTTATTTTTGTGTAAATTGTATAAATTGTTTTTTTTTATTTCTGATTATGTTAATATTATGTAAAAGTTAATTCTATAGTCTAGTACTTGTGGCACAATTTTACTGTTACAATATGGGGCATGCGGTGCTAACCTGTAAGAAATTGTTATACTAACCCTAGATTGTAGTACATTGTAGTTTTAAGTTTTATCAGTATAAACAATTGTTGGTTGGCCATTAAAGTTAAATAAATAAAAAAATACCTAATTATGTACAGTTGCATACATGACTTTATCTACAACCATGATATGAATCCTCTATAAAAGGTTCTGACACCATAGGGTGTTGTACAGTGTTCTAAGAACTCTATGTAAATTCATGAAAAGTTTAATTGCTGAGTATCTAATACAAACAAACTATGTATACATTTTTTGCAATACTAATATCGAACAAAAATGGCGGGATGCGACGTGAATTCGAATAACCTGTAAGTTTTTTTTTTTAATTACGGCGCTGTGTTACCATGACAATGTTCTGTTTTTTAATTCATATACAGTACCCGTCAAAAGTCAGTTGAAATTCAATAATTTTTATATAAATCTAGTAAACATACAAAAAAAGTTTTTTGGTTAATAACTAATAAACAAAAAATTCCTTGTTTGATGAACTTTAATTTCTTACATTTTGTTTTTTTTTTATTAAATTATTTTCCAGTCGAAAAATTAGGAATGATAAATGTTCGATTTCAAAAGTTAGTTGAAAATATATTTTTTTTTTCTTAACAATTTACTAACAATTAAATTGTTAGGAAAAAAATAATAATAATATGTTATTAAATTCAGACACAAGAAAAACACCCCCACACCATTACACTGCCTCCACCATATTTTACAGTCGGTTGCAAATAATTGTCTTTAAACGGATTGTCACCCACGCGTCGCCAAATCGTTTTTTTCCGTCGATTTCCAAACATCTCGAACTTAGATCCGTCACTAAATATTACGCGCTTCCAAAAGTCTACCTTTTTATCAATGTATTTTAGAGCAAACTCTAGTCTCTTTTTCTTATGGATGTTTCGTAATAATGGTTTCTTCTTTGCTACCATGCTTTTGAAGCCTGCTTGGTGAATACGTCTTCGTATTGTACTCTCAGAAAATTCAGTACCTTCATTCGTAAGTTGTTCTCGAATTTCTTCAATTGTTATTCCAGGATTCTTCTGGCAAAGTCGTCCAATGAACCGATCATTCAATTCAGATGTGACTTTCGGGCGACCTGAACGGGGTAAATCCGCGAGTGTTACTTCGTTTTCACTTTTTTTAATTATTTTTCGAACACCTTCAGGACTTATTTTATATATTCGTGCGACAGCACTATAATTTTTTTTAAGTTTTTACAGTCACAAACAAGTTTTGTTCGTTCTGCCACACTTAATTTACGCCTAGAGACCATTTTCAATAATAAATGTATTAATATTATTTTTTTTTTCAATTAGTTAAGAATATATATAAGATAAACTGAAGTAATATTACTTAAGTTTTAAGATGAAATAAATTAATCGACGTCGGTATGGTTCAAATATTATTCTTCAACTAACTTTTGGCAACGTGTTTGGACGAGTTGACCCACACTTCGATGTTTATAAACACAAGCGATAAGAAACAATCGCAGTTCGACCACGGTTCAACTATGGGTATTGTAGAGCATTGTAACGTGACACCATAGCTATATAGAGTCACCGTTAAAAATTAAAGTAATCAACATAATATTAATTTAAATCATACGAAGATGAATTTCAACTGACTTTTGACGGGTACTGTAGATACCACGAATTGAGTAGTGAGAATGTGGCTGTTTGATGAGTAAGGAAGGGATCGAAAAGCAAAGCAGTTGCATAATGAAATTTAGTACAACATTATAACACTCATTTGGATGATATTGTGGTTACTATGGAAACTGGTTGTTTTAAAGTTGGCAATAAGCTACTTCAGAAACTTTTATAGAAGATTTATAGCATGTATGTAGATAAAAGTGTTAACCTACCTCCTACCTCCGTTTCTACCTTCGTTTCTGACCGGACCTACCAGGCAGAACAATCGCTTGACAACAATAAGTTTGAAACCTAGAACCTCGCTATTATGACAAGAGCTTGATATTCGACATTTTTAGGAATTCCGCACCGCCGCGTTTCTATCAGAGGCTTACAAAATGAATTAGAGCTTGCTGCATGTTCGAGTGAAATTCTAGAACTTTTAGTTACATACTGATATGTGAAACGTTACATGAAGTGACACTCGTTGAAACGAACTATGCAATACAACCAGCATATCGATTCTGTAAAATTTCACCGAGAAAACTTGCGTGGACTGAGCTGTCAGTGTCATCCCACTGATGGCTGACAGGCATCTCATGTTCAGAAACTGTCGTGCTAACTAACTCGAGGTAGGCACACATATGTGAAACGTAACATGAAATGAAACATAGACGTTGAAACGAACGTCCAAATATTTGAAATGCAACATGAAATGTTGCAAAAAATTGAAAAAAATTCACCTTGATGGTGTTACATTTCAGCACTGCGATTCTGTAACCATCTCACCGTGAAAACTTAGGTGAAATGAGCGTGGAGTGAGCTGTCAGTCTCATCCCACTGATACTAGGGATTGACCATGAATACATTTACAATCATAATCGAGATTTTAACAATATGTTTTATGCTAACTCCATTGATCATTTTATATAATTTCAAGACTAGTATTTTAGTGGTCAAAACATTACTATTGTGTGGGGTTTTAAAAAAAAATAGTAAAAAAGAAACTGAGTCAATATCAATTTTGTTTCTTTTTTCTTGATTAAAACCCCACAAAATAGTAATGTTTTGACAATTAAAATACTAGCTTTGAAATTGTTGTGAAAAAGTTGTACAGTAAGCACATTACAGCTAAATTTACCTCTACTTTCAGGGCCGGTGAAGACACGTTTTCACCGTATTGATCGCGGACGAGTATTGGCAGCGCGATCTTGGCCGAGGGTCGCACGGGCTGCGCGGGCGCCTTCAGCTCGCACTTAGAGGGTTCGACGCGCGACGTGGGCGCCAGCCAGCGCGCCAGTCGGCCGCCCGCCGTGCTCTCCGCACCTGCCACGAAGTCAGTCAGGAACTGTCGCTCCGTCGAAACGCACCTGTTAACAAATAATTTCAGTTAGATAAAGTTCTTACTCCGACTGACTTCTCTGTATGAGAAGAGGCAAAGGCCTTGCAGTGGTACAATAATAGGCTGGCATTATTAAAACGCGTACTGCGAACTGACTATTAAAAGTTTTAAAACGTAGCTCATTATCAGCCAGAAATGTCAATAACTCGAAATTCGAAACCGTGTGGTAAACCACTAGAAATAATGAAATAACTTGAAATGCAATATAACTTTTAGCCTGTTCTTCAGTTCAGAAACAAAACATTCTCATTGAAATATGAACAAGTGCAACAAGTAGGGTACAAACTGGAAAACAACTTTCTGTTTTCGACGTGCAGTCGATTTATACCTACAGATTTTCTAGATTTTGGACGGTCAAAACGTTTGATTAAACAAAATCGAGTACGAGTAAATGTGTAAGCAACAGACGGTCGACATCGTAATTTTCCTCGTGAATCCATAGGAAGCTGGCTGGGTGATCTTCTTGACCGAAATCACAGCATATCAATTTACAATAATGATCGTCAAAAATTGAGAAAATCTGCATGCACCTTAGCAGAACGTCAGAAAAACTGCCCACATACAGATAGACCGAACAAAAAAAAAACGACTAAGAGCGAGTCGGACTCAACGTTAAAACTTTAGATTGCGTCCACAAAACTAGTCCACAAAAAGTAAGCTAAAATAACTGTGCTAGTTCGAGACATCATTTTCTTTTTTCAGAATCATGATGTGCTAACTCTGGAGATCAGGGGGGCTCCCCTCCCTTATCTCCGAAGTTAGTATTTCACAGATAATTTTCATCATAAGTGAAAAACTATGTGGTATGAATGGAAATAAACATAATTATGATTTCTAAGGTGCCAATTAAGCGGCGAAAGTTCAGACCGAAGCTCCTTTACGTCATTCGTTATTTATAAAACTGCGAAACTATGTAACCCTATGTTACGATTTCTATTGAAAATCCAACAGTGCGCTTTGCTAATGCAATAATCTAACGGCCGAGCCCAATTACCTATCTATAACCAGTTTTGGCATATTGGAGGTAGAAAACCTATCTATCTCTGGTTTTAACATCCCAATAATCTATTTCAGAAGCGATCTGTATGATTATATTATACTGGCCGTTATGATTATACTGGCTACCATCAGTAGCGATCTGTCTTAAACTGAGAATAGGTTCGGCCGATAGTGAAAACAGTCTTAAATCAGTCCAGTTCACATAGCTTTACTTAATTCAGCTTTTATAATCATGGTCATTTGCACAAAGTGCCAACAACATGTTGTAAGCAACGTGTTAAAAAATTGTCAAGTTAAAAACATTTTAAAATAACTGCTACACAAAGACGGCACTATCACAAAAGATTGTCCGTACAGCGCGGCAAATACAGGAATAATCCCTCCCAAAATCTTTTATTATTATTTTATTTTTTATTTGTATGAACATTTCTGATATTAGTCATCATCCCTATTAATGCGTATTACGTAAGCAATAAAACTTATACCATCTAAAACGGTGGACTTTCATAATGCTACAGTTTACGAAGGCATCCAAGTTTGGAAAGTTATTTAAAGCGCAGTGAAACCGCAGGAGTGCAATCAAAAGCTAGCATGGCATTCATTAAAACTTTGAATTAGCTTTCATCGTTATCAAGATTAAGCCTTGATTGTTACAGTGCAACATTATTTGTGGGTCAATAGGTTTCAAAAGCTTTAGTAGCTTTAGAAAGCTTTTTAAAAATTTTTCAATAAGTGAGGAAAGTTTTAATTAAGCATTTTATTAAAATATGTCTTAAATCTAGATTTAAGACATATTTTAATAAAATGCTTAATTAAAGTCAGTGGCCGAATGGTGGATAAAACACAATAATATTAAGTCTAACGGGAAAGAGTATTCTATTCTATTCTATTCTGCGAGTTGGCTTCGGCTCCCCTTATGGTCCTGAGCCGACTTATGCGAAAAGCTTAAAAAATATATATGTATATTGACCCAAGCTATGTATAATAATTATATACATTATTGAAGAATTCCCTGGTGCTTGCGCTAGTATTAACTGTATGTATTACTGTATGTGTTTTCTGTGTGTATTACAGGAGCCAGTTTTTCTCCATCAGGCGAATGCGTCGACTAGCCCGCATCATTTAAATTTTCTTACGTTCTTTTGCTATTTGCAGGTCAGTAACTGTACCCAGCTGGTAGTATGTTGATCTAAATATGATGCGCGGCCGTAACAAATATTTATTTATAGATCTATAATCATAAAAATCAGCAACAATAAAACAACAACAACAATACAACTCTCGAAGTTCATTTAGCCTAATGAATGACTTTCACGAAATCATCACATTTGAAGCCAATCCTAACTTTTGAGGAGTTGTATTGCTGATTCTAATGATTATAATTTCCTAAAGTCATATTTGTTACGGTCGCGAATCTACTGAACTGTAATTTGTAAAAGAAAACGTAAGTAATTTTGTATTTCACGGGCTATCTTAGCCCATCTAAGACTTTTTGACATTTTGACGTTCGAAAATTGCTGATTCTCAAGCCAATTTGAATAAATGATTTTTGATTTTGCATCCCCCTTACAATATAAATTACAGAATTTGCTATGCCAATATCAAGTAAATCTAGAATCACCCCTTTCAATCCTACCCTGTCTCGACGTACACGAATTGATGTACAGACGCCAGCACATCAAGCTACTACAATCTGTCAGATTTCTTTAATAGATTTTCAACTTTATCGCTAAAGCATAAGGTTCAAAGTTGATTGGGAAAATCTGACAGTTTCGGGTAGCTTGATGTGCTGGCGTCTCTACAGCCTAAAAGCGCGGTAACAAGAGTAGAGCGTGGTGCGAAGAGCAGGGTGACCCAGTGGTGTCAGACCACTTACGAGTTATACATAAGTCGTAAGTTCGAACCTATACAGGCAGTTTACTTTATGTATGTCTGAATTACAGAAAAGTGATGGTAAATAGTTTTTATATTTAAGTAATTTACTTCCTCGTACAACTACCATTTAATTATGACATACTCTTAAATTCGTAAATATATCCAAAGCATTGACTTCTCGAGATTTATAAAATTTACATTTAATTCATAATTATAATGACTATTTACAATTTTTAATTTTATTTTTTGACATCGTATTATTTATCTTTTCTTTTTTATTATTGATAATTGACTATTATTTATTGAATATTGATTATGTGATTGATTATTGACTATTATTTATTGATTTTTATGTTGTTAATTGTTTAGTGTTTATTACTTAGGATTTACTTAGTGTTTATTGAATGTGAATTTACTCTTTGAAATTTAAAACATATAATTTTTTTTTTTCTAGATGTTAAATTAATTAATTAATGTACAACAAAATTCAAACACAATGCAAATTGTTATATATGAATAAATGAATGAATGTATGTAATTTCGTCACCACTACTCTCAAAACGGTGAAGGAAAACATCGTGAGGAAATCGACATGTCTTAGAACAAAAAATTCGAACACATGTGCGATCAACCGACCCGCTCTGGGCCCGTGGTGGATTATGGCCCATTCCCTCTGGAAGAGAAGGAGCCCTGTGTTCCAGCAGTGGGAACATTATAGGCTGATTATGTGGTGGGAATGCTTCAATTGTATTAGCAGTGCAGTATTTAGCAAGAAATCTCTTCCGCCGCAAAGCCTGGATTAACGTCACACTCGAACACAGGTAACGTCTAGAAAGGGCTAACTTTCGATACAGTCGAGTCTCGTTACTTCTTTATCTATAATATGTATGTATTTAGAAATATATATGTATATTTATCAGTTGTCTAGTACTCATAGCACAAGCTCTGCTTAGTTTGGGACTAGATGGCGTTGTGTGAAAGTTGTGGAATATTATTAAAAAAAAAATATATATATATATATATATATTATTATAAGCTCGAGGGACTCTTAAAATATTACTAATTATCGAGTGTTTGAAATATAAAATGGTTCGAAATTTTTGAGAGAAAATAAATAAAACTTCGAATCATTAAGTGTTGCGCCGATAAGTTCGAATTAACGCTTCGTTTTGTTACGTAGCAATGATTTTTTCGTTCGAATTACCAGGTGCATAAAAATTCGTAGGGATTCGTCGATTTCGTAGGGAACTCGTGATAACTTTGAATTATAGAGAGGCTCGAATTATCGCAGGTTTGAATTAACGAGAGTCGACTGTATAGTAATTAGTAATGGGTCATTGCAAAAATACCTAGAAAGCATGAATGCATTTTTCGTTAATACTAATTATATTGTAATAATTAGCTGGTAGCTGGCTAGTGGTAATATTTTTATTTAAAAAAATTGTGTTCCAGGAATGTTGTTATGGCCCGGTAGTTAAGGCCACGCCTCTCTTGAACGAGGTAGTGGGTTCAAATATAGGCAAGTACCAATGTGAGTTATTAATTATCTCATATGAACTTTTAGAATCTATCTTGGACATTACTGACGACGATGAAAGAAATCATCGTGAGGAAACCGAGACTTATTGTTAATACAAGTCTGAAATACTCAACCCGTCTTGAGACAGCGTGGTGACCAATTTTCGTGCATTTTCAGTATGAGAAGAGGCCTTTGCAAAAGTGTTTGTACAAACCTACTTACAGAAAATAAATCATTTATCATTTATTTATTTATCATTTAATGGGACCATACTAAACTGGTTTTTTTTTTATTTTTAGACAAGATGTGGGTCGTCCGGCGGCGAGATGGGCAGACGACATTGTTGCCATTGATGCCATCGCAAGCAAAACCCAGGTTTGGCCCGCGATAGCAACCATGTCGTCTGCCCATGAGGCTGGCACAGAAGCGTGGTGATAGGCACAAGAAAAGAGAGAGACCAGCAGTGGGTGAAGTCGGGCTGTGGATGATGGTGATTATAATTGAGTCATATAGATGCAAAGGCAGCATCATCCAATTTTTTCATGATAGCAACTTTGAATGCAGTCTGTCAGTGTAAAATCAGCTTAATTGGTTGACGTATTCAGTTTGCACCAAAATAAGCAATATCCCGTATGAAATTGCCGTTAAAATCTTAGGTTTGTAGCAAAAACAGCATTATCCACTAGAGTAATGCCAAAAACAGCAACATTCGATTCGGCCAATGGTGGTCTGGTTTCAGGTGTCTGTATTTGGCCACCATGACACTTTGTTTAATATGGCGATTACAGTTTTGTTGTTCTTTGCTGTGATATTTATTTTTGTGTATGTGTAGGTATTTGTGTATGTGATTTGGTAGCAAAGGTAGCAATATCCACGAGTTTGGCGCAGAAACAGAAACATCCAAACCAAATGTCTACATTTTAGAAAAAACATGATTTTACTATACAATTCTAAATTATTCTTGTATTAATCACATGATTTTATCTAAGTATGTATATCAAAAATATCAATATACAACGTGTAATGTTAAATGCGCGAAACCTCAGACACCCCAACTGATTTTAAATTCAATTGACCTATTTCAGAGAGAAAATAAGTCATTAAAAAAATTGTAAAGGATTTATGTGCTGTTTTAGTTTTACTGGCCATTCTGATCGTTTCTTGCGTCTGCGACGACGCTTTACCGAGGGAAGAGTCGTCACCGGGCCGCTGCGCCGCGCTAACATTGGCTTGCTTGACCTATTAATAAATAGACACGGCAACGTTTTTAATAAAGATTTTTTGAAAAACGTGACCTATATTAAAAAGTGGTTCAATGAATTCTGCTCGTTATTCTGATCAAACTATTTTCAGGTTTTGCGCATTTAACGTTACACGTTGTATAGTTATGTTACGGCTTTAAAATCAAAAAAATTGTTTACTATTATTTTGGTAAAACTGGATGATGCTGCCTTTACATCTATATGACTCAATTAGTTCATCGAATACCCGATAATGGAAATTCACGCCTAAATTACTATAATCCAACATCCATTAATTGCTAGTTCTGTGAAATATGGTATTTAAAAAAGACGCGTCCGTAATTATAATAATGGCCAGCCGGTCGATTCTGTAAAAATCTCGCCGTGAAATCATAAGTGAAATGAGCACTTAATAGTGTTAATCCCTAGCGAATGACAGCTCACTCCACGCTCACTTCACCCAAGCTTTCACGGTGAGATGGTTACAGAATCGCACGGCAGTACTCTTAGATTTAACTCATCAATTGTTTACTTATACATAATCAGCAGTGGCTATCTGTAGTTCCCAATGTCCACACTCTCAATAAAGAGCATGGCGCGGTAAGCATGGAGTAGCGGCCCCAGCGGAAATTTCAACTGCCAATTTTTATGTATGTTGGTCTTACTGAGTGTAACTTTATACCTGTAAAATATTACTTCAAAATATGCATTGGTTTTCGAGAAAAATGAAAAAATATTTTTGAAGAAATAATTTTTTTCTCGTTAATAGTTCCAAATATAGCAATGCCCATAATATACACTATCGACGGAAAGTTTCCGGACAAGTTTCTTATTCAGTTTTCAATAGAAATATGACACTCAAACGAATTAACTTGATCTATAACGAATAAACTAGGTTAGTTTACAAAGTGTTTGTGTCCTTGACTAGTCTCTCATAAAAGGTAGAAGACTGGAAACAAGTCCTGTGGACTGATGAATCTAAATTTGAAATGTTTGTGCAAAAGCGAAGAATTTATGTTCGTCGCGGCCATTCAGAAAAAATGCATCCAGATGCTATAAGCCCAACTTTTAAACATGGAGGTGGCTTTGTGATGGTGTGGGGGTATTTCATAGAGGATCTGTACAGAATCGAAGGAAGTCTCGATAAAAAAATGTTTACCATTACATATTAAAAACGCAGGCTAACCTTTCTGGAAGGCGACTAATTGGCCGTGGATATGTGTTTCAGCATGATAATGATCCAAAGCATACATCTAAGCTTTGTGCCAACTATTTAAAGGATAAAGAAGATAGAGGAGAGTTAAAAATAATGAAGTGGCCCCACAATCTCCCGATCTAATTCCTATAGAATCATTGTGGGATGAACTGGATGGGCAAATTAGCAAATCGAATCCCACTTCTCTGGGTAATCTTTGGGAGGCTCTTCAAACATCTTGGAGTAAAATACCAAAATGTGTATTAGAAAAACTCACAAAAAGAATGCCGAGTCTAGTTAAAAAAGTATTGCCGGTCAGAGGTGGTTTCTTCGACGAAAAGAAAGTGTAACAGTTAAAATAAAAGATATGAAAAATGTTTATGGTTTTAGTCGTAGAATATTATCTTTCAATATTTTTAAAATAAAACTTACTTTAACTAGATTTATTTTACTTTTAATAATAGTTCTAATAATTTTTCATCTTGTCCGGAAACTTTCCGTCGGTAGTGTATGTTGTACATAACTTAGAGAGACAACATATCATGATAGTTTTTTTCAAATCTCGAGATAACTGTTAATTTTTTTTTTTTAATTTTTGAAGAATTCAAAAAGCCCCAACGAAATTTTCACTGAAAAACACCCTCATCATAATCTACAACATATATTTGGATCCAAATTTTTATGCGGTTGGAAGGGATTATAACTTAATTTATTATTTATCCTACGTACGTTACTTGGCAAAATTCCCCGTCCGGCCGAACAATTAAGTCATCTATTCAAGAAAGAAAATATGATAGCAGTTATTGAAGAGGATAGTGATAACGAATAATTATCTAATATTTATTGTTAATTTTATAGATTTAAAAAAAAAAAAAGAAATAAAAAGCAATATTTTCTTCTGAATGCTATTCTGCTCGAATTATTTTAGAAAAAAAAAAGAAAAAACCCTTTCACCCACGTAAAAATTTGGATGCAAATATTATGTTGTAGATTATGATAAGGGTGTTTTTCAGTGAAAATTTCGTTGGTGTATCATGTTTAGAAAACATGAAACTAATTATTTAAAAAATTAAAAAAAAAAATATTATATCTCTATATATTTGGAACTATTAACGAGAAAAAATGTTTTTTCTTCAAAAATATTTTTTCAATTTTCTCGAAATCCAATGCATATTTTGAAGTAATAATTTACAGGTAAGTTACACTCAGGAAGACCAACATACATAAAATTTCCGCTGGGGCCGCTACTCCATGCTTACCGCGCCATGCTCTTTTCAAGCTCTTTTTCCGACAACTTAAATAAACTACTAAGGGTTGATTTTCAATAGTCAGATATATATATATAATATAATAATAATAATATTCCACAACTTTCACACAACGCCATCTAGTCCCAAACTAAGCAGAGCTTGTGCTATGAGTACTAGACAACTGATAAACATACATATATATTTCTAAATACATATATATTATAGATAAATTACACCCAGACAAAGAACAAATGATCGTGCTTATCACACAAACATTTGTCCTGGGTGGGAATCGAACCCACGACATATATACATATCATATTTATTCTTTAGGTAACTTTTATCTAAAGAATAAATATGACATATTCCCTATACAAAAGCTGTCAAACCGCAATAATTAAACCTCAGATAAAAGTTATGTGACTATTGAGAAATCAGCCCTAAATTGCTTACAATGGAACGTATTGGTAAATCCTTGCATAATAGTGGTAGCAAATGAACTGGTACATAATTAATGTACTAATGAAGAGCAGTACCCCGTACTTACAGTACGTTTATAATGAACTACCGCATTTAATTGTCCTTCAATATAAATTTGATTTTCAACACACTTGCACGTAAAGTGGCTCTTAATGGACCGCTTTCAGGTCAATAATGCAGTGTATTAAACACGCGTAGTTTTTACTTTATGTTACCGCACTAGTGCGGTAACGCCACGGATAACTATTTACTAGTCGTAGATGTGCGCTTTTTTTAATCTCATCAAAGAGACTTCATGCCAAAAGGAATCCGCGGGCCGTATTTCCCTTTTTTTTAAATAGTCTGAATTGTCCTTAATAACACTACGATCAGTCTAAACATTATTTTGATTTATAATATTTTTTTATATAATCTGTTTAGCTGTTTTTCCCAGAGCCTTTACATACACATGTGCGCGCATCGCTAGCGCGGCGCACGGAAAACAAAACCAGAGCGCCATTTTCCATAAAAGTTAATAACAAACCAATTTGTTTTTTCCTCGCAAGTGTGTTGAAAAACGTCGTATGAAACGGGTGTCTATTGATCATTACACACTCGGCTTCCTTATCGTGCTCGCCTCCTCGGGTGCAATGATCAACATAGCATACGTGTATCATAATGTAGTATTGAATATAGACGGTAAATTAAATTTATATTGAAGGATAATTCTACCCAAAATGTAAACAAATTAAACAGTTTTTGTATAACAAGCCTATTATGTCCGAAATTTAGTGAAGTAAATATTATTCGCATAGATTGCAGGTACATAAAATAAGATGTTACAATAAGATGGGGGAGGCTTGTACAATCTACTTTATATAAGGCATGCAAATATTAATGTAATTGTTCACTAAATAAAATAAAAATAAATACGGGAAATAAAATTACAACTTTAAAACATTAGTCGGCATAGCACATCCACAATACATCAATAAAAAAAATGTAAAAAATCCACCTAATACAATTTTGAATATAAATCGGATAAATTGAAAAAAAAAACATTAAATTATTCAATACATAAGTCCATGTCATTTACTGAATAATAGCATTTTTCAATCAATAGTAATGTCAGTCTCTTTTTAAAATGTTCTATTGTATCAGTTTTAATTATATTGTGTACTTTATTAAAAGTTATTGGGCCCATACTAATATCACTTTTTTTGACCAAAGCAGTATTACATCGCTCAACATATATTTAGTAAGTGTTTATACTGACTTCTTATAGGTCTCCCCCTAGTTTCTGACACTGAAGTGAAAATGTTCATGTTACATTTATCGAAGAGTGCGATTTCTAAAATATACATACCTACCTACTCGGGAAAAGTTTTCTCGGGGATTTAAACACAGGAACGCAACTATCCGTCACTTTCATGCTAAGTATTGCCCTTATGCAACGTTTTTGGGCTTTGAACACCTGTTCTCGTATAGTACAGTTTCTCCAAAAGATTATTCCATATCTTAAAATGGACGCTACTATACCGTGGTATGCAACTACTTTTGTGGCGATGTCGACCTATTTTGCAAGATTATGAAAGACATACGCAGATATGCTCAGTTTTTTAGGTTTCCAAGTAAACTGGCTATCTATAAGAATACCTAAAAATTTCGCAACTTTTACTTGGTCTATTCTACAGTTATTATATTATATCACTATATTCGGTACTAATGTGCGTTGATAAAAGTGCATTACGTTAGTTTTTTGCAGGCTGATTACTAAATTATTTTCGTCAAGCCAGTTCACACTATCATTAAGTGTAGTACTGCACACTAACTGCGTGACACACTATTACTATCAGTTTGAATCATTTTGAATTATATTGCTAATCCATTGGTCCATATGTTGGAAAAATGTGTCTTCTGAACAACGTAAATAACGCAATGAATGTTGTTGAACTGTCAAAAGGAAATCCAATGCTACTGATAGTGCGTTACGTAATTACCCTGCAGATGTTCGTATACATTAATGTCTGTACATTTAATTTTAACATGCACTTAGCATTTTATTCATGCGTGCGTAATACCTTTGCAAACGTAAAATACTTTGCAAAAGCAATTAGTACCCGTAATCATTGAAAATAATAATATTGTTTCTAGGGTTCCGTAACCAAATGGCATAAACGGAAGTCATATAATTTCGTCGCCGTCTGCGTGTCTAAACTTATTACTGCTTTTTAAAGTTAAATGACATGAAATATTAGGTTGTCTCATAAGTTCTTGCCATATTTTATTTTACTCGAATTTTCTCGTATTTAAACTAAAACGAATTCAAGAAAGTTCTAGATCTTTCTAGTAAGGATGAGTAAAAAATTCGAAAAATCTGGAAGTATTAAAATTGAACTTGAAAATTTTTTCGAGTCCCAGCCTACCTCATTTTGGGAGAAGGGTATTCAAATTTTACCCAGTAGATGGCTGACTGTTGTTGATAACGAGGGAGACTAATAATTGATTAAATGTATTTTTATTAATAAAAAAATATGAATAATAATTTGTTTTTTAACTGGCAATAATTTATGAGACAACCTAATATAATAAAACACATCGATGAAACAAACAAGA
This sequence comes from Eremobia ochroleuca, assembly GCA_949629135.1. Taxonomy (NCBI): domain Eukaryota; kingdom Metazoa; phylum Arthropoda; class Insecta; order Lepidoptera; family Noctuidae; genus Eremobia; species Eremobia ochroleuca. The sequence goes on along the minus strand of OX451384.1, from coordinate 26,801,898 downwards.
AAAAGATTATGAGGCATCTGAATCTCATATAACGCTATAAAACCTTAGACAGTAAAAAAAAACCTGCAAGAAAAGGTCAGGAGGAGGATATAGCACAGTTTTTGAGAAATTCTTATGTTTGTAATAGTAGCGCATGTCGACAGTCGTTACGGGTAGTCAGAAGCCCGAGTCTGACAACCAGTCTTACCAAGGGATATCGTTTTACCCAGTGACTGAGTTGGGGAGGTCGGATAGGCAGTAGCTCTATTTAAAATACTGGTATTCAGCTGAAGCAATGGATTAGGAAAGTGTGTCGGTGGAATAGTGTGCCGGTTAGACTGGAAACCGATGAGCCCGCCGCCCCAACAAAGTTAGGTGTGTATAAAGAATAGGTAGATGACGAGTAGCGCATTCATCAGCTTATTACGCGCTGGACTAAGAGTGCATGGGTTATGTTGTGAGTGCATAGGCATCTCGCAGGGTCGCCCGCTAAGTGCGATCACGGCAACCTCTGTATCTGGGCGCTTAGGCATGTGCAACGCATAGTTTATCGATGACGTTCTGTTAAAGTATTATTTGATTCGGTAGAATTTTGCTGTGATGATAGATTTGTATTTATGGCTGTGTAATTAGATCGATACTTGAGTTGAAGGGGATGTTCAGTATGAGATATTCATATTAACTTTAAAACATTCACTGAATGTTAATAAAAAAGTATTAAAATATCTATATATCTATAAATCATTGCAGTTTACTGAAAACATATCTCGAATAGGTACAGAGCTTAGAATTTAATATAATACGAATCCACTTCTTAAAAAAATACAAAGTTTCAATATATTAATATTGTAACTTATCTGTTTATATCGTAAAACAGAAACAGCCGTGCGATTCTGTAACCATCTCACCGTGAAAGCTTGGGAGAAGTGAGCGTGGAGTGAGCTGTCATTCTCTAGGGATTAACACTATTAAGTGCTCACTTCACTTATGATTTGACGGTGAGATTTTTACAGAATCGACCGGCAGGTGTTTCTTTTATTTTGCCAATGCATTTTTGCGTGGAACAGCAGATTTTTCTTCTCACTCTGTGACCAGCGTTGTAGACTTCTCTACAACTTCTCTATAAGTTTTGTACATTTTTTATGTCTACGTTTTATAATGTAGCTGTTTGGTTTAACTTTTGAATAAAAATTAAAGATAAAAATACTCGACTCTATTGGTTTTTTCGGATAACGGTAGCTGAAATTATATGTTCAGTAAGTTTAACACATAACGGTTCAGTAATGCACTCAAATTGCATAAAAGCTATGTTCTATCAATAAATAGGAGCTATATGTATTTGTTTTCTTGACAATACAAACCGTAGCTCGGTCGAGTCGATCGCTGTCGACTCGTTGTCACTCTTAGAAATAAGTCAACAAGTTGTTACCCTCAAGTTGTGGTTAATATACACTTTGTGTAGTATTTTAATCTAGCAAAGCGACAAGTGTACAAACACGCTGTGGATGTGACACGCACACACACACACACACACACACACACACACACACACTTCCGTATTCGCCATTGTCTCGGACAGTACCGAAAGATCTTGCGCTTACACACACATTCCCAGCGTGTTTGTTTAAAAATTCTGTATTATTGTTCTGAGTTTTAAAAGTAATGAAATAACGAATTTTCCATAAGTAGGTATTTAAGTTAACTAAGCACCTCTGTATCAACAACAACTTATGTAGTTTACAATGTGGTAGTTCTTCAAAAAAAAAAAAAAAAAAGGCATAAGTAGAGAGACAAGAGACCCTATAACTAGCTTTAATTCATAAACAGAATTTTAAGTAGCTACCTATCAATTTCCAGGTTTTTAACTTCAAAAATGACGACCTACCATGAAAAGACCTTAATCCCCTTTGTGACCCCATTTTGAAGAACAGTTTCCAAAAACGGCGATACTATAATTGTTATTACCTACTTCCACATCTTTCATACAAACCCATAATATGGGTTTGTATGAAAGATAAAGAAAATAAGATATTATCTTATTTTTTCATAAGAGATGGGTTTGTATGGGGGACGTGGAATTGTGTTATTTTTTCATCCTCTTGAGAGGATTAATTTACAAGAATCTTTCCTTAATGCTCACCTTCGTTATTTCTACAGTTTCTTCAAGAGTTCCTTTCTCTTATGAAAAATTTCATGTTTCTAGACTCGGTGGTTTAGGCAGTGCGTCAGTGAATTAATTTAGGACTTTGGTTGAGTAGTCTTATTTTTAACGAATTAAATTAAACTAAAACTTAAACTTAATTACCGTGAAAACACTTTATCACAGCCTGATCAAAATTCTAGAGTGCTCAGTTAATACAGCGTGAATAATTAATTTTAATTGTTCATCATTACCATCTCATTACAATCTTCACACGTTTTAGCATTGAAAACTAATGGTGATAACAAAATAGTGTTTTGAGTGTTAATAATACAAATGAAATCGCATCATCGATATCTATAATAAGCGGGGCCGTAAGTGCAAGCCATCACTAGCATATGGTGAGAGACAGCGCCGATCCGAGTGATACCGTGCCAGCGCCCCAGTCTGTGTATGACGCTCGACGCGCGCGGTCTCTCGCGCCCCAGCGCGGCACCATGACGCCTCTCACGGCGTTACTCGCGCTCGTAGCGCTGACTCCTCTCATAAGTGGTGATCATCAAGTAGGAGTTTGTAAGCTGGACTATTGTATCTGCTCACCGGGCTCTCACCCATCATGGTTGATCGTCAACTGCACTCTTAGACATGATCAGGTACGTCTTACTATATTCGTATGTTACAAACAAACAAAAGTGAACGTTCTTTGCCAGATGTACGGTCAGACGCCCTCAGTTATTCGGACATAAACTTATTTCTAGGAATACAGTGTCAGAAAAGTTTTCCGCTTGGATATTTATCTCAAAAGTTTGTTGAACGGAGTTCTTTGTACGGAGAGGCACATTCACTAATCGGAAACTAGTTTAATTATTGCTAATGTAAATCAAACATATGATAAGCAGCCCTTGATAGAAGGAAACGATAAACAACGGAAGGAGCTCTTTCTGATTCTCAGCACGTCGAAACATGTTCAAGACACATTACGACAAAACCATGGAGTAAAATATGTTGTTTTAAAATGAACAAAACGTCATGCTACGGTACTAAATTAATGTAGAGTAGCATTTCAAAAATAGCACCAAGCTAACACCGACACATCTCAAATGGATATCGGTGGTTTTGGATCACCCCGAATTATCTACACTATACTACGTGATCTACCTATTAAATGGAATGACCTCGATAGTTGAATATTTCGGATGCAGTTGGATTAGGGAATATTATTAAACCTATGTTGTTTTTGAAATAAGACTTAACAGTTTAATCCTTATGAAAATTAGAATACAAAACGTTAAACTTGTGCCAAACATGACATACAAAAAGCGATATTTCCTGCTTCTGTGACACCAATTCCAAAGTGCAGCCTGGTACAGTGTCCGTAGAAACTGACATATTATTATGTATCATCTTTAAGCTCAAGTCTCCTAGACAACTATTGATTTAAGAGCTTGTGCAACTCAGAACAGCTCCATTACGATATATAAACAAACAATCATCAGGCGGCAGTTGCAAAAAAGCTTGGCTTCAGCAAAAAGTTGTAAATAAAAAGAGGTCTACCTGAATCCCGACCCCTCGACGCATTGTCTGCTCTCACAACAAGGAGGCAGGCGCGCATCGATACAACCAACTTCATTACGATATAAATAATTATGTTACCTATACTGCTTCTATTATATACAGCAAGTTAGCCAGCAAGTATACATCAAGTTAGCACAGCTTTAAAAATATTTTTCTTTTATGCGTCATTCAAACAATACACTTTATCGAGCTGTAATGATCTCATTACTCATACACACAACGAATGCTAAATTAGATGGACAACCGTAGTCTTTGTTAATATGTCGACGCTATTAGGTACAAGGGGCCAGATTTCTATCATTAAAATATTAACTTAACTGCTAAGTCAATATGTAAAAACCGTGTTGCTTTAAACTTGATTTATTTAGTCGTTTGGAGAGACTGTCTAATCAGAAATGTACCTGTATGTATATTTTGCTATAGCTATGTTATGGACAGGAATGGTATGAATGACAAAGGGTAGGCTACACGTGGGTCGCGTAGCTGGTCATTTTGTATTGATAACTTTGTAAATACAGATGGCCAGGCGGTTGGACGCCGAGACACAGGTCCGTATCGGCCGGCGCTCTCCCGATCCGGCTATTTGTGGTGCCGTCGCACTCGCTAAATTCAAGTCTAGTTCATACATAAATACATGCGTCCAAGTAGACGTCGACTCTCAGATATTCTAAATTAAAATATGTTTCGTATGAAGGAAACTGGCGTCTCGCATCGAAACAATGTCAAACACAGTGCTCAGCGAAATATTGGACACGGTTCAAAAACCTAAAAAAATATAGGGATATATGTATATGTCAATGACCGTTACGGTATTGCTTCCGTTTTTCATTCAAATATTAATGAACGCATATCTCAACAATTTTTGTTATGTTACTTACCTACAGAATTATTGTAATGGTAGGTAGCATGGCAGAAAAATATACGCAAATAGTGTCCGGAAGAAAAATAGTTGAATAAAATAACACGAAACAGATGAGCTAAAAAGTAAACAGGAATAACTGATAACATACCAAGGAAATAAAGTTCAGAATTCTTAGAAAATCTAAAAAGATTAATGATTGGCTGTGCTGTGAATCATTTTAAACACACTGCGCATCAAAAACAACTGTGAGGACATTTCGTACGAGCTAACGGTACATTTGGATAAATTGATACGTGTGCGTTTGTCCACGCCAACACACAGTGGTGCCCACCGATTGTAGCATCGAATAAAACAGGAAGTTAATTACTGTCGCAGTATGCCCTCACGGGGCCATTGTCTACTGGACGAGGATCCGACATCTGCATGCGTGCGATGTACAAACAACAACCGGCCGATACCAAAGTGTCTATATTTCCATAAAATATAATAGATATGCATTTGAGCACCTTTAGTAATTAGACGTAGATGAAAACTCTTCATCTTGGCGATAATAATCAATTTCTCAGCAAACACAAAAATGAAGGTACTTATAAGAATCCTTTTTAAAACATATATGTAGTACTATATTTGGATACCAACTAGAGGATACCAAGTAATCAACAGACAGACGTATTCAGCTAAGACGGACTGCGTTCGGCAAACTTAGAAGATGAAGTCAGGGATATCTAAAGACTATGAACGCACGGTGCAACGAAACATGCACGCTAACTCAGGAAACAGCACAAAATGACACTCGAGCAACCTGTCAAAATATTGATATCGAAAAAGAAAAAAAAAAATGATTTGGTTTCCCTAAAACTACATGTAAATGCCCGTGAGCAGAGTATTTGGTAGAATGGTAGCTGAGAGTATAACATGCTAGCAGAACCGAAGCTACACTTAAAATGCACATGAAAACTAAATATTCCCGTTAGAACAAACAATTGACTATAATTATAAAGAGCACCAATATCCGGGTAAGAAGTAGGTGCTGCTGTTAGACAATTGTGTTGTTATACTATGTATTTATTACATTTATTAACAACACCAGACGGCCAATTCCCGTAATTAAAAACGTTCAAAATCTAGTAGCAATCTCATCTCAGCGACAACCAATCTCAAAAACTTGTCAAAACTGTAGGGAAAATAGAGGTATTTTTGACAGATTGAGACTGAGATCTGACTGTAAACGTTCTTAAAATTACGAGAATTGTCCCTTTGATTTATCGTAGGCTAATTCCTAAATTGTCTGTATGAATTCCGTGATGGCCACGAGGATAAGGGATACGCTGCTCGAGCGCGAGGTGTCGAGTTCGAATGTGACAGTTACCAATGGGACTTTTCTAAATTCATAAGAGTACTAGCTAAGTTAATTGGTAGTTATCACTAACTGAATGTGACGAAAACCAAAATTCCGGAAGCTTAAACTTATAATGGTCTGAAATCGCAACACACTGACCAGGGATTGTTACTCAGTCCTTCTCTGTATGAGAAGTGGCATTTTCCTGCTGTGGAACTATAATTGTAGCACAATGATACAATCAAATTGTATCGGAACTATCGGACCCTACGAGGATATGGTCACTGAAAATAAGAATTGGGGCAACTCTATTGAAATATTCAATTATTGAAAATTAAGAGGGGAGAATGCAAACGGTGGTTTAATTAGCAGTATGAATTCAAAGTTGGCACTCCGTGACGAAAGGAAGCCGATTCTGAATTTTTAAATGTGAAACATTTCGCTTTTAAATGGAAGAGTGGTGTTTAACATAAGTAAAACAACAAAACCTGTCACCGAGCCAAGTGATAAGTTTGGATACAAAACTTTTTTAAACTTTTCAAGGATTTACAAATAAAAACATATGGAGTTCATATGTGTAGATTCAACATTACATGTCAAGAACGAGGTGGAAAGATGCATCAATTCGACTAACAAGTACCTACACGTGCTTGTTAGTCGAATTCAATATGTGGAAATTTATATCGCAGTGGAGCGTCGTAAAAAGTTTAGAGCGCCACACTTACACCTGTTGCTCGCGAAGCCGGCTAACTACATCTCGAGATGTTAGAACATGAAGGGTGGTGGACAACCGTACAGTACAGAGCCGCCTATTGAACATTGCATGCTACCCGACCCATTAATTAACTCTTTCGGTATCATTCGCATTCTGCAGTATAATGAAACTACAGCCAGCGCATTTTGTTAATTATTCAAAATAGTTTTGAATAATTAACAAAATGCGACAACAACCGAAATAACATTTAAATTCTCATCAACTATGCTTTGATCAATTCGCATTCAATTTCAGTTACATACATTGAGATACGGCGCCTTACTAAAAATAATCCAATCTATTGTAGAAAAAATAAATAAAACTAATCATACGAGCCCGTCTTAGCACGCATCGTGAACGCAGCGCGGCCGGGCGGGAGCATCGGACAAACCATAAAAAAACGTAATGAGAGATCGCTTCCTGCGACGACCGAGGCCTCTACTACGGTATTCTGATACAAACTCCACATAGGACATTTGTAACGTTTTACAAGATTTTATGAATTCCTGTTCAATATTTAAGAGCCCTCTTACATTTCGGTACTGAGCGCGCATCTGGTTTTTTTTTTTTTTATTCTCTATGTATTCTCGCAGTTCAACCTATGAGGTTGTCGTCTGCTTAACCGAGCTTGGCTGTTGATGCCTCAATAAATTAGGGCCTCTTTTTTATTGATATTGTTTAAGCAATTATAGTATACTATTTTGGTATAAATACCTCGTGAAAATAATGTAGAAGGTCGGAGATATTCAGACTTGTTTCCAGTAGAAAACTGAATTAGGTCCAGTGGTTTTTTCTTTATAGGAATATTGAAATATATTTCATTCACAATTCAAATTCTTTTTAGGCATACGAGTATAACAAAAATGTATTCTATTATTATAAAAGTATTCATATACTTCCTTTTTATTCACAAATAATGATATCTGTGATATGAGAATAACTGTTTTGATGGATTATATTCTAGAAAATCTTCATCTTTGAGCTCTCAAATCAGCTCTCCATGAGTTTTGCCTAAAAATGCATCGGGAAAACGATTATTGCTAAATAAATTGATAAATAATAAAATCGTATTATTGTAGAAGAGAAAACGAAATATCTTTATCAATCAATTGTTGTTTATACTAACCAACGAATAGTATTCAATTTCAACGAGGAAATCATGCATCTACGCGCATTTTTTTAATATGCATATTAAGGATGAAACATGCATGAAAAATAAACTTGTGATTTTACTGTAAATACGGCTACAATATATTTCTTTACACTTGAAATAATCATTTCAAAAGCGCATTTATATCTGTCATTTGTCTGTTGTGTGTCTGTGTGTTTGGCGGAGAAGAGGGTGTTGTGGCGCAGTCTGGGAGAGGCCTATGTCCTGCAGTGGACTGCGATAGGCAGAGTTGATTTATATCTATAAATAGTAAGTGCCAACGTGCAAATACTGATATGTACAGTAATTCCCCACGTTCGCCAATAAATTAAATCCAATACTATGGGAATATTTAATTGAAATTATTTATTCCGTTAAATCTACTGAAGCAGATGATAATGATGATCCAGAGCGAAAACGAATGACTTTGTATTTTGGGACCTTTACTTGAACAGTGATAAAAAGAACCACAAACAAAGGAATTATGTTCTCCTGCAGTTAAGACGATTGAAAAATGAATCTTTTAGATAGTGGAATGCAACATTTGCGAGAACTACTCGCAAAACATAATAGAATTGAGAGACTAGGAAACGATTCGTCAGCACAAAGAGCGAAAAGTTGTAGCAATCTTGAAAAACTGAAGTTATAAAATGGATATAACATATTATTATTCTATATTCAGTTATTTTTAAAATCACCAGTGCCCGCAGCGATATCTCAAATTTGTTATTTTACTAAGATGTAGAGGTATAAGTGTAGAGAGATGAATCTTATTTAAAAAGCCTCGTAAAACTTCTCGTTGACGTTTAGAGCTTGTCGCAACATCATTACATGTAGGTATGTCTAGGATAGAGCATTTGAAGTGCACCAAAATTAATATGATTTTTAATAGGGAGGCAATTGAAGAGGAAGTCTCATAATTATAACAAAACCTAGATAGGCACTAAAAGTAAGACAAAGCTTTTGATACGAAAGCTATTTTAATATAGATTCCAATAAATACGTTGCAGTGAGTGGCAAATAAAATAAACTTCATGATGGATATGTAATCAGTGTTATTTCAAATAAATGTGCGCAAATCGCATTGAGGTAGCATTTCGCTTGACGTTCATAATTAATATTTATTTCAAGAGTAGATAAATGTTTACATTATGCTCATATACCTATGTTAGTGTAAACGGAAACTTGCTATATAAAATAAACTCAGGAAAAAATCCAATATTAAAAACGTCTTTACACGTGTAATTTAAAAGCTTTGACTCATGTTTATTAACTAGACTACGTGTTTGTCGAAAGGTAAAGTTAGACAGAACAACAAATGGCCGATTACATCCCCGTGTACCGTGAAATTACTGATATTTATTGAAGACAATCACACTTATTTTAATAACGCTGAAATTCGAACTCTGTTGAATTGAACACGATTCCATATTCGGGAAAGATGTTGATTGGAAACTCATTAGTCATTACAGACCAAATTATCTGTATCGAAGGATCCAGTGACAATACGGATAAGATAAGGGCGGGCCAATTAGCTAATAGATGCAGAGCTTTTAATGAAAGTTGATAAACAATTGTAATAGAAGATGAGCGAACAAAACTAGTTTAAACTCTGAAATCTTTCGAGTGTTTTTCACAATGATTCTGAAACCAAATCGGAATAGGAGTAGTAGCAGTATAGCATCAAAATTAATCGGAGCATAGATATAATAACTTTATATTTCTATGAGTTGGAGCGTCTAGAGAAATTAACAATCTTTCACGGAGACCTTGAAAATTATGTTGAGAAATGTAATTTGCAGTATATGCAGATAAAATATATTAGGTGAATGAAATATAAACAGGACTTTTTTTATTACTGGTCGCTGAGTGAAGTGCCGCGCTTGGTGTTGTTGTATGTGTTAGGGGGGATCATCTAGGGGAGGGGGTATACTGCTCCGGCTCACTTTAGTTTATTGCGCGCCAGTAGCATCATGTATGAGCAGGAGGTATATAAGTCTGTTGAGCAACGACTTATCATAATTTTTTTAACACGTGAGGGCATAAAACCTTCCGAAATTTTGCATCCATTGACTCTACAGTTCGATAAGAATACGCTTTCAAGAACTCAAGTGTAAGAATGGCAAAAAAAATTCAAGTGGAGGACGCCGTTTTCACACTGACCAGATAGTGGAATCATTTGTGTGCAATTGGCTAAAGGCACGACCGACTATATTCTTCCATACTGGCATCAAAAAACATCCCCTGCGTTGGGAAAAATGTGTTAATAGAAGGGGAGATTATGTAGAAAAATAAAATATATTCCTTTTTTTTACGAGTATAATAATACGTACGTATTTTTTTTTTACTTAAGTCCGGTTTATATTTGATCCACCCACGTATTTCTCAGAACATGATTTTCAAGGAAATAGTTAACGATCTTTCGTCTTCACTTCATTTCTATACCGAGAATAATATGTATTGTATGTCCCTCGTACATATATATTTTAAAACCAAGCATAAGAGTACAAAACGAAATTACATAACGTACTTTCTCTTGTTGCATGGAGTCATCATTACTCTTGGTGAAGGGGCCGAAAAAGAGAGATTTATAAGAAAATAAATGCAGTTACATTCATTGTTTTAATTCATGACGGCAATAACTAAGAAAGAACTTTATGAATATTAAATAATTACCATTGCAAATTAATGTACTTCTTGATTACTATTAGATATGTAATACTAAGTAGAGTATAACTGGTCTATTCATGACTAATAGTAATAAAATGTGATATGCCGATTTACCTGAATGTGTTTGACGAGATATCCGAAAACTGTTAGCTTCAAAATATTTTGACTACAGAGATAAGATGAAACAATGAATGATATTTTTGTGATTAAAGCTCATGACAAGAATCAGACAAAATATTGAACGAAACCCTATCACTATCAAGGAATGTTTTACTTCGAAAGGCCATTTTTTTTCCACTGCCACGTGAACGGGACGTCACCGGGACGTCACCCGGACGTCACGCTCGATCCGAATAATCTCGTTTTTCGTTGACGTCCCGTTAACGGTGGCAGGTGGACAAATGGTGTAAGGTTTCAGTTATTATAACTTGCTAGTGCTTTTTTATTTAGAAATAATCTAATTGTAAACGGACTCTTTCATTTACTTTGTCCTCTTTTTTTGCCATAAGTATATTTTTTATTTTTTTTATTTTGTTATATATTTTTTTTATATCTACCTATAGTTAGTCAGTGTTAGATGACTTATTTGGATAGGCACTTCTTGTTCACGCTTAATGCAATAGTATGTCTTTATTTACTATAATAATTTGAACGAAGCGAAAAAATGGAAAGTGCTTCAAATGAATCTCTTCAGCACTGATACAACAAGGAAGTGACGCACGGGGCATTCCACGCCTTGCAAGTTGAGCAAAATTTATTTACTCTAAACATACAAATTAAATTAAATGAGTTGGGTTTTCTGAATGCACGAAATTCTGCTATACTAGCTCAAAAGACATAAGATGAGCTAAGATTGTAATTTAAAAGATATATTAATAGTTTAACAGCTTTCGTGGAACTTTTTCGGCGAAGCAATTATTTCAGTACCTACTAACCGCGCTCTTAGCGGCCCCTCATCATATACTAGGAATTCCGTCTACTAATATTAAAATCCAATGTCCCCGATACACCGCCACGCACTTTGCCACGGTGTCTGTCGAGCGAACCCATTGCTTTAGCATGTTACTGTCAAATCTCAAGTAGTTGCATTTCGATTTTGAATGGTGCGTCTGTTTTTCAACTTGTGAATTTAGCTTTAAGCATGGCGGATTTTAGAAAAAAAAAATAGATCATCTAACATGTTTTCATTTGCATCTATGAATGCATCTTCTCTCATCATGCTGCACCTACTCCGCTATCAACTTTTCGCCCTGCACATGCTTGCTCAAAAACACTGGGCTACCATCTGTTGAAAGGTTGAACGGAAAACAAGTCATTGCATGGGCATTCAATATGAAAAGCAATTACTCTCTCATTTTCCAGTTTGCATTAATGAAATCTTAAAGTTCCTTAGTTTAGTTGCAACTTCATCTTATCTTTAGCTTATCAACTGTCTGGTGTACTTTAATGTAACTTTATACTTTTTGAAAGTATACCTTCCTTAGTTTAGTTGCAACTTCATCTTATTGTTAGCTTATCAACTGTCCGGTGTACTTTAATGTAACTTTATACTTTTTGAAAGTATACCTTCCTTAGTTTAGTTGCAACTTCATCTTATTGTTAGCTTATCAACTGTCCGGTGTACTTTAATGTAACTTTATACTTTTTGAAAGTATACCTTCCTTAGTTTAGTTGCAACTTCATCTTATTGTTAGCTTATCAACTGTCCCGTCTGCTTTAATGTAACTTTATACTTTTTGAAAGTATACCTTCCTTAGTTTATTTGCATCTTCATCTTATTGTTAGCTTATCAACTGTCCCATCTGCTTTAATGTAACTTTATGCTGTTTGAATGTATAGCTTCCTTGGTTTAGTTGCAACTTCATCTTATTGTTAGCTTATCAACTGTCCCGTCTGCTTTAATGTAACTTTATACTTTTTGAATGTATAGCTTCCTTAGTTTAGTTGCATCTTCATCTTATTGTTAGCTTATCAACTGTCCCGTCTGCTTTAATGTAACTTTATACTTTTTGAATGTATAGCTTCCTTAGTTTAGTTGCAACTTCATCTTATCTTTAGCTTATCAACTGTCTGGTGTACTTTAATGTAACTTTATACTTTTTGAAAGTATACCTTCCTTAGTTTAGTTGCAACTTCATCTTATTGTTAGCTTATCAACTGTCCCGTCTGCTTTAATGTAACTTTATACTTTTTGAATGTATAGCTTCCTTAGTTTAGTTGCATCTTCATCTTATTGTTAGCTTATCAACTGTCCCGTCTGCTTTAATGTAACTTTATACTTTTTGAAAGTATAGCTTCCTTAGTTTAGTTGCATCTTCATCTTATTGTTAGCTTATCAACTGTCCCGTCTGCTTTAATGTAACTTTATACTTTTTGAAAGTATACCTTCCTTAGTTTATTTGCAACTTCATCTTATTGTTAGCTTATCAACTGTCCCGTCTGCTTTAATGTAACTTTATACTTTTTGAATGTATAGCTTCCTTAGTTTAGTTGCAACTTCATCTTATCTTTAGCTTATCAACTGTCTGGTGTACTTTAATGTAACTTTATACTTTTTGAAAGTTTAGCTACCTATTCCTTTGAAAACGTCTCGTTGTGCAACATGTGCTATGAAACTGAGCTATCTGCTACTTTCCCCGAATCTATTGTTCTATGAACAAAGTATCGAAACGTCCGGATTGCTAAACAAAAGGTGCTGTTTGTAATATCGAAAACTTGTGGCGTTAGGTTTCAAATTGTATTATACTAAATTGTTTTGTACTGAACATTGACGAAGTCGTTCAAGTTTGAGTTTAGTGCGGGGAAACTAATGAGAGGAGTACCTATGCAGCTCTCCGTTCACAAAGATAAGTTATAATCAAGTCAAAGTGTTACCGGCTGTTTCAGAATTGGTCGCCATTTGAACAAGTTTAAGGATAAGGTAATTTAAAAATGCATTTCACTAAATCACAGCTTAGGTGTCCCTTTGTATGTCCAAATGAAATTCCAGTCCAGTTAAAATTATGTAATGCTATAAGGGAATAGGTGATGTTATACATTTTAAAAACGCAAAAAATTCTAAAGCTTGGATTATCCAAAAATATATGCAAAGCAAAAACACTATTGAATGGTGCACAGTCCGACTTAATTATCTTCCGTGACAACATTTTCTAGATTATTGGATTTATTGGATGTCTGTACAGTGTCAATAAATCCAATATTTTTAATGTGTAGTTTGCAATTCTATATTTTACGTATTATCAAGAAAAGGATTTTTGGAACACAAGCCAACAAGGGATGACAATAGGGAATTTTTTATATAGATATAGGTTTTCGCCATCATTTACTCGTAGATAATTTATTCCGGAAGGTTAATGTATGTTACGTTCATATTAAACTTACGAAGAAGCGATGTCAAGTCGTAAAAACCATGCGAAACAGGGGGCGGGCGGTTCGCTAGTAACATATAAAAAATAACGATTCGTATAACTAATTTTAAATCGTTATTATCTAGTCTAATACCTACCATGTTTTTCACTGCAATTCTATCAAAGTTCTCTGCGAGCGACAATATATTTCCTGACTTGTCATCCCCAGTAAGCCGCTTAGTCGCCAACTCGCGTAGTTTTCAACATTACAACGGACAAGGAGCATGGAGACTTCGTTTGCTATTATCTACCACTTATTACGTCCAAGTACAATCATATTATAAGACATTTTGTCTGATGTAATACTCTGCAAACACATTTACGTCGTTTTCATGGCTATTGTAACTGTGTGTTTAACTTTACATTACTTATTTAATTACCACATTGGCGATTTTTTATGTAACCCACCACAAATAAATGATTGTTTAAATATCCATTTAGATCATTTGAACAATATTGCCACCGAGATACCTGCGTTGGTTGTAGTGCTACATTATATGAAGCGGTTTCATTGTTTGCCAACAAGGTCGCAACTATTATAATGCCACTAACGTATACATAAATGTGATTAGGTATACAGTCCCTGAACGTTATTAAGAGTTATAGAAATATTAGGGCGGAAATACCTAGAAAAAGATCAGAAATCATGGAATTTTTCTGTTATAAACACGAATAAAACGCAATCGATGGTACCCAATAAAGACTGCAATACGCTGTGACATGTGTAAAATCTTGAGTAAATTGTCTGTAATTGGAAATCAGCGCCAACTCGTTTATGTAGTGACTCAAATGACTCAGTTACTCTTGAACCGTACAGTGTAGTAGCTTCGCCATTTCCACGCCAATTTTAACATTACGTCGTTGTAGTAGAGTTTATTTTGCACCGGCGGACATTCGTGTGTAGAGATATGCTGGCGCTTTGCGACGCAAATCTGGCTAATTGACGCCCAATGAAAAAGGTGAACACCCGGTCTGGCAGACAGGTCACCAACTTTACAAGTAGGTAAAGGGAACATGACTGTGTACTATCAGATTTAGACTTCGAACAACCAAGCATTATGTTTTTCAACAAGAGTAAAGTTTTATAAAAAGAAAACAGTCCCGTAGCATTATTAAAATCGTGCTTATGTTGCGGTTATATCCTGGAATTTTACTCTCCAGTTATTAAATTGAGCGCTGGTTATTGGTTAATATAACGCTGACACTTTACATCAACAAAACAGGACGTTCCTGAGCACTGTTACATAAATGCGATCACACATTCCGAGATTGTAAATACTTGAGCGCAGTAGTATCGAGATCGCACCCATCTATTGTTTCAATTGACTTATGGGGCCATCGGTCGGCCGAAAGTCTCCGGGCATTGTGTTTGCGTTCCGTCGAATCCACCTAGTTCTGCAACGTCCACCCAACAGGCAAACTAGAGCACGACCTAATGTCAGCCTGTCATTCGGATTACAGTGTAATTGCGACTCGCGGTATAAGAAACAAGTCATGCTGTTCTGACCCGCCGCCGCCGTAAGGCTCACCCAACTAACAGGTTTCGCACGCAACAGAGCCGAGTACCGACTTAATTCGTCGACCAAAACATTATGTCTATGAGATAGATCATTATTTATCATTATTATTTTCATTTTCTTCTAAGTTTTATCGCAGATTTCTCGTCTCAATAGCTTTCAAGCGTAGTGCTTTATCTGAACGCCCGATTAAGCTTCAGCTGACAATTTCTTGATGGAAAACCGGTATCAATAGGGCAAGTATAAAACGCAATATCCGCTGCAGGTTGTACATGGGTGCTACTGACGTCTCTTGGCACACTCAACTGCGTTAATAATGCGGATAATAAGGTACGCCTGATCATAAAATAAATGCAAGTCTCTTGTAACATTTAAACAGGTACCTGAAGTCTGAAGTGGTCGAAAATTGGCAGTGGCCAGTATCTCGCGGTCATCTCAGAAGTTAAACGCCGTACATGGCAACACTTACAAAAGTGCTCTGACTCGACTGTGACTCACGCTGATTGAGTACACAACACCGGGACACATATGTGAGCTTTATCGCCTTTCTGTGAATGAAAAAACTGAATCGGAGATACTTTTTGGCTGACATGACGACCATGACGTCTTTAACGCAGCACAGTTGACACATTTCATTCAATTTTTAACATTGAAAACTCTACCACGGCATGGTATGCGAACTATATTTAAACCGATAATCTCGGGCGTTTAGAATAGATCTGTTTGTGTTCATTTAATAATATAACACATCTGAGCACCTGCCATGGCTGCGGTATACAAATACATACCTATGCAAATTATTGTGAAAATGCAAATGAGTAGTTTTACGCTACAATTAATGTTGGCATATAAAATTTTAAATTCCATGACAAAATCTAATTTGCAAATTATATAATTATCATCATAATAAGTAACGTACTACCAAATACTAAGAAGACAAACGGATAAGTCCTAGTAGTCAACTCTGACGAGAAATCCGATTGGTGTCGGTTTGTGTGTGTTTATTTTTATTTAGCTGTGCGCATGTGAGAGCGGACGTGTCATCTTTTCGTTTCTTTGTAGTTACATAGTTTGTTTGAGTCCGAAGAAGCGGCAACTTCGGTAACAAATCCAAAATTTTACACGCCGTCAAATTAATAGATCTTGTAGGAACAAATATGTAACAGTTATGAATTTTTCGTAACGCACATTGTTCTATTATCTGGCGCGCTGAGTCATATTCGTTATCTATGTTAGAGTAGGGAATGAATGCCAGCAACTTGATAACGATGCTATACAAGAAGCCGCCATTAGTCGATAACGTAGCGTCTAGAATGGGGATTGTTCAAAATATTTGACCGAATCAATTGATAGGGACAATAGTCAAACTCGAAAGTGAGTGTGGTTATTTATTTGGTCAAGGCTAAGCTAATGCCGTCAATGGGAGCGCTGCAGTGGGCGCGTAGGTGTCCTCTCGGCCAAGTAGTTCACTTTCCCCACATCATGCGTAATTTAATCAGCAGCCCGTATCCGTTGAACCCCTCTACTTTAAGGACCACCGGAATCGTTTATATTGTTTGGATTTAAGCGTACAAGCTAGCTAGCATTATATAGGAATAGTATTGCACTTACGGGTACAAAGTACCCAAGTAATAGTTCTTATTGATGATTAAATGATTCAAGTACTATTTTGTAACCTTCTTACCTAATTATTTTATCGCAAAGGCTCGTTCTAGTTAGAAAAGAAAGGATAGTTTTACGTCATTAGTGTACAATATACAACAAACGTGTAGAAAACATTGTTATCGGTTAAAACAAAGCTTCTATTATGAGCCACTTAGTATTGTCTTACACTCACAGGTTAAAGTTAAACTAAGTACTATTAGTTATTCTGAGGTTAAACATAAACATGATCTGATTTAATAATATTTTATTATGTTCATACTTAATTATTTATATTAGTCATTACCATGCAAAATTGGTTTAAAACACAAAAGCTTAGAAAAAGAATTACAAAATTAAGCGCAGCATATGTTTTTAACTCATATCATTATGACGTCAGTTGTTTGTCATAATACTGAAAACTACTGCGGTCAGTCATTCAACAGATTTGAAAACTATGCTTGTGTTTGCAGAAACTGGATATATTCGAGGGAGATATACCAGATTCCACATCGGACCTGACAGTGAGTGGCGCCGGCGTTGTCATGTTCGCCGCTAACTCCCTATCGAAGCTGCGGGATGTCCGGCGCATTTACATCACCGGCGCCGAAATCGTCTTCATGAGGGCACACACCGCCTCTAACCTGGACGTGCTGCACCTCCAGCTGGACATAGATAACTGCGATCTCTTCCGTATCGAAGAGAAGGCCTTCATTAACATCAAAGGTTAGTGCATATAACTTTTAACCTTTATGCAATGCGATTCTTGTTGCCCTCGGCGATCGCTACTGCTCCGCGGAAGTTATACAATCTTCTTCATTTTATTGTATCGATGTGATTACATACTTGGAAGTCTGCTCCATGTCGCAACGTGTCGATAAATTGCGCAGCGATTTTCTTGTACAAATAAGTAGGATTTAATATTGGTGAGCCGTAAGTGCAGATTTATAGGCAAAACGATACCTTTATGCACAAGCGGTCAAACCATAAATTACATTTTGTAAGTGAAAATTCTAATCCTGGTGAGTAGTAATAAGTTAACTAACAAAATCTCGGTTTGGTTCACTAGGAATTGTCTTCGCAAAATGAACAAATAATTCTGTAGGTAAATCAATCACTCCAATTTCATTTGAAGCAGAATGTTTATGAAATGCATCAGTATCGTCGCAACACACTGGTCTTTACGTGGTTGCCAGATTATCACTGGTGAATTATTTTTTTGTAAAGTGCGCACTATCGATTTCACTGTTGATATACTACTGTAGGTGTATGAACGATTCTCCCAAAACTATATTTTCTACATCTGCTTCAAAAGAATTATTATATTAATGTGTGTGCAATACATACAGACTCGTATAGGTTTCTCACAGCTGATGCAAACTATTATAACACATCAGGAGCGTTATTCTCTATGACACAATGAACGAAATCGCGTGAAATGAACACGAAATTGACGGGATTATCTACAGAATTGACGTGGTTTGGAGTAAGGAATGGTTAAGTGATCATAGTGAATTAGGGCCCAGATAGCTTACTCCGTAGTTCATCAACGTATATATTTTTAGGGTACCCATACGTTCCATACCCGTACCGTAAAACGGGACCCTATTACTAAGACTACGCTGTCCGTCTGTCCATCCGTCCGTCTGTCACCAGGCTGTATCTCATGAACCGTGATAGTTAGACAGTTGAAATTTTCACAGATGATGTATTTCTGTTGCCGCTGTAACAACAAATACTAAAAAACAGAATAAAGTAAATAATTAAGGGGGCTCCCATACAACAGACATGATTTTTTTGCCGTTCTTATAGATAATGGTACGGAGCCCTTCGTGCGCGAATCCGACTCGAACTTGGCCGGTTTTTCTCTTTACTCCCATGTCCTTCGTGGAATTTAATTCACTTCACGCTCTTCCCACAGTTACGACTAAGAAAACTCCGTTTGAAAATTTAAATCCTATTGGAGCTAAACTGACTTCTCGTATCTGTTTTTCAATTCGCTACATTATCTTCTGACGTGACTTTCGATGAGTGTCCATTTTTATTATGATGCAGTCCTGCATTGATTTTCTGTAAAAATCTCACCGTGATAACTCTCGTCTCGTGAGCTTAAAGTGAGCTGTCGTTAGTGTCAATCCCTAGCATCAGATGGAAGGACAACTCACTTCACCTAACTTCTCACAGTGAGATTCTAACAGAATCTACCGGCTGCTTCATTTTTAATCGACTGTGAGTTCGATTAAATTAGTTTACCCGAGAGAGATATTTTTCGTGTAAAGGCTTTCGCTAGTTACTTGTTCTGCGGCAATGAATGCAATGTAAATGCGATTATGTTGTACCTTAGACTGTAGCCGGTTTGGGTCGGTGGCCCGATAGTGGCGAGCCGCCGGATGGGTCCGATTATCAGGTCGTCGGCCAATATTCAACTAGATGGACGACGTTCATTATTTTATTGTACTGATTGTGCTCAAAGTCTTGAGATGTGGTCATTATATGCATATATGCTCCATATGTTAGTGTTCCACTTATTTTAGGTACACGTACGGTACCTACTTATACGTACTGAAAGGCTTGATAAAATCTCATATAAGTAAACTACTTGGCTATTAGTTGACCAAAATTGCAACAATATATTCAATGAAGTCGACACGAAATTGGACTGCAGACCAATTAAAACATATTTTCGGTATGCGGGTCATTTTACATCGACATAGCATTATATACTTTACAATGAGCGCCACAAATCTTTTGTAAGAAAACTTTATATCGTCACCCAAACCAAATCTCGTATCATCCGATACATGACATACAAAACTATATTAACTAATAGTTTGAGCACAATAACTGCAGTGTGTACAGATGTACAGATCGGGACTACGACGGAGATCGCTCACAATGGCTCCTTTGTCGTGCAACGGTGACAAGTAATGCGAGCTAAGAATTTGAACACGAGCATAATCTAATATTTATCACATCACTGAATGCCAATACCGTGTAATACCGTCGAACGAAACCAGGACATAAACTTTTATAGGTGTAATGAAATAATTGAGGCATTTGACTGAACTGAATGAACGTTTAAGGTTCTATCAAAAATAAGAGCTTCGCGAAATCGCGAAAAAAATCAGCTGTTCCCTACATTTTGACGACTCGTACGAACATAAATGTAGGGAACAGCTGATTTTTTTTCGCGATTTCGGATTTGGTCCGATAGTAAAAGTTGTTTGTAATGATGAGTAGAATCATGTGTTTAAGTATCGGTCACTAATTAGCATTCACCCTATATATGTAAGTACATCGCAAATTCTTAAATTGAAATCTCATTGAATGTTGAGGAGCAACATTACGACAGCTAATTGCAAACAAAGAAGGTTAGTAAAATCAAGGGTTGTGTCCCAGCACTCCCAGCACTGGGAACATCATAGGTTGATTATCATATGTTATTATTTAAAAACTTTTAAAGCAATTAGGATTCACGGCAAGTAAAGAAGTATACAGTTTCGAAACAATTCAGATACAAAGCAATGTAAAGAAGAATTTGGTGGTGTTACAATCGCATATGGATCAAAATAAGAATCAAAAGTCATTTATTCAAACTAGGCTGAGAATCAGCACTTTTCGAAAGTCAAAATTACAAAAGACAGTCCCCCAAAACGCCCGCCCTTCACCACTTCCTAGTGCTGATGTCAAACATAACCTAACAAAGACATACATAATCTTTCAGCCTAGATACGTAATAGCTCATACATTATCTAAAGACTCAAGGGTTAGTCAGTGCTATTTACAAAACACCAGCGTCACCTGTGAACAACAAAGACGTGATTGTAGTATTGTTGTATTACGTGTCATCCCCATCGGAGAGCTCCATTAGTACGAATACTTCACGCATTAGCGGCTGACAAACCCGCTTATTGTCCAACCCGCATGCACTACATCGCTTATACTGAACTCTACCTACTGATTATAAAACAGAATACGATAGTCTCGCGTACTAGATGAATACCGATAGGCGAGTTTTATTAATGAGAAGCTAATTTAGTTACCCATTAGTGATTTCATATTAGCCCTAATGCACCAAACTATAAATAATTCATTTGAATATTTAATTAACGAGACAGTATTATGTATGTGTTGTAATACAACTTTAACCACTCAAAACATTGCTGTGAATGGCAACAGTCAAGATGCTAACTTTTAGCAAATATTTTAAGAATGCTTGACGCTATTTTGATAGTAAGCTTGCTTGCGTCGTTGTAAGAATTACTTAAAAATTCAGTTTGCAAGCTTCAAGATTACCTCCGTTCTGGACGGAGGTAAACTTGAAACTTGCATTTTACAACTTAGAATGAAGGAAGTTGGCTATTAACGGGAATTCAATATGATATTACATACCTCGTCTTTAAAAGTTCAGGAAGATTTATGTCAACAAAGGGGATTGTATATTTTCTATGGAAACTTGCCCGCTTGCTTTATTGATATTATCTGGTTCGAATCGCACGATCTCACACATCACAAATTACTTACTATAAATCCATAGAGTGGCGATTAATGTAGTAACGCAGGAACAGGCAGAAACAGATGTCCTGTCTCTGCTGCATGGCGTTCAATACGCTTGAATGAAGCCCATTAATTTTGTTCGGTATAATAATCGGTTACAAATTAAATGACGTGGTCAAATTTCCCACGGCCCTTTTCGCTATTTTGATGAGATTAACATCAAAAGAGCGAAAATGGCAGTGCTCGAATTATTTCTTGTAATGCACATAAGTTCAAGAGAGCGTATCATTAGAAACGATGTAGCAACATGTCAACATGTGGACAGAAGCTGTGCCCTGACGCACACAACATACCGCGCCGCATAACTACTTGCCGACAAAAAATATACAATATGAGTTGTAACCATTCGCCCAAACGAAAAATAGATAAGACAGCCATTCAAACGTAGCCGAAATCAATAACTGCACAAGAATAGGAAACACTGAACGCTCGTTGCTCCGGATATAGGTGTTTGACTAATGTGTTAATTCAAACGGTTATTTTGGCCGATGCGGCCTGATTTATATCTGACGCGAAAGCGGAATGTATCAAAAGTTAATCATTTCCGTACAGATTCTCAAGTGAATTAGTTTGAAGCTATTAGAATGCCATCCTCTGTATCGTTATTCTTTGGGGGAACGATGTACATTTCAAAACTATCTTAAAGGAGCCGAGGCCAATGTTGTGAGCATAATCACTTTGAAGGATCTTGAAGTGAAGTATTACAGTGAGGAATTTAATAATGTTAAATGAGGAGTGTCCGTTCAAAACTAGCTATTTACATTTTTAGCTCATTTTGTTTTTTTTTTCGATTCGGGCTCGGAAACATGAATTTTTTGAATTTCGTAAATAAATTTGATCAAAACTTGTTATTTATACGTTCAAACACAAATCAAAAATATGAATTTTGCTCAAAACTTGCTATTTACATAATTTAAATATATTTTATTTTACGATAGAGTTTCTAATCATAATGGTCTAGTTACTTTATTATTTCGTTGAATTGATTTTTATCAAACCAGTCTATTTAACAAATGATCCAAAACTATAGTGTCTATTTACTACCATCTGTATCAAAAGTGTCTAAATGACAAACTTCTTAATTTTTTTAAATAATAATAAACAAAGTATTAAAAAAAATTCGTTCATAAAGATGACTAGACAACTATATCTTGTAAAACGTACCACACAAAATTCATTCGGATGTAAATAGCTAGTTTTGAACGGACACTCCTCAAATATCGGAGCACCATTCCTGAAAGCCGAGAATTATTGAAAGGCTAGCAGTCTAATGAAAGGGAAGTAATCAAATGTATTATTGATTGAAGATTGAAGCTACAAGAATGCAATACTCTGAATCGTTGTGCTTTGGCAGCAGCAGACTGTGAGCGTAATAACTTTGAAGGATCTTGACTTGAAATATTACTAATGAAGTTCCTTTCGAGGTAAAAGCCTAGCAACTAATTACGTGTTACGTCGTCTTAGTCTCAACAGATATACCACATCGCGGCTTCCAGGGAGGCGGTAGCGGTGTGTGTATTCACCACGCTTGCTCGGGACGGCAATACGGGAAATGCTTGTGGCCTCTCAAAATAAACCGGCATTAAAATTACCCACATTTCACGTGCGGGCCTAGTAGAGCAAATATATATCGGCGATCGAGTTAAACAATTTTATTATAGAAAACACCTGTGTCTAGACAGGTGCGCTACTTACCTGAAGTTTGTTGGACAGTTACCGGATATAACGATCTGATTTGTCTAAAGGAAACTCTCATCATTAAAGCGACTGTCTAGTCTAAATAAGTAATATTAGTGATTGATTTGTCTTTACGTAATAAAACTTAACTATTCCAAGCACTCACACTTCTACTCCACACCTCTATATACACTGTTTGCTTTTTAGCACGTTTACGATTTATATTTAAATACCAAAGTTAGCTAAACTGTACCCATTAGGGATTCCAATACCTGTATCCCGGTATTGGCTTAATACCGGGATCGCGGGCATTTTTTGTCATTTACATTTTTATATTTTATTTTCAGTAGAAACTACAGTGACACAATTTCGTTCTATTGCACATTCTATTTCCAACCAATTTTTTATCTGGGTAAGTTTTAAAAAACTACGGACTTTAATTAGCTCGCGTGGTTTATTTGGATAGTTAGTTACATTTTACTACTACTTGCGCAGGTAAAGAATGGGATTAAAAAAGGTGGTCTTTGTATTTTGCTTTCAGTCAAGGAATAGAAGTAGAACAATAGAAATACTATTTCTTTTGAGATACGGAACCCTAAAAACGATTTTTTATTATTTTGTGGTGAAACTTAGTAGTTATTAATTTTTTTTTTAAACTGGCAAACTGCGTGTCAGACCACGCACAATGGGGGGTTCCGTAATTGAATTTATCCCAAGTTCCGTGAATGAATTTATCCCAAGATCAAACGTAAACTCGTAAAGCCTACTTAGCTGTGGTAGTTTTCCTTTTAACTTCGTTATATATACTACCATACATTTTTCACATATCCAAAAACAACCATTTAGCTGGCGGGGGACGACGACGACGACACTTGACTTTAACAAAAATTAACACTTGAAAGCTTAATATTTCACAAACGGATCCCTGAATCGAAAAATTGTTTTCACAAACCGGCAATATTTTTGAAAGACAATATAATACGACAATTTAATTCAACGATACCCCACACCATGGGGTAGACGAGAAAAAAAATCATCCCCGCTTAACGTGTACAGGAGGTACCGTAAAAAAAATGTATTATGATTTTATTTGACCACTTTGTCGGCGTGATTAATACCTATGTATATCCATGCCAAATTACAGCTTTTCAGCCGGTCGATTCTGTAAAAATCTCACAACTAACTAAGGTGAAGTGAGCTTAGAGTGAGCTGTGAGTCATGCTGATGCTAGGGATTGACACTATTGACGACTCACTTCACCTTTGTTTTCAAGGTGAGGTATTTGAGGAGGTAACATGCAAACAGGCTTAAGTCACAATAATGTAAATTTATACAACTAATAATTAATACACATACATACATCACACACACACATACAAACATTTATATTTAGATTATATTTATATTTACATTTTTTGCATTTAAATTTTTTTTTGCCTCTTTGCATGTTAACTCTTCATTTACAGAATAGATAGGCAATACTAAGAGTTTCTGAGCTAAGCTGCGGACGGACGGACGGAATATACAAGGTGTAACTTAAATAACGCACAACCTCTTAAGGGGTCATTGTGCTCATCATTATGAACAACTTTTACTATGGGACCAAACCTGAAATCGCGAAAAAAAATCAGCTGTTCCCTACATTTATGTTCGCATAACTCGTCAAAATGTAGGGAACAGCTGATTTTTTTTTCGCGATTTCCTGTTTGGTCCCATAGTAAAAGTTGTTCATAATGATGAGTACAATGACCCCTTAAGAGGTTGTGCGTTATTTAAGTTACACCTTGTATAAAAAACTTTAATTTAAAAAGAATAACTTTCTTTTTAAATTAAAGTTTAAAAAAAAAATTGTGTATTCCTAACGCCTGTTTGCTCTCTGAAACTTTCCTTCTCTGACGGAATAGGTACACGATGAGCAAACGCTTTTTATATCTAATCACCGAAAATGCTAGAAGTGTGTGCCGATGATTATGCGTAAATTTGTTGACCACAGCACTCGTGCATTCGATATCTCCACACACATAGGTAGAAGTACTGAAAACTTAAATAGGAGCTAAGAATTTAGGTAAATACTACAAACTGACTGGTGCTGTTTTGAGCCCGGCTGATGAAAATCACATCTCAAAACGGTGAAGCAAAACATCGTGTGGAAACCGGCAAGTACTAGAACCAAAAAATCGAAGACATGTGACATCTACCAACCCGCATTGGGCCCGCGGGTTGGTAGATGTAGCCAACCCACTCGAGAGAGGTCACAGAGAGGAGACCTATGTCCCAGGAGCGGAAACTTTATAGGCTGATTATGTGCATGCACGTGATGGCAATAGGGCTTGCGCCTGTTACATGGAACTTAAGATAAAACTGGTCAAGTGAGGCTGTAGTAGGTATACCTATACCTTTGCCTACAACTTCCAACTATAAAGACGTGATGAAGTGAAAATTGGTAGCTTTAGTTATTGAAACAATAAAGTATATTTCGCAAGTTGTACAAAGTCTCGCTTACATTACACACAACATGGCCTGCGCGCGGCTGGATGACTAATTCTGGACTATTTCTGTGTCCCCGCCGTTCATAAAGATCTACATATACGTATGTGTATTAAAGTGTTTGCATTGCATTACTGTCGAATAACTCGCGCCTTAATTATGTGCTTAACATCTGTACGGTATTGTGGAAAGTATTGTTTTACGTCTTTCTTAGTAACTGATTGTAGTATAACAGACGAGACGGATATAAACAGCTCGAACTAGGTAGTATAATAAAACTGTTAACTCAGAGACTCGGCGAGAAAAGAACAGTTCGCTAACTTTACTAAGTTTCATCCGAGAATACGTCGAATTAGGTCACATGAAACCTTGAGCAGAATCCGGCTCGAAGAACCAAAATATTTTGGGCCAGTCAGCCACTTATCTTGTAATAGGTCAACAAAACTGCATCGATTTGAACATTGGTCTCAATAAGAACATCTAGGACGTGAGAAGTTCGTTAATTTAATATTATGGACGATAAGGAGAAGATATTCGGCGTTTGTTGGTTCTTGGCCTTAAAAACGAATACGCCCTCGTATTCGTTTTTTAACCCTTTACCGCATAGGAAACCATATATGGTTTGACATGTTTACAGTTTATTTACTCTAAAAAAATAAAAAAACTAGCGTATAAATCCTAATGGGGTTTGTTTG
This sequence comes from Eremobia ochroleuca, assembly GCA_949629135.1. NCBI lineage: Eukaryota > Metazoa > Arthropoda > Insecta > Lepidoptera > Noctuidae > Eremobia > Eremobia ochroleuca. Next base: position 26,775,448 of record OX451384.1, on the reverse strand, counting down.
TCATATCATTAGCAATAATAAAACACAACTGTTTTGTCTATCATCACATACCACATAGACATAAAAAAAACTATAATTAATTCTGAAGCTTTAATAAAGACATTAACTTAAAAAAAAAAAATTGTCACTTATTTAATATATCATGCAGTAAAGGGTTAAGGCCAGGAACCAACCCAACCCTTATTGAAGTTAGGTCAGAAAGTTAAGTTTAATCTTTGATAAACTCGAAGATAGAAGTCTAGTTCTTCAAAGTTTTAAAGAAGTCATAACTCTCAAATCGTTATTTTTATCATCTGCTGCTCGAGTACGCAACAGATGTCCTAATTCTTTATACCCAACCTACATTGCCTACTTTATTTTTAAGGACGATAACGCCCATCCTTTAATTCTGACAACCATACGCGATAAACGCAAAATTATAAAATTCGTCATCGCTTCCAATAGGTACCTACGGGCGACTTGCGTGAGTAAGTGCAGGAGGTCATAAATCCTCGTCTAGATGTGCGGAATCCCGGCCTCATTCGTATAGCTCATGTAAAGGACACCCTACTACTGGGATATAGCATACCTACTAGCTTTTGCTCGTGTGAACGTCAGGAATTATCCCACGGGAACGTACTACCGGAACAAAATATATCCTAACCCAGGCCCGCCTGTCAGCAAGCCTTAAAATTTCGTCGTAATGCGTTCAGCTGTTAAGTCATGAAAAGGTAACGGACAGATAGATTTAACAATATATACCTACTACTGATTTATCTGTGTCACCACTTGATCAATATACTTAAATCTAGGTACCTACTATACCGCAGCCAAAATTAAAGGACATTATATTCTTCTACTTTACGCAGGTTACTGGAAACCAGTTCCATTGGTTCCAATGCAATCTTTTCTCGATTGGTGAAGCAGCCACTTAGTAAGACCTCTTGAAATCACCAATCGCTATACATTGCTCTCTTAGCAACATGTATTGTGAGGTCTTGTTGTCTGGTCGACTTCAACGTACTCATTCAACTGAACTTAAGCACCGTTATACAAGTTTTATTCACTTGTATTGCATTTAGAAAGCTTTATATTGTAAATGTCACTGCTGCATTATAATCAACAGTATGGCTTTAACGGGAAACGATACTATAATATAACTGCGATGCCTTCCTTTTTTGCCTAGCATCAAACGCGAATGAGCTAAGGTGAGATTTACATAAATAGCGAAGATGACAGTCCAAATCGAGTTCACCTCCGAATTCGATAGATGACGGTAAAGGAGCGCCAACCCGCCAGTCCGCAGATTGCTTCTAAAAATACGCTATTTCCCCGACTCGATATTAGTGTGCCAAAGGATAATGACTCATTCATGAGACAGGAGAGTGTTATACGAAAGTTTTCATAGTGTGGCTTAGACAATAGTAGCTGTTCAATAACCGTATGCCAGCTGTACTTACTGTGCCCTCATTACAGAGCCAATTACAAATGAGCTATGTTCATAAACAATTAACAATATTTTCGTGAATTCATTCCGCTTAATACATAATGAAAATATTGTAACAAGTTTTTTCAAGGATTATATAGGGTGACTGGTAATTAGTAATCGATACTTAAACACATGATTCTACTCATGACAACAAACAACTTTGAAAAAAAAATCAGCTGTTCCCTACATTTATGTTCGTACGTGTCGTCAAAATGTAGGGAACAGCTGATTTTTTTTTCGCGATTTCAGGTTTGGTCCCATAGTAAAAGTTGTTTGTTGTCATGAATAGAATCATGTGTTTAAGTATCGATCACTAATTACCAGTGACCCTATATTATAATTGTTTATTAAAAACATTAACAAAATAATATTAATTGATTCCAGGTCCACTTTCCGTAACGATTGAAAATTGCGAGACCGTGTCGACGGAGGGACAGGCTTTTTCATGGCTGCTTAGCATGAATATAACAAACGTGGGGACCCTACAACTTGGACCCGGCGCCTTTGCCCTAGACCACTCTGCCAGCAACGTTGGCGAGCATGGTCCAGGGATGTCGGTCAGTATATCTTCTTTCCAGCCAACTACAACGCAAGTTGAGCGCATAGCGAAATATACTGCAGATGCGAATACAATAAGCTTTTATATTTCAACAACGGGAACTCAACAACAATTCTCATAATAAACTTTTTATGTTACAGATCAGGATGAAAAACGTCACTGTTCCCGCAATCCCAGCTTTTGCCTTTGGATCGTCTGCAGCTGAAATTGTTCTGGATAAAGTTAAGATACATGAGATATTCGCAGGAGCCTTCTCTGCCAACACATACAACATCGTGATGGCGCTCAACTCCTCGGTGGCGAACATCGATGAAGATGCCTTCTCTCAGCGATCTCTGATTAACAATCTGTATTTTTTTGGCTGTAAAATCCAACAAATCGCTTCAAGAGCCGTTCAGTCGGCTGTCGGAAATCTTAATATTTCGTATACCTTGTAAGTATTTAATACCTTATTGTTTACAATGAGATATTATTTGAAGTGCTGGATGTAAGATCATACACAGATATGTATATTGTATTTCGAAACTTAGTCATGTAAAATGGCAAGTTTTGATGGGTTGTCAAAAATTTAATTCGCCAAACTACAGTTTTCATCGTCAGCGTTCATTGCTAACTTATTAATTTGAGTTCTTTTTCATTTCAGGATTGAAAATATGGACACAGGAGCAATCAACATAACTGTAGCTTCTGTTGTAATCCGAAATACCGAATTCAACCAACTGATGGAGCGAAGTATTGAATTGTCTTCGTGGAATAAACTACACATGGAGAGGAACTCATTTGACGAGCTCGTACCAAATGCCATAGTCGCTTTGGATACAATGACACACGAACAATCTGGACATCGCCTTATTTTTATTGAAAACGAAATTGAGACGGCTCATCCTAATAGTCTTAGATTCATAGGTCAAGCTGAGAAACACGCAGCGTACTCCGTGTTATATAAAAAAAATTACTTCGGAAAAACTTGCTACTGCAATATCAGTAACTGGCTGTACGAAGTCTTGAGCTCTGACATAGGTGAACCTTATAAGACAGAAAGTTATTGTACAGTGGACGAGTTCTTGGCTCGCTGTTTTAACGAACCCGAACAAAACATTTTACTCGACAAGTTCCTTGATGGAGTGTGTAAAGAAGATTCACTTACTTTTCATTGTGAATCTTACACGAGAAAGGCTGATGGAAGTGCTACTGAAATTAAGAATCCAAGATTTCCCCATAAGAACAAACACGACCAAATAATTAGTGAGCGTGATAAGAAGGTGATTGGAATAGTAGTAGTAGCCTGCTTAGGCTGCGTGGTAATAGTGATGTTAATCAGCTTTATAAGATGGATGCGCCGCAAGGGCTACTGTATTAATGTGAAGAATTTACTTATGTCTTCGAACTCGTCTTGTGGCTCGTTTTGCGGACGGATCTGCACCTGTGGAGTAGTGACCGGTTTGGACAATGCAAGATCTATTTCCCGACTTTCTGTAAATGAGTATTCTGAACGTCATTGCTTGAATGAACCAACACGAGTTCAGGATATAATTCAAGAATCAACCTTGCACGATGAGCTTGTACCAACTGAAGACAAAACTACTCAAACTTTACCTGAGGAGTTGACTAAGGAACTACTGGAGAATCTGAAACAAAGATTGGAAAGTCCGGAAAATTACACAGAGGCTCGTGAGACCATCGAACACTTATACGTGCTCACTAAACTAGAAGAAAACCGCAATACAGTTCTTCCCAAGATGTTTATTATGGATGAGAACATTTATGAATTGCCGTTCCAAAATACTACCCCTCGCATTGGAAAGAACAAAAAACAAATGTTTAGCATTGGAACTCGGACGCCTTCTCTAGACAAGCTCTTACCTCTATCACCATACAACAGACAAACTGCCCTGGTTCATGAGTATTTCGAGCCTAAAGATTTTGCTGTGCATCTGTACGCTGAGATTGCTAATAATGAAAAAGAAAAGAGGACGCTTCTGGGAAACATTCCTGATGTTGTTGGAGAACAGGCGGTGCCCCGTGGCCCCTATCTCCGCGCCGTGCGCGAAAAGCAGAATTCTGCTTCAGGTTCCCCATCCAACCCAGTTTCGAAATCTCTGAAAAACTCGAGCGGGCCCCATGGAATGTCTACAATCAAATCGAATTCATCTAACACATCGGCCAAGATGATGAACCGCCCTCTGCCGGAGAAGCCCACCACCCAGGACCCGGGCGAGGGAACATCCTTACGGCTGGGCTGAGGGTTAGTCCCTGCGCGGCCGGCGCCAGCGCTAAGCGACAAGGCTCCAAAGAAATGCCCTCGCAAAGAAACGCATCGCCGACCGCTGTCGTCGTCCGAGCAACGTGGTAAGGACTTCTACATGGAACTTGACCCCTGCGTAACAACCTAAACGGACGAATGATAAGGACGCGACTATCGAGATGATGCTTAAACATTTCTTTGCTGTGATATTAATTTTGTTTACTTTAATGTGTAATTATTACCTTTGAGTGATGTGTCGTGCCAGACACTGTTGTATGTTTATTTGTAAATAATTTATGAGTTGTAATTAATTCTTAATGTTGAGCCGAGCAACGGCGTGATCTATTGATATTGTGCGAGCCTGTATTGGGTTCCATTCTTGTTTAACAATGCTTTATATATTGACGTTTTTTTTTTTTAATAAGAATGTAAAGTCGCAACATTTGATGTTATCTTATCATACAATGATTCCTCTAACGACACCTTTGCTAAGAAACACGGACACCGTATAGAATATTTCATATTTAACCAATTTTCAATATTATACCTATAGTCATTAATCAATGTTTAAAAAGACAATTTGTAGTACATAGTGATTTCATTTTAGAATGAAACAACAATATTTAACCATGTTTAATCGATCTATATGTGAATTTAAAATTGTTACAGTAGAAATATGAGAGTAGTGCATTTACTATCATAGCAGTTAAAACATTTTAAGCCTATCATTGTAATAGAATATTTCTGAACCATTGACTCTTGTAGTTAATCCCTAAATAATATAAACCCCCAGCTATCGTCCCAAAGGTTAGTGAATCATTTTTAAAGTTTTATTATACCTATTTCAAATCATACTATATGTATTTCTATAAAACATTACATCTCAAAGTATACAAAAATATTTAAATATATCTTGACTTTCGATGAAATTTACCCTAATGTACTGAGCTCAAATATCAATTTATTATATCAACTAGGCCATATTTTAAGATGTTTTTAATAGATCCTATTTATTTTAGTTCTGAATCTGTCCTATACATACCTAAATGTTAATATATAGAACTTATATTAAGTAGGAAATAGTTTTAATGATTCTAATTAAAACATTGATGTTTCACTGAATATTACTTACATGAATTTTGCCATAAAATTATCAGTCATTTATGTTTAATTATACTGAAAAAGAAAAAATATATGTTATTTTGAGAGTAGATTGCAGACTTCTTGAAGAAAGAAGTCCTTTTTTCCAAATATCATAATAAACTGAATGTTAGATGTGAAATGCGTTGTTTATTTTGTATCTTAGTTTACCTTTCACGAGATTGCCTAGGTAATCCTGACATCTCATCTCTGACTTAGATCGAAGCTGTAGGATCTGCATGTACCTAGCCTTTTACGAACTATATTGGGGTCGGTTTCCAGTCTTACCAGATGTATCTGAACACCAGCATGGAACTACTGCCTATCTGACCTCCACAAACCAGTTACTGGGTAATACGATACCCATTGGTATACTGGACTATAAAGTATATCACAATAAAACTACGTATTATAGAGTCGTGGTAGCCCCTTTATAAATCTGGTTAGACTATGGATAACGTCCATCCAGTTAAGAAATCAGGCATGTAAGTATCAGAATTTTATTACTATTATTCGTTAAGGCAACCCAAATTAATTACGTCGTAGGTACAACACGATAAAGTTATTTCTTTTCGTATATCTTATCGCTTTTTATCACTAGCCCCGTTGTATTTGTGTTTGATACGTTTTTACATAGTACTACTAGCTAGCTACGCTGCACAATCAATTCATAATCAACGTTTGTATTTATGACCCACTTCTGAACACTGCGAATACTTAGTGCGACGAGTGTGCCAAGCCACCTGTTAAAATAATCCTATACATATTATGAAATGATGATAGACCTGAAAACGTAAAAAATAACTCCATTTTCAGTACTTTCAACCCTTTGTATCGTGGGTGGAGACGAGAAGATACCTACAGTGGCCCATCAAAAGTTTGCCGACAATTTTCCACTTCAGCTCTACTATCACATTATGATTTAAAATTCTAGTAAATACTTGAATCCTAGTCGACAACTTTTGGCGGCTGGGATTCAAGTATTCGACAACTAAAAGCCGGTTACCAAAAAATAATATACCTGCCCGTCGATTCTGTAAAAATCTTACCGTGAAATCATAAGTGAAGTGAGCTAAAGACATCTCACTCCAGGCGTTTTCACGGTGAGATGGTTGCAGAATCGCAAGGCAGGTATTTTTTATCTAATAATAGTGTAGAGTACAAACATTTGAAATTAGAATTTTAAATCATAATATGGCATTACCGCTGAAGTGGAGAATGCCAACTAACTTGAGACATAATTATGTAGACTAACGCGAGACATAGTCGTCCTGTCCAAAATGTGGTCACGACACGACACAAACAAAACCGTGTCTGTGTGACACATAACGTCGTCATTCAAATCGCCAACACGCAAAATCTCACGCACGGTCAAAAACTCGTCCAATTACCGGGTGAGACATGGCCTGCATTAGGAGAAAAGCCCGATAATTATATACCTTTGATACCTGTAAATTTGTGCGTCTAAAATGACCATCAAACGAAAAGCGATGTTGCAATCGGGAGCTCGAAAATTACTAAGGTTTCCTTTCAGCCAATATTATATATTCAGCAGTCAGGAATATTCTATTTCACTGAACTAAAGCTAGTCACCGCACAGTACCTTTATTTATACCAAAGCAGAGAAACGGATCCTAGAACTGGGTGGGTCGGTAGAAGCACACCTACTATAATAAGTCAATGACCAAATTATACGAGTATTTACATTTCCGCGATATAAAATGGGTTAGCATTTAGCAAGTTGACTGACGTAGAGCACAATATTGACATTAGCGTGCTCTAAAACGGTTTTCGAATAAGGATCACTTGACAGTAGGTTATATCTAAACTCTACGACCATGTGGATATTGGAATATCCCAAACAAAATTCAACACTCCATATCACCTTTTTAGGAGTTGACTTTATGTCCGTGCTTTGATGCTTGGCATAGACAGCCTGTACCTTGGCTGTCTCTACGCAAAGCATCAAAGCCGTGAAAAGTTGAAATCGAGACAGAGACACTGTCGCATGTATTAAGGCATTGGTGAGAGGAGTGGTGGACCAGTGGTAACCGACTTACGAGTTGTAGGTCGTGGGTTCGAACCCAGGCAGAGGCTTTACAATGTGTAAACAATTACATTATTTTCAACTTACCCTCTGCCCGATCTTCTCTCAATTAATTATCATCACAGTCAACAACTGGACATAGGCTTCTGCTAATGATCTCTAAAGGAAAAGGTGAGTAGTCTACAGTCAGTAGTCTACAGGTAAAGGTGAGTAGTATTCGATACGCGGTCACCAGCACGCTCAATGTAACAGGTTGTTAGTACCTTGCCCGTAAGCGTGTGCTATGAGCCTGCCGGCAAGCTAGGGCGGATTAGACCAATAACTAAAGATGCTTTTCCGAAGGTGTCCGCCAGCACAAACCGCACAATACGCGGTAACGGCATCGCCCAATCGCAACGAGAGCACGCAGCGACACAGTCGTGTCGCTGCGGGCTCTATGTAATTTTATGAATACGCTTATTGGTTTCTATGTAATTTTATGAATACGCTTATTGGTTTCTATGTAATTTTATGAATACGCTTACGTATATGGCGACGTTGCCGCCTGACACTGCGGTCGACCATCGACTGCAGACCGCCAACGAGTGGTGCCGTCACTGGTCATCACTAAGGCCCTTTGTACACACACGCTTTGCTTGTCGTGAAAAACTAAAACAAGATGCATTTTTTTTAGACAAATGTCTATCGCGAATCTGAAGAAGAGAAGAGAAAACGCTGACATCGACATTGTGATTCATGTCTGACACCACTAAATTGACATTACCGGCTATTAGTGAGTAATACAGTATAATTAGCCCATAATGTTCATACTTCTGGAATAAAGGACTCCTCTCGGTGCGAGGGAGTGGGCCGTAAGCCGTAATTCATCACGCGGCCGTTTGCTGGTTGGTAGATGTCATATGTCTTCGATTTTTTGGTTTTTGAACATGCCGGTTTCCTCACGATGTTGTCCTTCACCGTTTTGAGAGCAGCGGTGATGAAATAATTTACACAAAGTAAAGCGCCTGTCTGGGTTCGAACCTACGACCATCTCGTAAGTCGCGGCCCACCACTGGGCCACCGCTGCTCTCAGCTAATATAGTTATAACATAATAATTATGATAATGTAATTTAGGGTACAAAAAAAAAATATTATTGGTATATAAGTTTTATAACGCAGCTCATAGAGACAAACGCTGAAAAGAAACATGGGCTCAATTTTAAGGATATAATAGAATAAAGAAAGAAGAAGTGGTAATAAGCGAAATAAAGCCGAGCGGAAAAGATGTGTTTAGGTAATTCCTGTTTTAGCTAGTTGGACTCCGTTCCACTGAGACAGAGTTTTGGATCATTTTTTATGATTTACTATCCCTACAAAGGAGCCAAGAAAGTGAAGGAAGCGCTATTATTTAGCTTTTGATTATTAGTCGAACGGAGTCCGTCAGGACACCGGTCCACTGGCTTTAGCGGAACGAGTTCGTTTATACCCGACTACGGCGAAGCAAAAATGAGGATTATTAATTATTTGTAAGCTTTCAGGCCTTCAAAAACAATATTTAAATCGCAATAACTAACCAACTAAAATAACAGTCGGTTACCTAATGTTCATTTAAAATGCACAACGAGTTAACTGGGCTCAACCTATAAATATGTAGAATCTCTACATCATATCGTAATATTCGTTAAATAATGTTATACATAAATAATAGTTGAGCTGGACTAAACTTCGTTGTTGTCAATTTGGTCACCACCAATCAAGGCGTATGAACGGAAATTGTGAGGCCGCAAAACCCGTAAAACCGCAGCGTTGCAATCTGTCATTGCGATTGTGCGGCGTTACTTCTTGTGGTTTGCTTTCGGAAGAGTACCTTAGTACCGCCGTGCATAAGGAACGACGATAATGCACGATATTAGGTAACCATGCGATACACACAAACTTAGGAGCTTACATGCAGCCTGGTTCCGAATAGCGCAACATTCCTTTTGTCTAAGATAATGAACGCATCAGAAACTTTACATACATACACTTACACCTTCTTTCCACAAGGGTAGGTAGAACTACAGAACGTCACCTGCTACGATCGTTACTTAATTACTACTTATCGTAAACCAATCACGGATAATTCTGATAGAGCCTGGAATTGCATGGGTGTATACAAAGGCCCTTTGTGAAGCTTACTCCCTGAGCTTTGTCAAAGGTGATTTAATATGATTGGGGTTATATCTGGGTTAAGAGGTTAAAGCGTCTTGTTGGGCACCAGTTATAGTTACACTCATTAAATCCTCTTTATAACAACTTCGGCGATGCATGTGATACGCTTACGAATGTGGGAGAAACGAGTGGTAAAGGACTCTTTTTTTCAAACTCAAACTCAAAGCATTTATTTCAAGTAAACCAATTACAGGCACTTTTGAATTGTTAAGGGGTCAGTCAGTCAGAAAGATGAAGCTAGTTGCCCATTCCAAAGCGAAGTAGGTACCTGTGTAGAAGAACGGGCAAGAAACTCCACGGACACTCTTTTAAATCATAAAAATTGTTACAAGATTTTGGTTACATCATTCAAGTTGAATTTATACATGTGAGAACGATGTAGAAAGACGAGCACGTTAAAAGCGTCCATACTAAAAAAGATAAAAACAAAAAAAAAAAAAAAACAATTCAGAAATGAAAATATTTAGATTAAAACAAAAATAAGCCGTGGCAGCCACCACCAGCGAGACATTTGAGTGAGCATGACATACCCTCAGCCGCCATGGCACATTCAAGTCAATGAAAGACGTACCCAGTAAATGGTAGCTTTATAGTTTAGGTACATAGTGCTCACACGTGTGTTATGCAATTATACAATATTAAGAGATTGAATTTATACAATACAAAAGATAGTTTTTTCAAACTTCAGCAGCTCCAACTATATTTATATATTTCTAAACTTCAGTCCGTTCCTTAAAGGAAAACGTGGAGTGCGGAGTGCCTTATGGCGTTTGATTGACCAGTGAAGGTGTGCTGACGAAAATGCGAGTGTACATTCACTAGGCTACAATGATAATAGTGCTGCATTTCATTAAAATTGTCTAAGGGGCCTGCGAGATGACTGGCTCCTCGTACGCCTTCCAAAGAACCGGGACCCCAAGGTCCCGAGATATGTGAAAACATAAAATTGGTAATAAATATTTATATATATACAACGTGTAACGTTAAATGCGCAAAACCTCAGACACCCCAACTAATTTATAATTCAATTGACCTATTTCAGAGAGAAAATAAGTCATTAAAAAAATTGTAAAGGTTTTATGTAATGTTTTAGTTTTACTGGCCATTCTGATCGTTTCTTGCGTCTGCGACGACGCTTTATCGAGGGAGGAGTCGTCACCGAGCCGCTGCGCCGCGCTGACATTGGCTTCCTTAACCTATTAGTAAATAGACACGGCAACGTTTTGAATGAAGATTTTTTGAAAAATGTGACCTATATTAAAAAGTGGTTCAATTTATTCTGCTCGTTATTCTGATCAAACTATTTTCAGGTTTTGCGCATTTAACGTTACACGTTGTATATATATGTGTATATATATTTTAGCATTATATATTTAAATAAGTATACTGTCTTATGTTAATTTTCGCATTATACGTGTAGGTATATATTTTATTATGTTAGTTTTAGACTTCACACATTCATATTTTTCTCTTCATATTCTCACACACTATTGTCTACATTTCTTTTTTACTTCTCCTTTCGCATGTCTGCTGGAAGAAATTGCTTAAGAAATAAGCAGTATATTTGTACTCAAATTATAATTATGTCATATCCATATATATTTTTACTGTGTGTACAGACGCCAGCACATCAAGCTACTACAATCTGTCAAATTTCATTAATAGATTTCAACGTTATCGCTTAAGCATAAGGTTCAAAGTTGATTGGGAATATTTGACAGTTTCGGGTAGCTTGATGTGCTGGCGTGTGTACATAAATAATAAAATAAATAAATAAAATTAACATAATGTTATGAAACAATACAGCGAGCTGTCTATTTCTAGCCCCAAAACTGCATTGGGAATGGGAATTAATGAAACTGTCGCTATGTAAAAATACGACTATATAATGATTGACATTTTTTACAAAAAGATCTATATGCTACATCATCATCTGCCTAGCCTTTTCCCAACTATGTTGGGGTCGGCTTCCAGTCTAACCGGATGCAGCTGAATACCAGTATTTTACATGGAGCGACTGCCTATCTGACCTCCACAACCCAGTTACTGGGTAATACGATACCCCTTGGTAAGACTGGTTGTCAGACTTTCGGGCTACTGACGACCCGTAACGACTGACAAAGATCTACGAATGACAGCCGGGACCAACGGCTTAACGTGCTTTCCGAGGCACGGAGGGGTCTCGGTATGTAAAGATGGTCACCCATCCACAGACCAACCGCGGCAAGCTTAGCTTAACCTGATCGATCGACCTGTGCGGCTGTTATCATTTAGCCACGGGCCCCTCTATCTATATGCTACATATCCACCCTTAAATGACAAAATGTATTGTTTGGCCAATAGATCGCGATTAAAGCGACCTTTAATCATCATAGTGCGTGCATTTTAATTAAATGATAGCAAAATTAGTAACAGCGATCATACAAAGTAATACTCAGCTTTCATGTTATTACGGCTACTGGATAATCGAGCGCCAGCAGGATAGTGATCGGTGAATTTATATTTGAAAGGACTTTTCTTATCACACTATAACTAAAATTAACAGTAGCGCCAAATTAGAACAGTAAACTATAAAGTAATTAGAGGTACTTTTGAATTGTTAATGGTACGTTCACCGAGGGATATTTTCCAACATACACACGATCGAAGCCGCGGGCAGAAGCTAGTTTAGTAGTAGATTCATAAAAAAAAAAAACAATTACAAAGGGCATTTCGATACATGTTATTGGAGATCACATTTTAAGCAAGGAAATGCTTGAGTTAATACTATAAAACACGCTGTTTATAATAGGATATCCTGGAGAGGGTTTAATTAAAAACACTATTACGCGATACATCTCTCATATTGCAGTGCAGTTTATTTACTCGCGTCTATTAAAAATCTAAAAGAGCTTAGTTTAGATTTCAATTTTATCGATAAGTATCGTTTTTCAATGTTTTAGAAACAACAAAGTTTTTAGAAATATGTTCAATAGTAACATATTTTTTTGCGACGTCACAAACTACATAGATTGGGTAATTATTATTGTTTTAACAAGCCCTTTTTTTGGGAGATCTTGGCTCTTTTCAGCGTCTTAATCTGATCGAAGTTATAGAACCCAAGTAACCCAAAAAGGGGTGGATAACTACTATCATAAAACAACAACCATAATGATGTCAGATGGTCATAATCACAGATAATTATAATACTTTTACAGAGAAGAGGCTTGTGTCCCAGAAGCAAGAACCTTTAAGGGTGATTATGCTTATGCTTCATGCTTTTATTGTGAATCAGCGGGGTAATTGCGTAACACGGTATCAATAGCAATGGGTTTCATTTTAACAGTTCAACAACATTCATTGCGTTATTTAAGTTGTGAAGCAGACACATTTTTCGAACATATGGAGCAATGGATTAGCAATATGCTTCAAATTGAGAGCAATAAGGTTGCAGGATAGAATTCACACGTAGTGTCTACGTCCATTCGAAACTAGTGTGCAGGCACCATATAACACTCACCTAGATTTTAGTTTCTTAGTAAAATTTTAGGACAAACGGTACTTACCAGTTTTTACTTATCGTTAATTACAGTTAATGTAACTGTTAAATATAACGACATTACTTATAAGAACAGTGCTACTAATGTAGTAGCTGTCATATCTTTCATTGGAAAAAAGTCATAATGCCTATAAATACTTACAAAAATTAAAATTAGACTAGTTTAAACATGATTACAGATAGATCAGTAACATTGGTCTTAATTTGGTCCATACCAGTGATGTAATCTGAAATTATTACATCCGGCGCACACGCATGGTGTTACAAGCTATTTAGCAGAATTTTCAAAAGTTTCATAACATTATGTGAACAAAATAGCTACAAGTTGTTTAAGTAAATAATTCTGGTTACAATCTCACTTCCTATTCCCGTTTTCATCGATGCCAATATCAGCCTAATACAATTTGAAATAATAATATTTTCCTTGCTTTAGAAACAAGTCGCCTGACTATAAATAGATTTGCTACGGAACCAGACATCGCTTGGGAACGATCGAGAATTTGAACCCGTAAATAGTATTAAGTCTTAATATAGTTTAAGGTCGCGGTTTAGTAACATTTGGTACTATTTTGGCATTTATATTTTATAAAGAACACTTAAGCCCGGCCATGCTTCGCACGGGTGCAATTTACTGATGGAGTGACACCGACATGTCAAAACAACCAGATATATTTAAGTAAAATATTAACGTAGGTATTATACACATAAACCTACTGAAAAATATCCTCTGAGGGCTGGTTTTACCAAAGTCTGATATCTCTAATCCGTGGAATAAAATTGACGTCTGACAGTTGTAGTATGGAAAAACTGTCAAACATTCCAAATGTATGCTCAGGGTAAGACTTAATCTAGGTATAAAAGTTTGGTGAAATTCGCCCTAAATGATTGTGAAAACCGCATCAAAATCCGTTGCTCAAATTAGAAGAACAACGCGGTCATACAGACAGACAGACACGGAAAACGACTTTGTTTTATATCTACTATTTATTTATAGATATGGAAGATGGTTCTCATTGGCCAATGAGCCAAAACGCAAAGCAAGATTCACTTCCGTGTTATCGGTATATATACTCAATTTAATTAGTAGTAGTCTCATTGAAAAGAGGCTCCTGCAGACAGGCGCGACGTTACAGCGCAACGCGCGATTGTAGTAGAACAATGTCTATGGATATTGTTCTAACAGAATCGCGTCGCACCGTCGTCGTCGCTCGGGTCGCGCCTTAACCTGGCTTTACACCTCATAGCGACCAAAGTTTATAAACACCCAGGTTATTTTAGAATTCATAACTTTAGGACATTTTAATGTAAATGATTCAATTAACTCTTATATAAATGCTACTACGCAACTAATGATTTTATGAAATAAAAGTTGACTGAAACATGAACAAATAACAATATTCTCTTCTTATTATCACTTTGGCTTGATTTAATATTTTTGACATTTCCATTTTGCAATTTGAATGTTATTATTAAAATAACATTCTAAAAAATTGTAAGAAACAAACCAAAATCCTGAAAATGTATTTGTACACCGGCAACGGCACAATACCAATAGTGAACTTTAGAACTACGTAACAGCTCTGTAACAATATTCTGATAAATAAATTAACTATTACTTTAAAATTTAAATAATAGCTTTATAAGGTTCTTTTGGCGCGTGGCCAAAATCGGAACTACTAACGTCATCTTGTTTTTTACCAACAGCCACGTCAGCGTCATTCCAGCTGAAAAGGTTCTAGTACCGCTGTCACATGACAATACGTGAGCGCGTCATACCCTAAGACCATTAGCTAAATATGCCAACCAGCTCATAAACGAATATCTAACTAGGACCTAAGGCCGTTTATCCGACCGAATTCAGGAACTAGAAAAGCAATTTTTTAACGAAATGTTTTTTGTATCATCTATTAATACTTCATATAGTTCAACCAATAGTTCTTAACATAATAGCAGACTTTTCCTATTGTCCTATGACCGCGTTGCCGTGATTGGACGAACATTTTGAAAAAACTAACTTTGCGCTAAAACAAAACTTATTCTTCAGTTGAAAAGTTTCAAGATCTATAAGTACGACAAAGTTCTTAACTAGCAGAACGGCAATAGAAAAGCTGGCTTGAGGTTTTAAAAAAATCGGCCAAGTGTGAGTCGGACTCGCGCATGAAGGTTTCCGTACCACCGTTAACACTACATATTTAAAAAAAACACGTTTGTTGTATGGGGATCGCCTTTAATATTTAAATTATTAAGCTATTGTATAGCTTTTATCTTGCCTTTGAGCGCGGCGACCGAATCAAGAAATTCCGTAACGAAAAAAACCTAACACCCCCCACTCCGACCGGCACAGCGGTGCGTGCGGCGTTGAAAGCCGTGCATCGTCTAACGTCGTTTCAGTTCGGCAGACTTCAGCACGGTGTTTGTGTGCGTGCGACTAGACGTATGCGTGTAGACATAGTTTAAACAATATTAACTTCTCATTTATTCAATAAAAGAAAAAAAATTGTTTTCTTATCGCTTACCACGCTCAAAAATATTGCATAAATATTATAAGTACATAAGCTATGCAATAGCTTTACCGCGGCAGTCCCAGAGTGCCACACGTATTTTTTTTTATATTTATTATTTGCTGTTACAGCGGTCATAGTAGCACACACTCTGTGATAATCTCAAGTGTCTACCTATTACGGTTCAAAAGATACAGCCCTATGACAGAGACGGACGGACGGACAGCGGAGCCTTAGTAATTGGGTCCAGCTCTTTGGGTACGGAACCCTAAAAAAAGACCGAGAGCTAGTCGGGCTCACACAATCAGGATTTCGAGCAAGTTTATCTACTAATATATTGGTCTGCCGTAATTACTGTATAGCGTGTAATTAATCCTTTCCTATCTCCTATACTATGCTATGCATCTATAATCACAGATCCTCAACGTGGTCGATAACGCCCCCTCGTGGGCTTTTGAGACTTTCGGGGGGGGGGGGGGGGGGGCAGTAGAAGACCCAGAGAAAATTATATAACCTATCTTACGACTGTATAATATTACACGTTTCAATATAATCGTGGCAATAGCTGTTTCAGATTCGCGACAGATGATAAGTAAAAATAATTGGGAGCTCCAGAAAACAAAAATATCGAAGTGATCTATACGATAAAGACAACTAATTTTATTTGGTAAAGCTTAATACTACAAGGGCCAAAAGGCCTTCATAAATAGGCATCGATTTTTGGAATTTAAAAAAAAAAAAACTCAAACTACTACACTGTCGCAGACGGATACTACTTTCTAGTAGAATGTGGCTCAATATTTAATAAACCTATTAAATCCAAAACCAAGGAGACCTAAAATTATGGCAAAATTCAAATCCCAAGTTGCATAGATCTCGAGAAAAACTATGACAGACGGACAAAGGTTCCGTTTTACCTTTTAAGCTGGAACCCTAAAAAGTAGAAAGTGTTCACAGTACAGTAACATGCGCGCCGTGAATCGGAATCTTATAAACAAACACTCATACGTCGATCGTTACGTAAACTTACGGACAGCATTCAAAGTTACGTTGTATCGGAAGCCTGCACAGTGTCTATTATGCTTTTTGAACAAATATCGCTAATCAATATGTTGTGTTTTCAACTCTATTGCAGTAGACATAAAGGTGGTCGACTAGAGTTTACAGTTAGTGAGTTAGTTTCAGTTTTTTTTTACCGTTTAATTTAGTTTTGTTACAGAAGGATGAACTTGTTTATTTTGCGATCATTAGGTAATTCAAATGCGGTTAGTTATGTATTTAATTATGTATTTTTAGATGAAAATGTAAATAAACTTGAATGGAGGTGTGTAATTTACTAAAAGCAAGCGTTATCCTATATACACAAGTCGACTTACCGTTTATCGATTACCGTGAAAAGGAATCTAAGAAGATAGATCAGTAAAAGGCCGTAGGTAGTAACGAAAATGCAAGGCAGATACGGTAGTACTACAAGGACACCGGGCCCTTATATGACTGGGCCCAAAAAACAAAAGGCTTATAGTAGTATTAATCCCGTAAATATCCATTCCAAGGTTGCCTGGAAGAGATCGCAGAAAGCAATAAGGCCGCCCATTGTATATTTTGTAGTGTTTGATGTATTTTTTTTAATGTTGTGTATTTTTGGTGTACAAAAAAGTATATATAAATAAATTAAATAAATAAATATTTGTATACTCCCAATCTGACGCACGCTGTCAGCTGAACAAGCTGATCCTCTATTCTTTTCTAATCCTTCAGAATATGATATAGTGTTTATCTCATTATACATCTCCCATCACTCCCATCTTTTTGCTCCGATAAATTATAGCCGTAACGAGAAGAACTGAATAACAACGCCTTGGAGTAGAACCGTCGCTCGAGCACAGTCTCATGTCCCTCGCACTCTCTCTGCGCTCAACGCCGCTCTCTTGAACGCTAAAAACCTTACTGTCATGTGTTCGCAGATGAATGGAAGAAGATCGAAGAGATGTTTGGAGTTTTGTGAGATGAGCGTATTACTATCGAGTAGTTGTATAGTTTTCGTTATTGTACTTAACTTATGTGTTTGTGTCTTTAACGAATGTAATTGCCCTTGGCCGTTTCATGTTAAAATAAATAAAAAAATTATAAAATATTCCTCAAGGTCTGTTATCAAAGGTAACCGTACAAAACCTCTACAATATCTACTCTGCGATACTACATGGAAAGCAGAACAATACCCAACCTCTTGGTGTGAAACCTTAATTTAATCTTCGGTAGTGGAAAAACTGTTTTCAAGATTTAGTTTATATTGCGAAGAAGCAGAGACAAGCAATGTATACCTACGTTGCATAATGCAACGAGAAATACAACGTGGAAATGAATAGCATTTCGAAATTAAATATCAGAACGGAAAATGCCGACACAGGTATTTTGCTGCAATTAAATTAATAACGAACGTAGAACCGGTCCAATACAACAACAGGTATACAGGGTATTGTGTTAGACGCGGCGAAGGTGGTGTGAGGTTCTGAACATGTTTGCGGGGCCAACATTGTCATAAATCGCAAATACAGTTGTTTGTATTTCGGAATAACTAGTATTTCATATAAAAACTGTAAGCTGGCTGCAACGAATAACTTTGGTATTTGACACGGAATGCAAACTGGCATGGGTAACTGTCACACAAAAATCAATAGATTCAGACAGGCCTATCAAATGTGCATTTAAATTTAAACCTACCACCTAAGTTCACATATGCAATTGCTTCCATATGAGAACTTAGGTGGTAGGTTTTACAGAATATAATTAATCATTGTGGACCCTGACGCGCACAGCAAAAGTAGGAGAGAAGAAGAGGGCTTATCTTTCATCATCACTGGGAGCCTTATTCCACCCAGTGCTGAGTATAGGACTTCTCCTTTCTATGCCACGCGCCTTGGTCTCTGTATTTGTTGACAAGTTGACCTAGCTCAAAATACTTTTGCTGTCGGTTCGGGCGACATAACAAAAACGTCTACATCGTAAAACTAGCAACATCTTGACCTTTCACAAAGGCCATCAAAGAATTCACCTTGAAAGTTCCCAAGCGGATGATTGAGATAAAAATGTTTGGTTACGCTGATAACCCAGTGGCAGTGACCTGTCGGCAAGGGTGGCGTTGTGCTTGGATGTGTGTGCGGAACCGAGATTAACCCACACCTAACCACGGGTCGAGTATCAGCCCAGTATAAGCCAATTAAATTAATGTCGGATAAGAATTGTTAATTGATTTGCCTAAGTGCAACGCTGTATGTTCGTATTTTAATCCTGACAGCATGTCGATGTTGATGTATTTTAGTTGTCAAGGATTACAACTTTTTTTTATTATTATATTATTCAAAACATTTTCAAGACTCGTAAAAAACATTGACATACCTCTTTCTGTGCGGTTTTAAAATAAAATAGCAAAACGGAAACTTAGAATTTCCATTTTGTTTTTTTTTTTGTTTTCTTACACTAGGTCTTTTTTTTCCTAGTTTAAAACCCCACAAAATAGTTGTGTTGACAATTCAAATACTAGACACACATACTTACATAAAAAAATATTATTAAAATCTCGATTATGATTGTAAATGTATGCTTGGTCAATCCCTAGTATCAGGTGGGATGACACTGACAGCTCACTCCACGCTCACTTCATCTAAGTTTTCTCGGTCACAGAATCGCACTGGAGCAAATCCTAATAAATCTCCGTTGCAACAGTACAAAAAATAAAAACAAAGTTTTTCGTTTCAGATTTATTAATGCTTCAGAAATTGATACGGAATATCTTTGCCAACTAAATTGTTTTCAAGTAACGAAAATATTGCAAATATTCGGTCGCGCAATATTGAAAAGTCCAGTTTATTTCATTTTAGTGGTCAAATAAAACAGAAAAGAGGGGCTTGTGGCTAAGTAATAACGGCCGGAAGAGTCGATCGATCAGGTCAAGGTACGCTTGCCGCGGTTGGTCCGCGGATGGGTGACCAAGACCACATAGACCACAAGACCCCTCCGCTGTCATTCGTCCATCTTTGACAGTCGTTACGAGTCGTCAGTAGCCCGAAAGTCTGACAACCAGTCTTACCAAGGGGTATCGTATTATTCAGTAACTGGGTTGTGGAGGTCAGATAGGCAGTCGCTCCATGTAAAATACTGGTATTCAGCTGCATCGGGTTAGACTGGAAGCCGACCCCATAGTTGGGAAAAAACTAGGCAGATGATGGTCAAATTAAAAAAAAAAAAAATTGTTTAATATTTACCTATCTTTGTTTATCGGGTTCAATATGAGAATACTTTGTTTAGGTTGCTATAGCAAGTCCAGGAAATACTCGCTCATTAAAGTGATAGAGGGATTTCGTTTTGTAAAGTTATAATACTTAGTAAATGATCTTCCCGTTGTGACACTGTGAAGCTCAAAGTCAACTTTGGAACAAACAATGACACTTGGCCTAAGACCATGTCGGCCTGAGACTTTCCCATAGACGATACAAATTGCTTTAAGTTAGGTTTCGAAACAGTTGCGAGAACAAGCGATTCGTGACTCGATGACAAGGCTAATAGGCGATCATAATTTATTTCAAATATTAATGTTATAGTTTAATACTTTTTGCTGTGCCCTACAGGGTCCATAATTGTAACTACTTAGCTTTAAGCTCACTGTAACATCTTTATACATTATGGAATGCAAATAAAGATATGAATATGAATAATTCGCAGTAGCCCGGGTAACTATTAGAGGAACAATTTAAGAGATTACACTGCAGTTATACCAGATTTAATAGTGCAATTCGTTTTTGCTGTAGTACTTTTATGTGACCCGTCGTCAAAGGAAAATTGGGTCCTACGCATGATTTAATTCTGTACTGTTAAGTGAAACGGTATGATGTCAGTTATTTTGTAATTGCTGTGAGTTCGAGTGTGTCATTGAAACTAACAACTGGTCACGACTTCTCGTGCATATTCACTATTGTAAGACTAGTAAACGATGGTAACTCGTACGAAGTTAAATAAATGTACAATTTCAGAGCTCACTGAATTCCCTGCAATAAGCCAAATGCAGATTCATTTGAATTCTCAGTCAGTGTAAATTGCTATTTGCGTAATGAATTTCAAGTTATAATGATCAAAGCAGTCGCTTCTCTAGAAACAGTATTTAAACAGCAAATATGCTATTAAGTGGGGTCGGGAGAATTGAAAATGGTACTATTTAATTTTGGATCTCTTTGCAACGAGGCTTGTGTTACAGTCAAAAGTTAAAAGCCACAAAAGCCGAGGTCATTTCAGCAAGTGTCACATTACAGCGAGCACCCACAAATGAGTCAAGTTAGCGTATTGTTTAGTTTGGATTTTGGAACGTAAGTTACATTCAACGCAATAAAGAAAAGTACAAAAAGGTTTAGGTACCTGTAGTAGATAAAATCATTTTTTTGTTTCTAATTTTGATAATACGAACGAAACAAGGAAGGAAAATTGTGAGAAGGAAAATAACAGCTTTCAAATATGCGCTCAATGTAAAAATTAACTTGAAGTTAAATATTGCGAGCCGGAATAAAGTACCTATTCGCATGTACTTACAAAGCCAGCTTAAGCTAAACTGGGCTGATCTCTACTCAAGATTTTGATGCCCAATCATTGTAAAATAGGTATTCTTTAAGAAGTAGATACTATGGATAGGAATAGCTCATAAAGCGAGGTTTTCCGGGCCTTTGAAACGCTACCTACGCCTCCCCAAAATGTAGCGCGACGTATTTATGTACGACTAGCATCCGCCCGCAACTTCGTTTGCGTAGATTTCGGAATTCCCTCCGTTTAAATCCTATTACCCGTTTTCCCGTATGAATGAAGCATTTTCCGCGGTAAAAAGGAGCCTATGTTCATCAGGGATAATGTCGGATTCTAATGGTAAAACAATTTTTCAAATCGATCCAGTAGTTTCGGAGCCTATTCAATACAAACAAACAATCAAATCTTTCCTTTTTATAATATTAGGGTAGATGCGCCGCCGGCCATTTCACGGAAAATTCATGACAAAGTATAAAATATTTGCAGTTAATCAACTGAATTAGTTTTTCTTAAGTTCGATTTTTTCCATTTGTTTACATTTTATGGCACCTACGGTGTGTTGAAAATTATTACTTAAAATATCCGGTGTACCTAATGAGCGTTTTCACATTATCAGATAACTACACCAACCCGATTTCGATATGTCGGCAGCTATACTTTCACCGATTTGATACCGAAATAATTATTATTTTGGCCAGATGATATTGGTGAATATCGATAGCCATCGCGACGCAGCAAACGACCACAGTACTAAGTATCGACGTCTCGAAGTCGACAATGGGAAAAAGTGGGTTCTAATGAAAGAACGCCCGCAACTCTGACCCTGCACTGTATCCCCGCCGGTAGTTAACGTGCCGATATCGGTTTCGGTCACTCTGTGCGACGATATAGGTGAAAATAACAACACAATATAATATAGAAAAGCGGGATTTTTGACTGCCTCATCATGTCAGTGTCGGGTCGGTGTCGTGATCGGCTTATGTGCTGTGTTGTAACAATCAATTAATTTTAGTAATTAAATAAAAGCAGTACTGTGTTTCATTTATTTAATACTTCAAGCACATAAATGTACAGAGGCGGACTTAATGCCATAGGCATTTTCTACCAGTCAACCTTTGGGTGATACAGCATGATTTTTTTTTACCGGTTCCAAATTTTTACAGGCTGTTCCACCCATGAATATGAATAATTTTCACTATAGAACCAACTCTGAGATCACGAAAAAAAAATATGCTGTTTCATGAACTTTTGTATTAACCTTTTACCAGGCCCCGGATATATGCATCCCACATAGATTTTTCAATGCTCTGCCCAGGTTTTGAACTTAAAAAGAACAGAAGCTATCAAAATAAATTCTTGAATGTATACGCTGTTGTTCCAAATTCGCAACCTTCGATATCCGAACGTATGTGTCACTGACAGACATTTGAATTTTGACTACCCGTTGAACAGGCCCTTTTCGTTAAGTGCGGAAGTTTTTGTTCGATTATGGCGAAACAAAGAAAGGTAAGTCGTGCAATTTTTTGATATGTTGTAGATTTTGAGTTTTTCTATTGGGTTTACATCATTTCTAGTCGATTTCTTGTCTAAATTGTCTGAAATATAGCAAAATATAACGTGGGAAACATATGACCATAGCCTGTTTAGTCGACGTTATTTGTGGGAGCTATATATCCTTTGCATGTTCGAATCACATTTTTTTCATATACTAGCTATTGCACCCTACTTTACCTGTGATTTTTTAAACTCTGGTTTCTACTGGAAAATATGCACAGGATATCTACAACGTGTAACGTTAAATGCGCAAAACCTGAAAATAGTTTCATCAGAATAACGAGCAGAATTAATTGAACCACTTTTTAATATGGGTCACATTTTTCAAAAAAACCTTCATTAAAAACGTTGCCGTGTCTATTTATTAATAGGTCAAGCAAGCCAATGACAGCGCGGCGCAGCGGCCCGGTGAGGACTCCTCCCTCGATAAAGCGTCGTCGCAGACGCAAGAAACGATCAGAATGGCTAGTAAAAATAAAACAGCACATAAAACCTTTACAATTTTTTTAATGATTTATTTTCTCTCTGAAATAGGTCAATTGAATTAAAAATCAGTTGGGGTGTCTGAGGTTTTGTGCATTTAACGTTACAAGTTGTATATAATTATCCATTATAAGGTAGTCCTTTACCAGGCAACGGAATACGTTTTCCCACTTTTTATTTTCAGACATTTCAGTGTTTTTCCAGGAATTTTTTGATGAGGAATCATTTAGGGCGTGATTCAACGACCAAATCCATATAGAACACTTTATATCTTCCAGCCAGTCTTCGGGGCCTGGTTAAGGGTTAAACAACTGATTTTGTTTTCGTGATATCAGAGTTGTTCTCATAGTGAAAGTTGTTCATATTCATGAGTAGAACACCCTGTAAAAATTTGGAGCCTGAAAAAAAAATATAAATATAAGCACAAATAAATATTCATGAACATACTAAAAATAATTAGACAAACAATGAGAAAATATTAGCTGTTTGCCTACGACTGCGCCCGCGTGGACGACGACGGCAATGTTCCCACGAGATCTTCCTGCCGGGATAAAAAACTATCCCACATAAATGTCCTATGCCTTGCCATTTATAATCGAAATCCGATCAGCCGTTAAGACGTGGAAATGTAATAAACAGGTAGACCAAGCTACAGAGTTGTTCATTTATTTATTAAAACTTTATGCACAAGTAAAAAAGTACTGTACAAAGGCGGACTTAGGTAATGCCTGAGGCATTTTCTACCAGTCAACCTTAGGGTGATGCAGAGACCAAATATTATGGTAAATAAGTTAAATAAGTTACGTGGTAAATAAGTTACTTTCACGCGTCATTCATTCGCATTTATAATATCAAGTATGGAGTATATTAAGTATTGCTACTGAATGCTGCGGGTTTCGACCTCAGGGCGAGCTGCTTCTCACACGGACAACTGTATATCGCTTACTACCGCGGGGTCCAGTCCTAACTCTGTGTATTTAGCTGCTGTGACCAAAACTACAAACGTAGAAGTGTACAGGGGCAGTTTTATAAAATTCGTCTGTTACTTTAGTACATTTATATACATATTATGTTATTCAATATTTTTGCACACAAAAAAGTACAAAGGCGGACTTAATGCCTTAGGCATTCTCTACCAGTCAACCAAAGGTGGAGATGGCAGGTGCTTCGATTGAGCCGAACAATGATTTAAAAAATTCAATAATTTTAATAGTTTTTTTTTTTTAAATTAATATTAATTGATAAAAAACGTACACAAACACACACACATACATACTACGACTTCCACACGAACAAACTCGCGGGCAGCAGCTAGTTAGAGATAAACGTGGTTTCGCGGTAGTAAGGTGAAACTTTAAAATTGCAATAGTTCCGTTACTACTGCGTGTCCCAAAACTCACACAAAATTTAATATTAAAATACTTAAGTGTTGAATTCGTTCGTTATAAAATTTCATGCGCAAAATTTCATGCTTCTAAACCTAGCTGTGTAGACTGTGCGTTGCCTATGAATTTTATCAAGTAAACAAGCCGTATGGCCGATGGTATTTCCCATCAACAGAAATGGCGAATTACCATACCAATTTTTCTGCCCTATACCCCTTTAGTAGCTGATTTCAAAAATCCTGAATTTTAGATTTTTATTAAGTAGAATGGTCTTACTGTATAAGCTAGACAGTAAGACCATTTTAGTTATATATCGTAACCCTTTTGTTTTTAGGGTTCCGTAGTCAAAAAGGAACCCTTATAGTTTCGCCATGGCCTTCTGTCCGTCCGTCCGTCCGTCCGTCCGTCCTTTCGTACGTGCGCAGCTTAGCTCAGAGACTCCTAGTACTGGAAAGCTATAATATCTCCCGCGCCGAAGGCTAGTCTCCGTTGAGATTGGCTGCCGTGGCCGAAATACGGTCTGGAGGACTTTATTTTATTTATTACTAGCGTCCCGCCCCGGCTTCGCACGGGTGCAATGCTGATCACTACATAGTATAAAACAAAGTCGCTTCCCGCTGTCTGTCATGTCTCTATGTATGCTTAGATCTTGAAAACTACGCTACGGATTTTGATGCTGTGCGTGCTGTGCGTGTGTGAATGCATATAATATACATGAATAATAGAGTAGAGAAACACTGATAATTCTAGAGCCATTATTTCTCGTAAAAAGTTAAGGATAAAAAATGGTTATTGTGGGTTATCCCTAAGAGATAGACATATACCATTGCGGATTTTTTTGTAGACCTTTTTAAGGTGTACAATACTGTAGTACATTATTTTGATCTATCTCGAATAGTTCAGCCAGCGTTTACAACGTAAGCGCAAAAAAATGTGTTTATTTACGACATCACATTAGAAACCTCTAAAATTATCAGTGTTCCTCTGTTATATTATGCATGTATTATACATATAAACCTTCCTCTTGAATCACTCTATCTATTAAAAAAAACCGCATCAAAATCCGTTGCGGAGTTTTAAAGATCTAAGCATATATAGGGACAGACAGACAGGGAAGGGACTTTGTTTTATACTATGTAGTGATTTTCAGAACCTAAATACCATTTGACCATTTAAAATTGATTCTTAAACAGGCACATTCGGATAAAACCTCGTTAAAATATGCTTATTTAACCGAGGAAGAAAGTAGGTGGTTCTCAAGTCGACGCCTATATATATATTTTTTTTATTAAACTTGTTAACCAAAAACGTAAGACAAGAAAATCATAAGATTGATACAGCTCACACGGGGAAAGTAAAATTCTCATAAGTTAAGAATTACGACACCTATTTGGAGCGTTGGTGCCAGGTACCATTCAGTGTCTGGATAAAATGATGACAACGACCAGAAGTCACAGTTTTGTCTGTTTCTAGTATGAAGTGGAGTTTGTCAGTTGGATCAGTGTTAGATCAGCGATTTACAAAAGTTACCTAGGTATACGCCACTTTTCTGGTGGTTGCTAACCCTTCGGTCAAACCCCGTATCCAAATCAAATTAGATCTGGTCTGGTATTTGGTGGTCGCAATATGAATCACCCTGGAGAAGTTGTGCCTTCCAGATAGTCTTGTGTGTGATTGAATTGAATGGTACAACGTTCCTTAGGTGTTAAGATAATTTGTCCGCTGATGTGGACTCTATGTCGGCTTTTTCATGATTAACTTCATCACTCTGCTGACAGCAGATAATGCAGTTGTAAAGTCCATTTGTTATTTCAATCAAGCGATTGAATAATTTTCCAAAGTGACAATTTCTTTGGCAAATGCGTTATCCAGACGTTAGTTACTTAGTTAGCACACTCTGAATTAAAGGCGTACCTAGAGCGAAGGTCACTCGAGCCGCGCAGGCGCTGGCGCACCTCTCGGCTCGCTTGTAGTCTCATATCAGAATATCAGTCGCTTGCGCGGGAACTGAGCGTAACTGACGCGCGCATTGCTGCGCATTTCACATTATATATTCATTTTAATTTCTGAATTATAGTGTCATTTACTGCAGCAGTGACATTTAATAGTTCCAGAACATCATTTAAAACTGCACTCCTTATGGAAATGTTTCTCCCGTGTGTGTAATTGTGATTTTTCGTTTTGTTTACCTATAATCAGTCTGTTGTTCGAGCTAATCATTGAACTGCTTTCATGAGGTGGGTACTATTATTGGTTTTTAACGTCCAAATGTTGGTTATTAGAGTTGGCTCGAGATCAAAGTTTTGGAATAAACACGTGGCTCTTGAGTAAGTAGTTGTTGTGCGTCAGTACTGAAGTGTATGAACACACGGAAACCAAGCAGTGCAAATTGATTCATCTATCACGTGTATACGAACGAATAATCTTTACTTGCACCTATGCATTTTATTTATGTTCCCGTTTGCTACATTTAAAATGTCTGAGTCATCTGTGACCTGCATGTGAGACATAAGGAATTCGGACTGTTTTTTTAACCGGTAACTTTGGAGAAAGGGATGCACTTAATTAAAAGCTGACGTTCAGTTTAGCGCAAGTAAATTAATCTGTCAACATTTTTAATTGCGAAAGTGTGAAGCTGCTCCCTTACATTTTCCGCGATATAGTTTTTTTTCTAACTTCTTTATCTCGGGTACCATCTTTATGAACAATACGTGTACTGAAAGCTGCGACATACTAACATTTCGCATGCGTCATATCTTATCTGATTACACAGAACTACCTATGATAAACCACATTCTATGAGTAGTTCATGGAACGAGTACATCATAACATAACGCGGCGGCGAAAGTGCCGACCCATCCCGTGTCCCAGAGTGCTGTTAAGTGTAAACAAACCGAGACCGAGTTTTGAGAACTGTCGATAGTGTAAACGGACACCGACGAAAAACGCAGGACTCTATTGAACTTAATTAAGTACCTAGGTACGACTTTATTAATATCGGTGAGTCAATAACTTTAAGAAATGCGAGCCCTAATCAAAACATTCAATTATTTGAGAATCCAGTCAATTAATAAAATTGCAGTAGCAATAAGAATTTCCGCCTCCCTCCGAGTACAACTTTGGAAACGGTTACGGAATTTTCAACAATGTGTCTAATAATTAAACGAAAATACTACTAAGTCCTTATCTAGCGCTGTTGCAAAGTTATACAACGAAATTAGATAACATATTATTGAAATAATCGAATGTAGCACTGCATAAATGCAGCTCCATTGGGGCGGGAAATTGTCAGTTAAGGCTTAATTAGATAAAGTCAGATTGACTGAACTGCGGACGGTGATTTAACCTTTTAAGCGTTGATCCGCTCCAAGAGTTGTTGAATTTGAAACGGACTAGAAATGGCCTGAACGTATTTTATTTCGAGGTTCTCTTAATTCTCATTCGGTATGCGATGACCACGGACCAGACAATGCAATTACGTGTGCACTGTTTCAATCTATAAATCCGATGTGTTATGTTGTGCGTGACTTGAAACAATAGTAATAAACTCCGCATCTATATCGCTCGAGACCGTCAGGAAAAAGTCAGACATTTTAGGAATGTAGAACTTTGAAAATGTTGCGTAATAAGTTGTTTAATGGAAAAGCCAGTGCCATGTTACATGGATGACATTTCTAGGGTGCCGAGAGAAGCCAACAGAAGACTAACGTCTTCTGTTGGCTTCCTGCGATTCAATGGCTGCTCCGTTTCATTCAAGTCGAGATACCTATATAATATTCGACACTTTCGCCTGCATGACAGACGCCGCCCATTATCCGGTGCAAGTCACGAGGCGTTCAGACGGAAGATAAAGAAACTGTTATACAAATATTTATGCGCAATAAAAATCTTTACTCATATTGGCATTGTAATAAAAAATATCTTCTGTCTGTAGGAGGGTCACTGATGAAGAAATTGCTAACACGAATGTGGACGTAAAATGTGCAGTAGCCAAACAGTTTAAAATAGCCCTAAACAGGGCTTTTGAGTAAGTGTTTACTACTTTTCATTAAAAACTCCAAAATTCTAATAAAAGTCTAATGGATTATGGAAGGAAAGTGCATTTTCCCTCTGTAGTACAATAAATAGACCACTATCTTAACACCAATTTCTTGGCTGTACAAGAAATAGTTCTCAAAGTATATCTAGGGATCTCAACGATA
Organism: Eremobia ochroleuca; assembly: GCA_949629135.1. Taxonomy (NCBI): domain Eukaryota; kingdom Metazoa; phylum Arthropoda; class Insecta; order Lepidoptera; family Noctuidae; genus Eremobia; species Eremobia ochroleuca. The sequence goes on along the minus strand of OX451384.1, from coordinate 26,746,570 downwards.
TAAAACAGCCATTGAAGCCTGTATTTAGGAGTTACAAATTAAAATATAATTCAGTTAATTTCAGCGATAGCTACCAAATTGAATGCCATAATTAACTAAATTAGGTCATATGTCTATCAGGCAGACGACCTTAAAGATGATGAGGTTACCGGAGATAATTAGGCTTAATACTTACTACCTGTCGTGTGTAAATGTCAAGACGTTAGAACATCACGCTAACAACATTATATTAGACTGTGCAGCTGGAAGAAAATAGCGCACAAGACCTTAGATGAGATTAAAAATAAACAAAAAGAATAGGAATTTTTAAAATCTGAATCTCCAAAGAAATGGGTGAATTTCATGTTAATCCTACATTAGGGTTGATGAGTTCGAGACGGTATACGGTGTATACTCCTATAGATTAGTTATTTATGAAGTTATACACAATTCTACATCCTGGAGACCAGTACGTGCGTAAGAGTTTGCGTTCCGCATTAAGTTTATTTGCTTTCAATAAAATAGTAGGGACGCGCTCCATATTGTAAACATCAATAAAATTGTAGAGGATTGCAATTTTTCAACAGTTGTGTACGGTTAACAAACAATTACTTACAATATATGTATTACAGTGGTTTGTTGCGCAGTACTTACTTTTCATCTTTTTTTATAAGAGGTAGAAAAATTGTCTATTACAGGTGTTATAGAATGCTGTGCAATAGATTTAACCCATCAAAATTTAGTTATTATATGTTTATATAGGCCGCCAACGATGTCAAATTTCAATTTATTCTGTGAAAGTTTAGATACTTTATTAAAAAAAATATGTACTAAAAGGAATAGAAAGATTTTGCTATGTGGGGATTTCAACATAGATATTTTGAAACAAAATAGATACACTTTGGACTTTGAAATCTTACTTCTCAATCATAATCTCAAGTTACAAATTAGACAACCAACTAGACCAAGGAGCTTATCTTGTCTTGATAATTTTGCGCACAACTGTCGTAAAAAGTGTTATAGCGAGGTAATAGACTTTGCTCTATCGGACCACTCAGCTCAATTACTAAAAATACACGTGAATAAAACTTGTATATATAATTCATGGCGAATAAAAAAAAGGGACATATCTAAAGTTAATTTGACCAAGTTTAAGAAACACCTAAAAAGTTTATTTTTTTTAGAGGTATACGATTCTGACAATCCTAATGAGGCATATGACATTTTTTTTGAGCAATTTCGTTTAATATATAATTTATGCTTTCCGGTTAAACTAATTAACATAAAATCCTCTAGAAAAATAAATTGGGTATCAACAGGTATAAGAATTTGTAGTAAAAAACAAAGACAGTTACTATGGAAATATAGGCAAACACCTTCAGAACAAAACAAACATGCATTCCAACAATATTCTAAAACATTTAAAAAAATTATTAAACTCACCCAAAAAGCACAAAACAACCACATTATAAAAAATGCTCAGAGCAAATCTAAAGCCTCTTGGCAAATAATTAAAGGTAGTAATCGAACTGCAGAACCAATATTACAAATTAGGAAGGAAAACACTATTATCAATAATCCTAAGGAAATGGCTGAATGTTTCAATAACTTTTTTATTGATCAAGTACAAAACTTAACTAATGACAATAACACAAACCAGATTATTGGTATAGAAAACAACCCACACTCAATATTTATGGCCCCAGTACTACCAGAAGATATCGTGAGAGTTATCAAAACCTTAAAAAATAAAAAAAGTGTCGGATACGATGGAGTAGCGACCAAAGTGGTAAAACTCGTTGCAGATGTAATAGCTTCTCCCTTAAGTCATATTATGAATCTGTGCATAAGCCATGGCACATTTCCAGATAGCCTAAAAACTACAATTGTCATACCAATTCATAAAAAAGACAATAAAGAAGAAATGTCCAATTATAGACCGATAGCTCTTACTTCCGTATTTTCTAAAATACTCGAAAAACTGATTTATGAATCTGTAACTTCTTTCTTAAATAGGTATAATATCCTTTGTAATGAACAAAAAGGTTTCAGAAAAAATAAAAATATAAACATGGCTATTTACGACTTGCTACATAACATAATGTTGAATATTGACAATAAAACACCAGTTTGTGCAATATATACTGACATGACTAAAGCCTTTGACTACGTTAAACATGACATTCTTCTGCACAAACTTGACAGGTATGGTATTAGAGGGAACGTCCTGAGACTCATTGAATCTTATCTAAGCAAACGCAGACAACAGACAGAAATCACTAGGATATGTCCCAAAAGTAAGATTCAATATAAATATTTATCGGAAAGTAGGGAAGTCAAATTCGGAGTACCGCAAGGCACTGTTGTCGGACCCTTAATATTTTTGCTTTATATAAATGACTTGCCTAGACAAATTCAACACCCAATGGTATTATTTGCTGATGACAGCACGGCTATAGTTAAATTTACAGAAAATACGGATTATGAAACTGACATTAATGACACATTAAAAAATATAATAAATTGGCTTTCTATCAATAACTTAATTATTAATTTGAAAAAAACAAAAGTAATGCACTTTTACCAGCGTTTACGTCCAGACGCTTTGACAATAGCATACAATGGACAAATAGTGGACAATACAAATGTTGCAAAATTTTTAGGTATAATAATTGATAATCAACTGACATGGAAACCACAGGCCGAGGAGATCTGCAAGAAATTAAGCAAATCTGCATACATTTTATATAATTTGACAAAAAAAGTTAACACTGACACGATTGTTATAGCTTATCATGGACTCGTTGTTTCTGTTTTAAGATACGGAGTAGTTTTTTGGGGTAATTGCAGTGAGAGAGAAAGGATTTTCAGAGCCCAAAAATATTGCATTAGATCAATGACCGGAATAAATTCAACAGACAGCTGCGTTCCTAAGTTTAAATCCCTGAAATTACTAACCTTTCCGTCACTCTATATTTTGGAAATGGCAGTGTTTGTAAAAGGTAATCAAAATTTATTTCGTTCAAATATTGAACACTCAACAAGGCCAACATTAATAAGATCTCAATATAAAAATCTTTTACATACAGGCAAATTTAAAACAGCACTGCTGAAAAAGAATATTATGCGTATGGGACCAGTGGTATACAATAAAATACCTGATGATATTAAAAATTGTACACTACAAATATTTAAAAAGAAATTAAATAAATTGCTACTTGAAAAATGTTATTATACAATAGATGAATTTTTGAATGACAAATCCATATAATTGATTATAAACAATGATTTTCCTCATGATTCTATTCTATTTTATTCAGATTTTGATTGTATTATTTGACGGATTTATTAAATTATTACTGACATTGTATTATTGACTAATTATTAACTTATTATTGACATTGTATTATTGACTATATATTATTATTGACCTTGTATTATTGACTAATTGTTTTTGACATTGTTTACCACTGAATGAATTTACAAATTGAATGATTTATATTTTTGTTGTCTATTTTAATCATTTGAAAATAAGTGACATATTTGCTGTCTTAATTATTTCATAACTAATTCTTATATAAAAAAAAAAAAAATTTGCATGCCTCACGGTAGATTGTATTGGATCATTCTCTTACTTAACACCACATTTTTGTACCTACATTCATAGCAAATAAATTATTTCATTTCATTTCATTTCATTTCATTTCATTTCATTTCATTTCATTTATGAGAACGAACCAGCCACGTTACTCAGCTCATACTAAATGGCTAAAGGCACGATGTACGATAAACTAAATATAGTTTCATAGTAATCGTGTATCAAATATCAAACTTAAGTAATCGTGAAGTCACTGCAGGGATTTAGTCATAATAACTCATTCACTGAAGGACAACCCAGTTAAGAAATTACGTAATCAGTGAATAATCAACTACATGATAATAGAAGCCTACGAAACTTTGTGTTACCGTATCGATGGCAAATTAAGCGTATAAAAACTATATACAAACAGACATTACAACCATATACAGTACGTGATATTAGGCTTTTAGAATTAGTATGCGTTGATTGATTTTGGTTAGGTTTTAGTTGCTGTTTTAGTTTTACTAGCCATTCTGATCGTTTCTTGCGTCTGCGACGACGCTTTACCGAGGGACGAGTCGTCACCGGGCCGCTGCGCCGCGCTGACCGTGGCTTGCTTGACCTATTAATAAATAGACACGGCAACGTTTTTAATGAAGATTTTTTGAAAAATGTGACCTACTTTAAAAAGTGGTTCAATTAATTCTGCTCGTTATTCTGATCAAACTATTTTCAGGTTTTGCGCGTTTAACGTTACACGTTGTATACTGCTAACCGTGAAAGCGTTGTTTTTTTGTGCCATAACTATAGTAAGTAATTAGTGCAGACTAATATGTACTGGACAAAAATCCGGTCAAGTGCGAGTCGGACTCGCGCACCAAGGGTTCCGTACAAATTTGTAGGTACCCATGTAACTACAAATTTACGATTATCGGATTTTTTCCTATTGTGCTACATGACATTGCTTCTTGCCAAATTTCATGAATCTAGGTGAACAGGAAGTATACATAGGTTTGGTTCCCTTGCGAGTGTCAAAATATTCGTCATAAAAGGAACATAAACGCCCGTATCTTTTGATTGTGTTGACTTAGAAGTATGAGTTTTTCAATGCTGCAGAGGATTGCAGCCTTGAGTATTTGATACTAATTTCAACTTGATAACTCCACGCGTTCCTGAGAAAAAGGGTCTTGACTGACAGACAACGAAGTGATCTTATAAGGGTTCCGTTTTTCCTTTTGACGTACGGAATCCTAAAAACTCAATGCAAACCGCATTTTTTCAGCTGTTTCCAAACCAACAGGGTCGGTTAAATATTATTTAGTCCACTTTTCCTTAAAACAGTATAGACAGATAGTCATAACTTGTTTTTTCTATACCTACGTTTCTCGCATAATTTTGTAATGTATTTTCTTTCGTAAGAAATGTGTTAGGATTTAATCGGAAGACTGACTCGCATAGCTTTAATGCCTGAGGAGCAGATACTTCATAACACTTAGTTAGCACAAGCAAAACAAGAAAGCAGTTAAACATAGCTGGAGGAAATTGCCAAGTTATTAAGCATCATAAATATTACTATAATACCAAGAAATACTAACGTCTTTTACTACTGAAAGGTTTTAAAAGCAGGTCTTTAGACCAAATCTATACGAGTATAGAGCCTTGTACAAGATGAAGAAAATAAAATCAAACTTCGTTTGTTTGTAGATTTAGTTAGAGAATCGAGGAAAATAAAACACTGAAAATGAGATTTATGAGTTAGTGTTTTATATGAAATTACGCTTACGGCAGCTCCGTGTATATGATAAAGCTGAAGAGTTTGTTTATTTGTTTAAACGCGCTAATCTATGAAGCTGCCAGTGCGATTTGAACAACTATTTTTGCATTTGATAACCCAATTCTTGAGGGAGGCTATTTAACATCACGCTATGACTCTGAAGGTTAGGTTAGGTTAGAAATTTAAGACCTTTGTCCTTTGACCTTTAGAAAGCGAAAAAAAAAGTCGGCAAGAACGCTAAGCGAAGACGAAGTAATAGCGCGGGCGGGCGATGCGATGCGACGCGGTGAGTCGGTGGAACAAGATATTTCTCGCCAACGAAGTCGCGGACAGAAGTCGTCGATGACAGAAGATGCATCACGTCTCTTCAGTCGCGTAACGTCAGAACGGACAAGTTGATAATAAAACATTCAACCATACACACTCAACCGATGATGCGTTAGTGCGTCGAGCATACTAACGAAGTTACGCCCGACGCATCTTCCGTCAGATGTGAAAACACCCTTAGCTTTTCGTATACCTAACGTGGATCCACGCTTTGTTGTTATAACTGGCTAATCGTCGTATGACGCTGACTGGACGCTTCCAAGGGCTTTACTTATAGGATTGTGTGAGAACCATACAAAGCCATATCTGAAATGGCCTTTCAACGAAAGAGGCAACTTTATCTGTTTAATAAATTATGTTATTTAACCTATATGATTAGTTTAATTAATTTTAATGACATCTTCAATGTATTAAGTGTTATGTATTTATTTACTGTGCAGTACGTTTCCTTAAGCATAAATTATAATTCTATCAATAACATCACGATTTTTATCACTATTTTTGACAATTGCGTGCACTGACTGGACAGGTCCGCTCAATCTGTGTTGTTTTTTCCTCAAAAGACCATTTCAGACACCAGTATACATGGTCTTCACGTGATCTGACCTGTTTCGGCCTTTCTTCTCAGAGTAGTCAGACAGGAAACGCCGATATCATCTAGTTTAAAAAAAAAATGACTGACAAGTAAGTGTTTGTACAAACTTACTTACAGAAATACATCATTTATCATTTATAATTGACCGTTGATTGATTGTCTATAGAATGAATACACACACGGGATACATGAGATGGCGTGCCGTTCTGACGGAAATTGCACATCCCTTGGCACCAACATCCATCCCATAAATCTAAATATATCGAAATGCCCATAGGTAAAGCCCATGAGCCCATCTGGGGTAGTATTCGCTAGTATTCCTGCGTAGTGCGGCAAGCCTTATGAAATTGACTAATTCAGTGTAAAATTAAAAAGTTAGACATTCACCGATCGCTTGAAAAGTTAAAGACGAATTGTAACAAGGAAACATACCACTAAAAATATTGACCTGAGTTTATCAGAAGTTCAGAAGTAATTGAAGTCATGCAAATACCTATTGTATTCAGACATTGCTTCAATTAATTAAAACTGGAGCAATGAGGGATGCTACACACATGTCGGCATCACATGCCCATTCGATACGGCAGTAGTTCTTGAAAAACAAAGCGGACCCGAAGTCATCACTACACTAATTCGGCTTTCATTCGACTCGTGCCGATCAGCAAAATTCATTCGACATATATCCTTGCTTTAGTCATGTTCTGGTCGGTTCGGTACATTTCGTAACATATCTTACCTAAAGATTCGATTTTCTGCTCGGCGTTGCCGAATCATGCCGACAAGAAAATATGTGTAGCACCCCTGGCAGTACATAGTATTATATCAGTCTGACTGATTTACTATATATAGAGCGACTGCCTATCTGACCTACACAACCCGGTTACTGGTTAATACGATACTCCTTGGTAAGACTGGTTGTCAGACTTTCGGGCTTCTGATGACCCGTAGAGACTGTCAAAGATCCAAGGATGACAGCCGGCACTAACGGCTTAACATGCTTTCCGAGGCACGGAAGGGGTCACACTCTTCAATTAAAAAATAAACTGAAAATAACTCACTTCTGTAGCTTAGTTACTACAACGGTCTGTCATTCACAGAAGTCAATAAAGAGCAAGCTTATACAACTCTATTCAAAATCTTTTGTGACATGGAAATAAACAATGCAGTAGTCAGGTTGCCGGTTATGATTAATATGAAACCTGAAACGAGCGATAACAAAGGTGCAGCGAACATTCTTTGAGACGCCTTTATTTACTAGGTTATGTTTGATTGTTGGGCTTGTGGCTAAGTAATACGGGTCGATCGAACAGGTTAAGCTACGCTTGCCGCGGTTGGTCCGTGGATGGGTGACCATCTTCACATACCAAGACCCTTCCGTGCCTCGGAAAGCACGTTAAGCCGTTGGTACCGGCGGTCATTCGTAGATCTTTGACAGTCCTTACGGGTCGTCAGCATTTCCCAGTAGCGTTAGGTCAGATGGGCAGTCGCTCTATATAAAATACTGGTATTCAGCTGTATCCGGTTAGACTGAAAGCCGACCCCAAAATAGTTGGGAAAAGGTTAGGCAGATGATGACTAACAAAACACATGTATAAAGGCATGGTAGTATTCAATCCTGCCAAGATCGCGGGTTGTTCGAAACAGTTACCGTGGCCCTGGCACAGGCAACTGAAGGAGCACGTGTGGGTTTTAGTCAGTAAAAGTCTGACACGCCCTTCAGCTCCGCCCAGAGCGGGAGAAGTTATTTGATAATTTCACACCCAAAAAAAATGGTAGTATTAAATTTACATAATATCAAGGCTTTATTCCTCTAAAGAGTAGGCAGAGGTATATCTATAGAACCTAAACCCGCATTTCGTCAGTTGAATGTTTAAAACCACATGTAATTATGGAAGAGCTTATTGCCTTCAGTCAACCTAGCACAATTACCCGACCCGAGGATCGAATCTAGGAACCCACATGCCCTGAAGCCGCGCTAGCAACCACTGGTCATGGTCAAACACGTACACACGAGGCAGTCATCACAGTATCTAATTAAATTCAAAACAATGTTAAGAATGTATTAAAATCTGACAGGTATTTGACGACATAGTTTTATAGCGACCACCATTATGGGGAGATAAGATAAGATTTCTTTATTTGTTTCAACATTGTATACATACAAGAGCATGCAAGATATTACATCGTTTTTCGAGTCCAATCATGTTTAGCCGTAAGTATCGGCGTACAAATATTTCCATAACAATGAAAAGAATAAACAATAAGAAAAATCGCAAAATGCACTTACAAAGTATTTAATTTAGAAACTACAAATTAGAATTCATTTTTATGTTATAATGTCAAAATTCAAAATAAGGCAAAGACTTTAATGTCAATCAAATGCAAGAATAATGTCAGAGTTACTACATGTACGTCAAAATTAAAAGAGGAGATAATTGAGAGGAGATTAAGGCTGTGTCCCAGCAGTGGGAACATTGCAGGATGATTATGACGTTACGATGTCTTAGCCGCCTGTGGTTTTTTGAACTGTAACGGAAAACACGGCCAACTCATAACCAATGTACGTAAAGCAAAGTATTATTCATACTTTTGGCACCATAGACGTTAAAGCGTATTTCAACTTTATGTGAATCATTTTCGCATTAAATCCAGGTTTTTGCTAGAAAATACGCGCTATGTAAACTACCATCGAGCTTGCAGTCATTGCCTTAAATAAACACAGGTAAGTCGAAAAGGCTTATCTACAGTGCAGAAGCGATTCGAGTCGCAACAAGGAGATCAGACAGGAAACCGTCGACATTTATTACAGAGCAAACTGTAGACACTCGTAAAATTCACTGCCGTTTTAACGCAAAAATAATGCGCTTTAATGTAATAATAGATGTACATTCTTACACTACACTGCTATATTTAAGTAAACTCACGACCGAATCCGTGCGAGGGTGCGGACAGGCGATCGAAAGTGCCGTGATACCGGAGCAAACGTGAATACCACACGGATTTAATTACTCTTTATGCAGGTACTGTTCAAACGGACAAGGGAACTTTTCAAACTATATATTACTCATTTCCGCTAGTTCTAATTAATAAAGTTATGAAAATACTGTTTAAAATTTAGTTTCATCTAGTTATTAGCCGACCACAACATAGTTGGGAAATGACTAGGCAAATGATATTGAAACGGCTTAGTAGCAAAACGTCTCGTTCGCAAAATGTCTACTGGGCGTAAAATGTCTCTTTCTCATAATGTCCCTTTCGTAGAATGACTCTTTCTCAAAAGGTCGCTATCTCACAATGCCTCTTTCGCGGAATTTTTCTTTCGGAAAATGTCGCATTAGTAACTTAGAATAAAATTTAGAATATATAAAATGTAATTTTATGAATGAATACACAAGCCTTCCGGAATAAATTCTGTAAATTGTGTTGAAAACCGCTACAAAGTTCGTTGTGGAGTTTAATTTTTACAACTCGGTCTCACAGACAGACAAGAAAAGCAACTTTAATTTATAATATGTATGTATATAGATATCGCAAGCTCGAAAACATAGTTACGAGCTTGTCAAAAACATATACTACATATACATATATCTTATGTTTTCAGAAGTAAACACACGTCGTAATCCTACAGCTGTAATATTCTGAAAGGAGAATAGTTAGTTTGGTCACTTCATTCAGACTTCAGAGCAGTGTTCACATTCAGATAAGTTTGTAGGTATACCAAATAATACGTTTTGAAGCACGGCTCAACTCTTTGTATAGGGTTGTTTAAACCCTAGAACATTGAAATTTAAGATTGAGATTGATTTAAAAAATGCAGTTAATAAAGAATCTACAGACGTCCATTCATCCAACTTTGTTCTTCTTTGTGTCTCGAATGACATTTGCGTTCCAAATAAATAAAAATAAAAAACATGTGCTGATGCATTGTCTGTAGCAACGTACGTATAGTACGGTTAGGGAACTTGGGCTAGAGGTGACATTTCAATTTAATAATTCTTATGCTTGGCATTAGTAGGTATAGTAAAACAATGAAGCACAATTCTACTAGTATTGAAACAAGACGGTATATCCGTTCGTTTTATGACAGGTTCCTAACAAGTGGGCTGAATACTAGAGTATCACGACTCTTTGGTTGCGAATGCAGCATTTTAATAGTTTCATTACATAGAAATCTAGAATGATTAGGTGTTTTTTGTGCAGTAATGCTTGTGTCACGCTATTATACTGCCCTCGATAGCATAGTTACAGTAACTCGTATTTTTGTCAAAAATAAGATAGATATAAAGCCGTGATCACGATAACGAGATCTAAATTTTTGTCTTACACATTTGTTTGAATCGCTTTTCAAACAAAATTTAACTATTCAAAATTTGCAGTAAGTCAAGCATTTTTTTTTACATCCCGAAACATTCTCGAAACCGTCTAGGGCGACTACTGCAACTATGTTATTGACGGCAGTATACTTCCACCGCCTACGTTAACATAGTAACTATATGATGTTAATGTAGGCGAGATCTAGATGTCGTCTTTGTTTTGTTTGATCTTTTTGATTTCGATTAAATTTTCTTGACTAACTTCCAGATACCGATTAACGCGTAAATAAACACAATCATGGCTGGCGTTATCATTTTATATCAGGAACGATATCTCACCTGTTAGTCTTGCTAAATTCATATACCAACAGCGCAACGCTGAGTAAAACGCAGGGTTACAGGCAAAAAACAGTAGTATAGCGTTATACCAAATACACTAATAGGCACGTCACTCGCTCCAACAAACGAAATTAACATCACCGGTCAGTCAGGTACCGTAACACGCTGTTATAACACGTTCTTACGCTTTATAAACGAACCATCTTTATTACGAACATAATTCGTCATAGGTTTTCACCACAGATATAGATGTAGATCTGTGGTTTTCACCTATCACACTACTAGTTTCAAGAATTATCTGCAGTTTGATTACTGTCCGCTATCTGAGGTTCCGTAAGTCGCACAAGTACTGTACCTACCTCCACGTATCTGATAACAGCGGTCGCGATAACGACTGATACCTAGCTGACTCAGATTGACTTCATTAGCCCGTGAATGCGTTGGTCTATTTGTTAGATTGGTATTTGGTTATAAAATACGAGGAAAACTCATGTTAGTGAAGTAAATAATTATTTGTGGTGTGCGCGATTAAGGAGTGACGCTAATTGCTAATTATTGACGTGTTTGTTGTTTTCAGTGCGTGAATAACAGAGTGAGATGGTGACGTGAGCACAGCATGCGCTGGTCGAAGTGGTGGTGGGTGGTGGTGGCGCTGCATGCGCGCTCCCTCGCGGCCAGCACGCCGACCGTCTGTGAGGAGGAGGCCTGCCGCTGCGACCCCTTCACCAGAGTCATATGCACATGCACCAAGGACAATCCCGTACGTAACATATATAGGCACTTTTGTTCTTGTGAAGCTTCACTGTTTCAAGAATGATCTAATGTAGAGACAGTGACTCATCTTTATGATCTTATTAAAATTAGCATAAAATAGTGATCACTACCTGCGTATGTTAATATTGTATCTATTCTCAAGGTTTCGTGTTATAACGCTCGTAGAAAAGTCTTCAATGAAAACAGTAATTTCTCAATAGTTTTAATTTGCATTTGTTGCAGGAGGTGACCCTACGGCCAGATGGAGCTTACAGAGTTCCATCTACTGCCACTGGTATAATTATCGATAGCTGTTCTCGGGTAACCTTCCTGCCCGACACAGTTCGAAATCTTATACAACTCCGCAATGTAGAACTAAGAAATGTGGATCACGTTGTCATTAACGAGCGAGCGCTGTCTTGGTCTCCTTTCTCCAATCGGAACGAAATGAACCCAGGAATTCGGATCTCGATAAACAATTGTACGATAGACGAGATCTCCTCGCACGCCATACAGGGACGCGTCAACGATGTCGTCATCAGCAACAGTAGAATCAAGGTCTTGAAGCCATTTGCGTTCTCCAGCCTCTCAGGAGTCAACAACATTGAGTTGTCAGACAATGTCTTCGAGAACATCGAAATACAAGCGTTCAAGAAATTTACCGTGGATAACTTTGTACTGCGCGGTGGCAGGATAAACACGCTACCGAGCAGGTTTCTATCAGATGTTGAAGTCACCAACCTGTTCCGGATGGAAGGAGTTACTGTTAAGTATTTGTATAGTTTAACTTTTCTTGTCAATTCACCAAAGAGGGTCCTTATAGAGAGTAACAACATCGAAACATTGGAAGGAGACGGATTTCACATAGTTACGAGAGGACCAATTACATTTAGGAATAATACCGTGACCAATTTGAGGAAAGGTGCGTTTTTTGGGTTCACTGTGGATTTGGAGATAGCTTCGGTCATGGGGCCGCAGGAGTTGTTAATAGACAACAACACTGTGACTAATTTAACGCCGTCCTCACTAATGTACAACCGTACGAGACTGACTTTAAGAGTGGACGGATTGAATCTGAACACATCTTGTGCTTGTGAAATCGCCGAGAACTGGCGTGAATTGTTAAAAGAACAAGGTGGAACTGTAACGTGTTGGTACGAGCTCGAAGGCTACTACGTATCGTTACCGACCTACGTGGACAGTAGATGTGGCCCGTTCAAACAAAACTTCTGGATATTCGTGGTCATAGGGATCATTATAGTGTTAGCCTTAGCGGCCATAGCCATATTCGTTATAGTTAGACGAGAAAACGAAAAGAAGAAGAAAGTGCAGATAGTCATGCCAGATGGAAAGACTTACAGGGAAACGGAGTTCCATATCGTTGTCGAGAGAGCAGAGCTCCTGACTACAGATTTATGACAGGTTTGTGTTGCGAGAGCAACGTTGATGTCTGCCATTGTGTAGGTATCTGGTGATAAACAATAGGTGACTAGTTCGATGAATCGAACGCTCCATGAATATCTGTGCATCAGATCTCTACCTCAGGGGCTCGATACTGTACACTATGTATACAGGTCTGGCTATCTTTCCGCGAAAATGGCTTTGACAGCCATTTTCGCGGCACGTTTTTGATGTCGCGACCCCGGCAAGCGCTCGCCGCGTGACCCCACCATCATGTTATTAAACGTAATTGTGGCAGCATCAGAGCTCCACCGCTCCGTCATTATAAAAGTGCCAACATTAGTTTTACACAGATCAGTATTACGCGACGTGGTGTTGCAAAAGATACTACTTAGGTTTTTGTTAATGGTACCATTAAATTATTGAGATTAATAAAAAGTACAACGAGTATTGTGTTTCATTATGACGTATCTGCAACAGATGATAGCTATGCGAATGTTTAGCGAATATAGCGAAAGTAACACTATAATGTTAGTATTTAATGACGCACTGCATTGCGAACGTGACGAAATGACCTACAGTTAATAACTGACTAAGTATAAAAAAAATTGCGTGTGGTACTACAGAGCTGTTGCGACCTACTTGTTAATGCTTGGATGTTAGCTCATTTCTAGTAGTTTTGCAAACGACAATATGTGCTCGTGCAACACGGAACAACAAGACAAATAATACGCTCTATTATAAAGGTACCTTATAATAGAGCGTAGTATTTGTCTATTGTTATGTGTTATACATTATCTAGACATAGTTGTCGCTTTTATGTTGAATGCACAATTTATAGTTGTAGGTGGTTCACTAATGTTTCACCAAAACACCATTGACAATTAATGTTTAGATTACAACCAACGTTTCGTATACTATTTATTTCACAAACAATTCCGCAAATGTTTTATTTTTTAAACACTCCATTTATTTGGCAAATGCTTCTCTTTACAAATGTTTGGGATGATATTTAATCATTTATAAATTATTCATTTAATACTTCTTATGTAAAAATCACGCTTATAATACATCTTCTAAACCAGTCACAAAGTTATCATCAAGGTATTGTAAGTTATTATGGTAAGGGTCTGTGAGTCGCCTTAGGAGCGAAGTAAAAACAAGTTGGTTTACAAGCAAGCAATAATAATACGTAGTCGACAGAGCCCTTCTTCGCGTAGGAGATCACGGGGGCTCGTTCGCTCGCTTTGCTTGCTCACTTAAGCCCCCGTCATCCCCTTCGAACCTAACCTGTCCGGGTCGTGGTGCCCCAAGTCCCGAGCTATGAGATAAAATGAAAAAAAATAGTAAAGAATTGTTTGTCAAATAATACGTTATTAAAAAAAAGTTTATCTGATACTTATTTTCTTATGTGAATTATTGTATTTGGCAAACTTGTTATTGTATAGTGATGAAATGACAAATCATGTTTTGGCCAATTGTTGCTTGTCATGTAAAAATTTGTAAATTATTTTTTGAACTGACAGGATATCCAGTGGTAGGTGTTGTTATATAATATGTGGCTCCTCATAGTCTCCTGTTTATTTCGTCTAGTTTCAATAAACACTATATCAGCTCTAATGTCAATATGCATATTCCGTCAACATAATTTGAGCGATATTGCACATTCTCTAAATTACTTAACTCATTCAGCCACTTAATACGTCATATAGGTGCCGTTATTCTATAAGCAATATTGTATTATTGGGAAAATACAATATTGCTAATAGAATAACCTAGGTACGGGCATTAACCAAGTACTGCGACTTGTGCACGTTTTTGACATTTTACGACTTGACCTATAGCCATTTGAACCAAGAGGTGCTAATCTATTACGAGCCCTAATGCCTAGAAGTAAGGGGACAAAATAGTTTACTGGTGACGTTGCCGAGTGTACACACTGCGCCTTTTACTGGTTTCAAACAATCGTCGAGAAGAAATAAATTTTCTATCGTCACCACGGTTGCATTATTGGACGTTATAACAATGAGTCCATATACCTTTTGGTAAAGGTAAACAAACCTCTTAACAATCTTTAATGCTTCTTTGTATAAAGAGCATTTGCGATTGGGAAATAAAACAGTTGAAAGTTATGATATTGTCGTGCTGATTTGAATGATTGCTCGTCTAACATTGGCCGCCCTACACAGAGCAGTAGGGCACGTATCTACCTTCTGATTAGGGACACGGCATGATTCTAACATCACCCACAGATGTTCATTTGAAGTCTGTGAGTCTGCGTCAGCCAGCGAGCGTATTATGATGTAAATTTTTGTTTGTTTAGAAATTTTAGACACGATAACAATTCACGCACTTACGGTTATTCCTCGATGCTAAATCCAGTGTACCTGCTGGATTACATGTCATACATATTTCATTCACGTCACATACTTACCGTAGGAGTAGACCGTTGAGAATTCCTTGCTGTCGTCTGCAGAGATATAGCTAACAATGGGCCTATTTTGGTAGCATGCACATCTGTATGGTGGAGGCGTGTATGTCCAATTTATCTCAGATCAATTTATATAAGATCGTGTCTCTGAGGACTTTATGCGATGTTATTAAAATTATTGCTGATATTATCTTTGCATGATTTGTTATTGAAATAAAGCAGAATTATTTTCAGTCTGATAAAAATATTAATCTCTTGGCACCATTTCCTGTGATCGTCCAATAGGGGAGGAATATTTAAACAAATATTTCTTTTAAACATGTTAAAGTTTTTGTTCATTTAATTATTCGAGTGGTTTAGCCGCATAGAAAACTATTTTCGGGCCGAACTTATGCTCGACAAAGACACTGGCTTTTATTCATCTCATCAAATTTAAAGGGACATACTTATGCAAACGGCAAAATCTTCATAGTTTTTCCAATAATGAGTATTCCATCGTTGAATTCTTCAGCCACCACTTGCATCAAACCTTAATTTATAAATTAAAACAATGTATCACCCATTGGAAACAAAAACATTACAACTTCATATATAATAATAGCTGCGTAACATTCCTCGCGATGCAACAATACTCATACTTTATGTTGGTAAACAATTACAATGATGTGGGATTGCAATTACGTTGAATCCAGGAAGTATAATCTATGCTTATTTACTCGAATAATAATTTAAGAGATTTACCGATAACATAATGCTATAAACTTGTTCAATAGAGGACTTATGTTGGTCGTAAAACATACTTCTAGAGTGTCTTCAATGGTTATAATAATAATAAATCTTTATTCAAGTAACAGGGACTCCTTGTGTTAGTAAAGTTTAGAACTATGTTAGATTATTTTATTTTAATTTATATTTATTTCATCCCATGGAAGATGGCATTGCAGTGACTGATGTATATATAATCGAACCTGCTAGCGATAATTTTTAGGATATTGTTGGAGCTGGCCGGTACTCTGCGCATAAGGGATGCGCACCTCATTCGCATCGTAAAAGCAATTTATATGTGCGTCCGCGAACATTCCCGATGCGCTTCAGAAACGGGGCAGCCCCAGCAATACCCTGAAAGCGTTGTTATATTGGACACGAAGGGCGTTGTACGACCGTTGGGTATATCTAGCCCACAGGCTCCACGTGTAAGACGTTGTGCAATAAACTCAAAAAAGAGTATTTTTTA
Source organism: Eremobia ochroleuca (assembly GCA_949629135.1). Lineage (NCBI taxonomy): Eukaryota > Metazoa > Arthropoda > Insecta > Lepidoptera > Noctuidae > Eremobia > Eremobia ochroleuca. The sequence continues at coordinate 26,729,844 of OX451384.1, read as the reverse complement.
CTTTAAATGCGCAGCGCGCAATCCTGCGAGCTACCATGTTCGCCCTTACCGACAAAGCCCTCCGCTCCCGCTCAATATCGAGTCCGTCATTGAGGTCAGGGGTCAATATATTATGACCAAGATATTTAAACTTAAATTATCTTTGTAGTGGAGTTCCATTGAGTAATACAGGTGGTACGTACCCCGGACTACCCCCAGCCTCAAAGAGCATGATCTCCGATTTATTGGAGTTGCATACCAAACCATGTCTTCTGGCATACTCTTCACATTTGGTGACCAACATTCAGAGACCACAGATTGACGCGCTCAGAAGCACCATATCGTCTTCATAGCTAATATTATTTACACAGATACTATCTATATAGCAACCCACTCTGGTGCTGCTGAGCTCGTCAATTAGCTCGTTTATATTCAAGTTGAAATGCGTGGGTGAGATCAACCCTTCCTGCCTCACCCCGCATTCAAACCTGTATGGCCTGGAAAAAATTCCAGCCCATCGTACATTATTGATCTGGTTATAAACTCTAAAATGTCGTCTTTCCAAATGCGAATTCTATTACTGTTAAGCAACTATGGTATTTGTTGCGAAGGACATTCCAATGTTCAATGGTCAATTCCAAAGAACAAATATATGGTCCAACATATATTTATTTTTATTTTTTTATTCTCCTGAAGTTTTCAATATGAATGTGGATGGCTATAAAAGTAGGGAAAGACCAAAGAAACGATTGATGTACTGTGTGACAGATGATATAGCTAGATATAGGGTAACTACCGAGATGTCGAAGAAATAGAGAAGTATACAACGTGTAACGTTAAATGCGCAAAACCTGAAAATAGTTTGATCAGAATAACGAGCAGAATTAATTGAACCACTTTTTAATATAGGTAACATTTTTCAAAAAATCTTCATTAAAAACGTTGCCTTGTCTATTTATTAATTGGTCAAGCAAGCCAAGGTCAGCGCGGCGCAGCGGCCCGGTGACGACTCCTCCCCCGATAAAGCTTCGTCGCAGACACAAGAAACGATCAGAATGGCCAGTAAAACTAAAACAGCACATAAAACCTTTACAATTTTTTAATGACTTATTTTCTCTCTGAAATAGGTCATTTCAATTCAAAATCAGTTGGGGTGTCTGTGGTTTTGCGCATTTAACGTTACATGTTGTAGAATAGGATTTTACCTTCATTTTACCTTGCCGTAACACAGTTTTAACTAGCGCGGAAGGTGAAGAACTTTATTTATGTATACCGTCAATGGACATTTATCATTCTTTTGTGTTATTAGTAAGCAAGTTTATTTACATAGTTGCTATATCATTTTGTTATACTTAATAATCATTATCTAAGTTTTGATTTTACTGTGTATTTGTGCAAGTGACCTTATAAACTTAGTGAGTGTAAAAATTTAGAAACTATGTAACTAGTTATAACTACGTTTTAATGCTTACTACTGGTGTACTGTATCTACGATGGATAAATAAACTCTATTCTATTCTATTGTATACAATAAAACATGTTGCGTCGACACAACTAAATTCGAATAAGGGCAAGAGAATAATGATAATGAATTATCTCTCGCCTTTCGTGTATTTCTCAATATATCTTTTGTTTCCAATGTGCAATACTGTTAAGAGTAAACGACTTACCGCAGCAGCGGCTGTCCATCCAGAACATGATGTATGGAAGGGGGCGAGGACAGTTCCAGTCCTCTAGACAGCAACAGAGCCTCGCTCCCATCATGTGGGGGTTCACCTTCTACCCCGACGGGGCTACCGCCCATCATGGCGTTGACTTGAACCTCCACCAAGGTTGCTAAACAAACAGAGATACAGAAATAGAGTATTATGTTTATCAGACAAATGCATTAAAAGAAGGGTGAGGCTTTCACGTGTGGCGATACTTAAATATAGGTACGGTTAGCTACTAAATTGGTTTAAAACTTCAGTTTTTTTAATATTCGTAATAAAATATGTACCTATTTATACGAAACCCTAAAAGTATTAACACTTAACTATAACACGAAATGTACAATAGCAATGTATCTCATCATATTTGTAACAATTAAGATGATATTTCATGAGAAAGATTTAAAAATAGTTTTACAGTGTAAATCGACTTTTTTTGCTGACTGTACGGCTGACGCACGCTTTTTCGGGCTAATATTTTTACCACGCCGTTGTATAGTTTTTTACTAGTAGTAACTAAATATACAAACACGCTATGAATGTGTGTGTAAGTGCAGGAGCTCTCGGTACCGTCCGAGACAATCGTGTGTGTGTGTGTGTGTGTGTGTTTTTTTTAAATTAACAGCGTTTTTGTACACTTGGTTACCACAAGTAAAGAGCGCGCGCTTCGTGCGATAAAAATACTATACAAGAGATAAAGTAATGCTGGTCAGCGCAATATTGGACTAGTGGTAATCGCATCACAGCCTCTGTCAGATCGACGGAAACTATCAAAACACTGAAATAAGTCCTAATAGTAATTGAGATGACCCTAGTGTTTCAAACTTGCTACAATATTATCGGCCAAACACCATTTTCTAATGAGGTTTATTTTTAAAGTCTTCTGTAAGTAATAATAACAATGCATTCCCACTAAGACTAAACTGCAATGCTAGAAATGATTTTGTACAACAACAGTGCTAATCCATTGCTTAGTTTTGGACATAAATGGCAACATTGATTAGTATGCCACAAAGGATGTGAGTAAGACCTCAATGGGTTCCTTACACCTGCATCGACACATTCCGATCACGGCTGGAGTTCCCGTTGCTGTGATTAGGAACAATATATCATTACACAAAAATAAATAATTTATCTGATAACCACATTTGTGATACAACCTCCTAAGAAACTTCTACCTTATATCGAGGCCATAAGATTTGAATTTGTAAATAATGTGTTTACAAATATTATTCATTCATCGTTGTTATAAATGATGCTCGTCTAACCTTTAAACTAAAAGTTTCAAAACCTTTGAAATTCATACATATTTATGAATTGAGACTAAAATAATTGTAGAAAAATGTTAAACTTCAAAGTCTTTACTGTGTTAGCTGTTGTTCGAAAATGCTTCTTATTACAAGACTCATAGTTAATACTATCAAGTATTTAAAGCTCAGTTTCAAGAATAACAGAAATAAAAATAGAACAAGTGTCCTTTGTTATATTAATCCTATTTATAAGCAAGAGTTGGATTGCTGGCGCTAGTGAACTAACCGCAAATGAATAATTCGTTCATTCATTAAATTATCAGCTAGAACTCTTGTTCTAGCTGATAATTTAATGAATGAACGAATATCTTCTTTATGTTTTCGTTTTAATTGGTTCTTAGTCATTAAAACGGAAGCATAAAGAAGATATAATATACATGATAGTTTAATACTGAGAAACATGATATTAACCTTGAAGTTTTATTAATTTGCCTATTATTATCATGCATAATAATGTTATGTGAAGCAAAACGGATATTAGTAGTCTAACAACATTCACAAGATATTTTATGAGTTTATATACTTAACTCATTTGTATATATTTTCACATTGAGAACAAAATGTGTGCTTGAGGATCTTGGGGGTATTGCAATGAACCGCTGCATGCGCTTGCGCATTCTTTTACATGTCAGCTTCAACGTCTAATTTCTAGATCTATTTGCGTTAGAAATAAGTGGTCAAATATAATAAATAATGTTCATTTTAGCTCCACAAATCACATTTTTGTACTAGTTAGGTATTACTAAGATGACATGTATTTTGACAAAATGTTGTCAAAATTCAAGTTATCAGTTACAACCATTGAGATGGGATATAACAGGAGATGCCCTGTTATTCTATACACGATTGTAGGTAGGTGCCAGAGCAGCCATCTTTGTCGCCAAGTTTCGTGGTAGTTCAGCTGTCAAATGGTTGTTTATTTTTTGTATTATTGAGATTTGCGAGAAAATTACGAGGACTTTACGTTTAAAACTGCATGTAAATGTTGAAAAACAGCAATTCAACATGCCTGTGTGTTGTATTGTGAAGTGTGGTGCAAGGAAGAATGAAAATCAACCTCAACTTTCTTTGCACAGGTTAGTAGCCGGTTTTCATGCAATAACACATACAATAATAGACATTCGATGATATAATTGTAACGCGATCATGAATTTATGGCTAAAGTATTGATATTTGAGTGAATTTCCGTATAACAGACCTTTTTATTATTTTGTTAATTCATTCGTTTGTTTACAATAATATGTCATAATAGAATAGTGTTGTACCGTTGCCTAATAGTTTCCAGAACTAGTTCCTCCGCTGGAACGATATCGGTATATTCTGCTATGTTAACATAAATAGTCCTGCGTCTTATTAGCTCCGATTGACCTTGCTAGGTCCGGCCCGTGGTTCACAGCACCAAAATCAAAATATTTTCTTTCACATAAACCTAGATGGGCACTTATGAAACGTCAGCCTTGTTGTAGGAACAACAAATTTGTGTTTGTTCCTAGTATTTATATTATATATATCACTGTATATTTAAACAGATTATATTTTTATGTGCATACAAAAGATTATCATAAATGTACTGAGAAGGCACAGTCATTATATTAATCTCTTTAAAGTCTCTGAGGGAGTGTCTGGGACTTAATTTATAAATGGAACGAATTGCCCTTTTTTGTAAAATTAAAATTGTCTGAATATCGGCGGCATTTCCCCACAACAGAATACCGTATGACAGCACACTATGAAAATAACTAAAGTAAACTAAACGGGCTGTCTCTAAATCAGTTAAGTCACGAATTTTCCTAACGGCGTATGCTGCAGAGCTAAGTTTTTTTGACAATTTATGTATATGGGGGCCCCAATGAAGCTTGGCATCCAAAGTTATGCCTAAGAATACTGTGGTATTTTCGGGTTTTAACTCTTCACCCTTTATGAGAACACTAGTTTCTACTTGTCTAACATTTGGTATCGTAAATTTAATACATTTCGTTTTTTTTTTTCGTTAAGAAGTAGATTATTAAAATTAAATAAGTTTACTACTTTTGCGAGGGCACTATTTATACTGTCAGTAACCAGCTGTTGACGTTTGAGTTTAAATAAAAGTGAAGTGTCATCTGCAAACAACACTATATCATGTTCATCCTTTATGAGGTAATGCAAGTCATTGATATAAATAATAAATGAAAATGGTCCAAGTATTGAGCCCTGGGGGACCCCCATTCTTACTACAGATCTGGGTGACCTTTTCCCGTTAACAACTCTCTGAATCCTATCACTGAAGTAAGAAGTGAGAAGATCCAGAGAGGGTTCCGGATTCCGTAGTGGCGAAGTTTCCTGATTAAGGTTTCATGAAGAATACAATTGAATGCCTTGGACCAATCACAAAAGATGCCCAAAGCATCGCATGCGCAAAGTATTACTTTTGTAAGCCTATTTTACTAATCAAACGTTATATTTGAACGATAATTGAACGTTATATTTGTTAATCATTATCATACCAATAAACAAAGGCAAAAAAAAATACTTTTATTTTATTTTTACTCCACCACTCATTAACACAATAATATAAGCATCCCATCCCATTCACGGAGAATGTGATGGGAAGTTTATATTATTCATTCACCCTAGTGATTATCTAGTTTTTCACTAGGGTCCGCATACCTAACAGAAACTACTGCTCTCTGGCCTTCCAACCCAAAGGTATAATATGCGAAAGCACCTGTTTTTGGGCATATGGATACATATCTCTTCACGCTGTTTTCCTTCACTTTAATACGTAAACGTGATGCAATTAAAAAGTGTTTTTTAATTCTGTGCCGAAAAAACACTTGGCATTAATTTTATTTTCAGGGAAGAAAGTTGATTGCGATAATTTGACAGTTTCGGGTAGCTTGATGTGCTGGCGTCTGTACCTATCAATAAATAGTTCATATGAGTCTTTTACGCATAACAAAAGATTAGAAATAAAGTATTTTCGCATTCTGTATTTTTATGCAAAATTATAAAGTATGTTTATCGAAAATAAACTAGGATACGTTACTATAAAGTAGGCAACCTTAGTTAGAACGGACTATAAGTTAGTATACTATATTATGATCCAAACGTGATAACTAGTACGACTCGTATTTAGTATCGATACTCGTTATAGTAACACCAATGTTCCTTGATTGATACAACCCTAGCAATGGCAGCCATTTTTTGAGACAATATGAGTTGTAGGTAGGCACCCTTTTTTCGTAGGTATTTCCAGTCCATATATATAGGTCTATGGTTACAACACAGTGGTCACATTATTTGGATAACTCTATGCACCTGTCTAGCCTGTAATGTCCCGCTGCAGCTAGGCAAAGGCCTCCCTCACCTTACAACTCTGGCGTAGAAATGATTTTAGTATCCAAATTCTTTGGCTACATACTTAGGACCCATTAACAAGGTGATCAGTTCAAAATTATATGGTTAAAAGTTGGGAACACAAATCAAAATCTCACTTGATACGGTTAATAACTAATAAAGTATGTAACTACCATGTAATCCCAAAAATATAAAGTAAAACCAAACAAATAATGAGAAAATAAAATAAAAAGATACTATAAATCGTTCAATCTAAGATAAATCGTTTGCACAGAGTGCTGTTTATGGGTTTCAGCTTACTTATCGCAGATACCAGTATACGGTAGAAAACTGATATATTTCTGATTGTTACAGGAATTATATCATACATAAACCTTTATTTTCTGGCCTCGTAGAGAATCCATACAGTAGTGCGAGTAAAGAAAACTTAAAAGTAATGTTACACATATACTTACACAAAGAAAGTGGTGGTATCTCGATATCCGGAGCCAAGAGCTTAGATGCGCAAGCGGCGCCTGCGTATACCAGTTCCATTTCAAGAGCCACTAGCCCGATGCGTTGAGTGGTGAGTGGCGTGTCTTCGTATCCCACACACAGGCATCGGAAGCCAAAGCGGTTGTCTTCGCTAAAAATGAAGTATTATTTTATTGTACAGAGTTTTTAATCAATTATAAAGTATGATTCAGTTTTTCTCTTTCACGCGCCCCCGCCCTGTAGGTTTTCGCCTTACCATTAACTCTCTTTTCATTTATATAGATAGATAAAATACTCTTTATTATATACACGATTAAAGTTACAGATATAAATGTAGAAAGGACATCACCCATTTTGGGATATGTTTTTTTTTGGCGGCCGTCAATAATGATTACATCAAAATCAAAAGTCATTTATTCAAACTAGGCTGAGAATCAGCACTTTCGAACGTCAAAATTACAAAAGACAGTCCCTCAAAACGCCTTTCACGACTTCCTAGGTTCCTCTAAATATTTTTAAAGTTCACATATAACTCATTATTTTTCACTAAGGCGTCAAAGTCAAGAACAATTTGGATTCGGAGATATATTATATATATTTGGAGGCGGATCGAAAGATAAGATCATTGTATATCTTTGTTTTCTAATTTATTACAGCGTTGACGCCATACAAATAAATGTATCTGCTACTGCGAACATTCAAACAAAATCTAATTAATTCTTGGCCGCTGACTTTTTATTTTTCATCCCGTCTCCGAGCAAAATGGGTGATCGCCTTTTACAAGGGGTGACATAATGGACGGTCTTATCGCTAAAAGCGATCTTTTAAAGACAACCTAGATATTGATATTCGATTCGATTGTTTTTGTTATCGATATTGATTTCCTTAGATATTTGTGAATATTGATAATTCGGCGCAAAAACAGTGAAAAATTTGGCGATCAGCGTGTAATCTAAACTAGATATTGCTTGCGATTTCGTCTGCGTATATTTCGTATTTCATCGTTTTTTAATGTCAATAATCAGGATAAAAGTAGCCTATGTCCTTCTCCCAAGCTATCAATCTGTCAAATTGCATAACGAATGGTTCAGTGGTTTAAGCGTGAAAGGGTAATGGTACGGTTACTTTGAAATACATACTTGTTAGACTTATTGAACTCAGTCAAATAGTCGGATGCTGTCTCCAGTGAGAATATGACTTCATTTCCTGGCACCAGCAGTGCCTTCTGTGGCCAATCGCTGACACTGCAACAAAAGGATGGATGATTACGAGTTCTTTGTATGAAGTTCAGATATCTGTTAATTAAACTGAACTTCATCTTGTGTACAAAAGCTCTGGATAAATCTTTTATAAATAAATAATTTCCCATTTATTACATAAACTTATGCCTTGTAGGCAGAAACTACAGAACGCCACCTGCTACGATCCCTACATACATCTCACTTTATACGTGTGTTTTAACTCATATGATTGCACAAACCTTTCGAAGTTTCCAATAATCTGAAGCGGCCTGAATGATTGTCAGCCATTCAATCAAACAGCTAGGCAAATGACTTGGATCGCTAACGTTTTACTACTTGCCTAGCCCCGACAATTATATTGGTGACTAATTGATTTATGATTGATTTGAAGCAGCAGATGTTTATTGTAGTTTTGGAAAATAATTATAAAATGCATGTTTATTAACATGTTCGGCAGTCAAAACTGTGCAGTAAAGTAAATAAAAATGCGTCATAAAAAATATATAAATGCGAAAGCAAATAAATATTTAGCAGTAAAATGGCGTAACGGGCAGTTAACAAATCCAAATTATTCTGTGAGAAAACTCACTCAGCTCGCGCGCGTTTTGTCAGTTCTAACCTAACTCATTTGGTCGGGGTGGCCTGGCTTAGTTACTGCGACCAGTTCCGATCATGTGTGGTTGATAGCAGTTTCAACCTAACCTATGAACCGCCGAACTATTTCAGACTGCCCATTCCAACAATTTTTACTGGCCATACATTTATTACACTACCCATAATTAACATTCAACAACAACATAAGTCATTTGAGCGGCGTATAACTTACTTGTTAGCCAGTCGAGGCGTCACGCTGACGTACGAGCAGTTATAATGCATGCACACACCGTCCGAATCAGGCTCATCACTTAATTCTTCGACTTCGCCTTCATTTGTCAGCTGTACTAGGCGCTAAGAAAAAAAAAAATAAAAGAAAATTAATATTTTTGTTTCCGTCAAAAAGTTCTCAATACCAGCTGCCTTTAAATTCATTGGCATCCTTTCAAAGTATGAAATTATTAAGTTTTTTTTTCCTATATTTTCGAGTTGCTCCCATTAAAATTTTTGTACATGACTACTATTACCTCCTTGAAAGATGCCAATAATTCCAATTTGACCCAGTATAATTTATTAAATCACAACTGTATTCCCAAAAGAGGTACGCAGCTATTATATAAGTCCCGTTCAATAGGGATGTCCGGCGGCCATAGGATGTGGCCTACGGGTGACAAACTTGGGGAGTCTGTCACCTGAATAGACACAGACAAGAGAAACTGCAGCCGTCGGGTGCGGCCGTAGAGGGTGACTGGGTCCGCAAGGAAGTTATGCGGGCCAATACCTAGCCGGGGGAACTTGACGAATTGCGCAAGTTCTCCAACGCCCCGGCCAAAGGTAGTTGAAGAACACCATGGTTTAGTCAGTAAGAGTCTGACAGACTCCTCAGACGCCCCAGGGTGGAGGACAGCGAAGCAGATATCCACAAAAAAGTTGTAGTTTATTGCAATATGGTATTTGATATCGCAATATACAACCTGGAGACATTACAGAAAACCGCACACTAAAACAATTTAAAAAAAAATGTTCACTGTGTCCTTATACTTTTTGGTTTCAAGGAATCTATAAAAAAAAAAAACCTTTCAAAAACCCTATCACGGGTATCAAACACTGAATCTGATCCCGGGACAGTAGACGACACACAAAGAGTTTAGCAGTCCAGTTAAAACACGTACAGAGGGCACACATCTTGAGGAAGTATAAAATTGCGGCAATTTTGTGCTGATGTTACGTTCCGGAGCAAAGATCTCCGTCATGCAAAGTTCAGGAGCTATTTACACTAGAGGCTAGAAATCTACTTGGAAATTATGGGAACCACTAAACTGGTTCTAAAAAATCGAGGATATCTACAATGAATGAAGTTAGCTGAGCGTAGTTTGATTGCATTTATAACCCAGTCTAAGTGTGACAATTAGCTGAGAATTGACGTTATGTTATCTTTATACTCACTTATATGAGATATGATTATAGGTCTGTTCGGCTGTGTTGGAGCTGTTTACCTGAACTAAGTACAACTAAATAAAAATGTATACAGAACCTCTGCCATCCGGTTCTAAACTTTTAGAGGAAGCCGATAGCTTTCTTTTGAGGCCCGGAAATCTCTCTATGTAAAACAGGTCTCTCATCCGAAGTATGTCCGCGCGAGCGTGGCTTACATTCGCAGGATCGTCAATCAGCGTAGGAGTCTTATAAACAGAAGTCTCTCAATACATGTATGGCATTCAAAGCCTTTCGTTTGATCATCACAATAAAGACAGGTTTTCTCTAAAGTGGAGATATCTGGAACATCCAATCGGTGGGCGTTATACTTTATTGGTTGTTTTCGAGACAATCTCGTTTTCGTTCCACTTTGATGTTAAGCCGATACCAGACGCTGCATCCTCACGACCCTGAATGGTTCAGCCGAGTGAAGGTTCGTTTTTGTTTTATTCCACGTTCACACGACATAGACAAAATTATTTAGGAATGAACATTCATATGCTCCTTTCATTTAATTTTACCATCATTCTGTAGGCGAGTGAAAGATGCAGAGTGCCGAAATCCAACATCATTTTTAACTTTTGATTCATTTTGTGTTCAAACGTTTTGCTTCGGGTGAAAGACAAAAATTAATAAAAGTGAAGCGTCTGAAATCGGCTTGACATACTGGCCCTGTCTCCCTAGTCTTACTTTAGAACAGTAACTCTAGTATATCGTAATAGGCTATAGCACTAAAATGAATGAAGTGGGTGATGGACGATTGTCTACCTTATATACCTTTCTGAAAGGCGGGTCTGAGACCCGGACCTCATTGGCACAATGGCACCGATGTTTCGGAGTTCCAGCCACGGCGTACACGGTAAGGGAATCTTCTGGCTGTGCGGTGATGCTTCGGGGGTCCATTTCTAGGACTATCCAAGACACGCTGGTGGGGAAAAGGACCCTAGAGGGAGAAAAAATATATAAGTATTTGTTTGAAATTTTATACAGTAATTTCGAGACCATTCGTCTTGAAATTACTGTAAAAAGTTTCTTTTGAGTTCGAGACAAGTCGTCTTCGCGCAAATTTTGTGCTAAAAAGTAACATATGCATTAGAAAGACTATTAAATCAACTTCCTTTCGCAAGAGGAAGGAAGTTTTTAAAGTAATTTTCTTGGAGTATTTCGCCCGTACCTACGTAGTTGGGGCCTCTTCTATACATCGGTAAGAAAAAGACAACTCCAAATAAATTGGGATAAGGGCAGTAGAATGATGATGATTAAAAAAATTAAATAGAAAAAAGAATGGATAGAAATTTATATATTTACTAGCTGAGCCCCGCGGTTTCACCCGCATAAGTCTCGATCCCGTAGGAATATCGGGATAAAAAGTATTATATGTGTTGATCCTGGTTGTAAATTATCTGTGTGTCAAATTTCATCAAAATTGGTCCAGCCGTTTGAGCGTGAAGAAGTAAGAAACATACACACACAAACACACACACTCTCAAACATTCGCCTTTATAATATTTGTAATTTATATGGTGTACATAATAAAGAGTATTCCATTCTATGATTCATCATTCTATCGTCATCAGTATTCACCCTTTCTAGGCTTGAAATCAGACAATCCATTCATCAACCACCACTCATCTAAAACGTTACTTTATTGTAATAGTCTTCTTCTTCGTGTTGCGGCAAACCACATCTGCCGTATGCCTCTCCAGAATTGGGCCAAAGTAGCCTCAGATAGATCGCAGTAGGCCCAGAAGGAGATGGCGTGACGACTCAGACTCCTCCTACCTATCGGATTAGGCTCTAATTTAACCCTACAATGCATAGTGTCCCACATATGGGACATACCGAAAAATGTCTTATATTTTAAATATCGATCCAAGTAGCGTGATCTAGTGTTGACAAGATTAACTATTATGTATTTGAGTTTCGAATTTAGTACCATATATTTTGGATAGATCTGTAGATAAACATTTATATATGTTTTCTTCAAATCGGTAGGTACTTTGAATGCGATTAACGAGCGGGGTATAATAATCGCAAAAAAAAGTTTATTATCTTAAATCTATACAATTAAGTTGCCGGGACTTCCCAGAAAGTAATCCGAAGATACTTGTGATGGGATAAAACAAGGCAAACAACCAACACAACACAACAAGACACAACACAACACAACACAACACAACAACACAACACAACACAACTATTAAAACAAGGCGGAAATTCAGGAAAATAAAAATAATTAATTTACTCTAACATTTGTTCTTATTTATTCTGAGGCGGTGCGAAGTTCGCCGGGTCAGCTAGTATAGTAATATTCCAAACCTCATATTAGTGACGGTGGCTTGCTTATAAGGGTGGTCGCTCTCGAGCCACGTGTAGTAGTGTCCCGTGGTTGTGGTGCATTCCTCTAAGTTCGGGACAAGCAAGTTCATTGCCGCAACGTGCGGGAGTAGCTTGTGAATCATCTCCAGTATTTTGATGACGCTCTGTAAGGTCAATTATTAAAATCGTTTAAGTATTAAAAAAAAACAATGAGTTTTAACAAAACAAAAACAAAAAATCTGACAATATAATTGTGCATTCCCAAGCCTTCTTTATTGAGAACGACATAATAAACTTTTTATGAATTCCATGTAGAAATTAATAACGCGAGCGAACCCCAAAAACCTACACCCGACGCATGAAGTAAAGACGCTGCGTCAATATGACGTTATTTTCAACACAACCATGTGTATAGCGCTACAAGGGCATTTTGGCGCGTGGCCAAATTCGGAACTAACGCCGCAATCTTTTTTTATTAATAAATGTCAAGTGACAGTTCACAAAACAATTGCACAAATGTTTTTCTTTTTTTTTTTTTTTTTTAATTTCGTTCGCCTTTAGAAAAGGCAGGCATCGATCTATAGACCATTCAGCCTCAAATGTTTTTCAACAACGCCTCTTTGACAACGTCGTCCTAACGTAGCAGTGTTTGCGGTGCCAACCAACGCCAGATGCGAAGGCGTTCTTACAGCAATAAAGAGTTTATCATTGAGGCAAGAATTAAACGTAATCAAAACACTTTTCACCTTAGAATCATCAACACCGTCCAAGTTGGCGAGAGTGTACGGGATCAGAATATTGATAGCCGGTGATGTTTGCAAGACACTGGCATTTCTCCTCAAGTCTTCAGCAGTGAGCTCGTTGCGAAGAGTACAGAACAACTCGGCTGTTCGCTCCATTACAATAGAGGCCACGCGAAGGGTGATGGAGCGGAGCGAGCAGAGCAAACTGTCGGTCGATTCCGAAGAGTTTGACAAGGTTTTTGATGAGCTGAAGAAGAATTATTTGAACTGTGTAATGTTTGAGTTTTCTAAAATCTCGTTATTCCTTTATATAAACTATCGTCAATAGAAAGATGTCATAATAGAAACAAGTATTACAAAAGTACCTAAGTAGTACTTACTTAGTATTACAAAAGTACCTTCACGTATTACAATTCAATGTTTCAGTAAACATACCCATAATAAACCAGGTTAGGTATCTGCCCCCTTGCTAACGTGGTGCCGTTGAAGCTGAGTGAGCAGGAGGCGAACCGGAAGGTGGTCCCGTCAGGTCCCTTCACTGACGGTAAGCCGCAGTCACCGTTGGATGTACGCCCTCCGTGGTTACACAGACGTATGGCGTAGCGGAGATCCTCCTATACATCAGAATAAGTAGTTATTAATACTAGCCTAATATTATCCCACTGCAGGGTAAAAGCCTCTTCTACACTAATATTATAAAGAGGAAAGATTTGTATTTTTGTATGTATGTTTGTAACGAATAAACTCAAAAACTACTGGACCGATTTATAAAAAAAATCACCATTAGAATGCTACACTATCCCTGAGCTTATATTTATTACTGGAAAAAATTAGGGGTCCCTACTAAAACTTCAATAATGTAACCCATGGTGTAAAAAAATTACCCATAAAATGTCTTGTCTTTGTCTTTCTTTTGTATTGAGTATTGAAACTATTGATGATAGAACAAAAAAATGTTCTACATAAAAACTTCGCGATACCATATGTCCAAACTATTGTAGCTATGTCACTATAACTACTTTTTTTAATTTTAAAAGTTGATAGAAATACCGACCAAAATTAGACCATGTTAACCATACCTTTATATTAATCGTTATCTAAATAAATCATTTCGTATTCAAGACTGTTTCAATACCTGTAGATTATTTTTTGAATTATTCATATCGGTCATTCCATTCAAAAGATATTACGAATTTAAAAATGTCAATCCAAACAAAAGTGGCCGGTATAGCCCCACGCAGCGCAGCGGGAAAATTATAATATGTTTGTTACTTATTCGAGCAAAAAGTAATGAACCGATTGCGATGAAACTTGATAGGTACATAGCTTTTACTTAAATCTCTTACTTTTTATACCGATATTCCCACGGAATCTAAACTTACGCGGGTGAAGCCGCGAGGTGCAGCTAGTGTCATATAAAGAAGGCACGAGCATTTATCACCATGCATCAGTACCGTACACCGTGCACCGAATGATAAAAAAGTATCGAATAAACGTTCATTCCTATGTAATTTTTTCGGTGTCTTGTGAACGTAGGAATGAAAGAAAAATTAACTTTCACTCGAGTGAAGTGTCTGCTGTTTAGAGAAAGATTTTGTGTTCCACGACCTGTATAGAAGTCAAAAATATAAGTTACCTTCAAAGGAATAGGTCGCTCGAACTTGATTTGTATCATGTCATGTTGCAGGTCTGCTGCGGTGAAGTTTCCGTGCGTGGTCTCCACGCTCACCCAGCAGTGCGTCGGGTTGGCTTCATCGGCTGATGCACGGAGCTGTTACGAGAAAGTACGCGGTTAACATACTTAGAGGACTTCCATAAATACTGTGAAGACATATTATGTAAAACTTAACATGAAATGTAACATACGTTGAAACGAAATACCGTTCAAATATGCAATGCAACATGAAATGTAACACACGTTGTAATCAAAGAAGAACCACCTCAAGTAAAAATATTGTTTGGTTTGTTCTTCTTTCGCGCAATAACGCAGCAACGGATCGTCGTATTTTTTGTAATTTATGGCCCGGGTAGTCATAGGTTGCTTTTTAACCCCTGAAAAAGCCCTATCAAAGCCACAAAGCTGAATTTCTCTCACCCGTACATCGTGCAGTAACTCGAGCGAGTACTCGTAGTTGCCAAGGCCGCCGTATACGCTGACTCCGACGAGCGTGATGCCGGCGCGGTCAACCGTGAAGCAGATGGCGTCCGGACTGCCATTACCGGTGTTCCAAGCCCGGGACTGGTTCACACGCATGAAACGTGATGGGGTTACTAAGTTGTTCACCGTGTTGGAGTCGGTGTCCTCCTGTAATGAGAAATTAAACATTATTGACGCACGAGCGTATGCATGTCGGGACGGGAGTTGACAACACTGCAGGACGCTCTTCTTGCCAACGAGCGAACCAAACATTCGGCCTTATTCGACCACGAATATATTTAGTCACTTAAAACTATTAAAAAGACCGTTATTATACATTTTACCTTTATTAAAACAAAGTTTCATTGTATTTATAAATTAGATTCCACCCGCCAACACGTACCCGACTTCGACAGGCTTGGTGTGAAAGCAGAGAAATTTCTTATACATTGTCGGAAAACTTATCTGCGCCTGTGATCAGTGATCATTTGTAGCACATGTTTTTGGCCTCCTGTCCGGACTTGATCCTGGCTTGTTATTTTTCCTCGCTTTTCGAATAAAGGGGGGACATTATTTCTAGGAAATAATCTCTCACCACCCTAGGTTGACTGGTAGAGAATGCCTAAGGCATTAAGTCCGCTTTTGTACCTTTTGTGCGAAAAGTTTAAATAAATAAATAAATAATAAAAGTAAAATGACCGGATTTTTGTTTTTTGCAAATGTCCTGCTATTTCTTAGATCTTTTAAAATTTTGGAATGGTAACCATAAACAGTTGGGTCAAACGTCGAATGACAAGTCGCCCTATAGGGGAAGATGGTAACAAAACTCACTCGAATGTTTGTGGCACTAGTAGATAGTTCGGCCACGATCCTCGCAGCAAGTTTGCAGCAAAACTCCGACAGTTTCTCATACTGCTTGATCTCGCCGTGATCGTGCGGCTGTCCGCACTGACGTGTCATCATCTGCTGCTTGATGGGAATCATCACGATGTCTAACATACGTGGTATCACGTCTAGTAAGTGCCATTCGGTATGGTTTGGCTTGGTGTCTGCTGGGTCCGGTTGCTGTAAAAGTAAGTTGCCACAATATAATTATTTTCATTGAGTAATAAAACCGGGAAAAGACTGAAACCTTTGTCGGGTAAAAGTACTCTGGAGCAGACTTTATATGATGACATGGACACTTGCTTTGTTAACTTTTTTTATGTTTGAAACTAATTCTTCTTTTAGTCTTTAGAATAGTATAGAATAGAATACTCTTTATTATACATTTTCATTTTTCATTATGTACACCATATAAATTATAGACATAAATATAGTTTTTTTTTTTTAAATAGCAATTATTAAGGTAAACGGTTAAATACATTTAACCGTTTTAAATAACTAAAATAAATACTGAAGTTTTCGTGATGATAGTGAGCAAAGATAATGTTGTAAATATTCACCAGTGTATTTACAAATTTTATAGTAAAAGGTTGCCATTTACAGAAACAAATAAACTTACCTTCGGGGTATCTCTATTGTTGGCCCTAGGAGGTATCGGGGGCGGTTTCTGCGCGTGGGACGATCTCGGAACTGTTGCCGATTTAGAAGGAACTTCCTTGAGTACCTATTTAACATTAAAAAAAGAATATTAGTTCGCTAAGGAATTCTCTATTGCAAGATATTTGTTCAGTACGAAATACGTTCAAGAATTTGTGCAAGAATAACGTTGAGACTGCACGAATTCTTTGCTGGATGTTCGTTGTATGGTTGCTAAATAGTTCAATCACAGTTATTTTCATTCGTACCTTGCTGTCAGGTCGCCGGTTCTCGTGTGTGTTGATATAGCACTGTGTAACCGGTACAACGTATTGTAACACGTCACGCAAACTTCGCGACGCGCACATTGCAGCGCATGTTGCAGTCAGTTCACGAATCTGTGATGGCGGCACTACACCTTCCTGTAAGTTTATTAATATTTGTGGGCAAGAATATTAATTTGAAATCGATGCTATAGTATCCAAGCGTTAATATGTTGTATCGAGCTTTAGAAAAAAGACGTCACGCAGAGACGATACTCTACAAATAGGACCTCTTTTTTACATTCTATGAGCTATGTTTATCATGTTTATGGACATTTCATTAGACGACTTACCTTGACGTTAAACAACATAGCGCAGAGATGATTCCATTTCAGTGTAGGAGTAGGAAAGAAGGCATGGAAGCAAGCTGTTATGGTCTCATGAGCTTCTTTGAGGATCGACGTAGTCAATTCCAAAGCAAACTGTACGTAACAGACTCTGTGAGCTTTGCTTTTCCCCGGTTTTCTAGGCAACATGGAGCAGGTTGGTGTCTGGTCCGCCACTATCGCCTGAATCAGATTCCTTACTTCAGCAATAGCTTCGAAGTATGACATGTACTCATGTGAGTTCCGCTTCCTATTATTTTGGGGGTATATCTCATTGATGTAAGACCGCACCAGTCTCAAGCATGCCCTGATAACGTACACCAGTCTCTTCTGATGCTTCATTACGGTCAACTTCTGGTAGTTAATCGGGACCAGTCCATTTGTTTCCAGAATTATTTCTTTGAAGGTATCCCAGCTCCATTGTAGCAGGGTTATGAGCGATTTGAAGCACGGTACAGTCACTTTTCTGGACAAGTTTTTAGATAGAGCTACGATCGGTTCCCCAAAGTCAACTATTTTTAAAGGTAACGCGTGGTCTGGGCTGACGGTGTTGTAGATAAAAGACGGGATTTGCCCAGCGTTCACATCAGTGCCGTTGTTAGATTTCTTGGAGGTTTTGAAATGAAAACCTATTTCATCGTTGATGACCATTGCCTGGCCAGATGAGCCGCAATCCGAGGACGGTCCACTTATGCACGCCCATGCGACATACCATCGGTTTGCCTGCAAAGAAGATGAATATCTTATATGACTACTGAAATATCTGCCAGAATGTAAGTAAAACTATCACACGACCACGAGTCATGTATGAAGATGAAATAATAAGTATACCCCAAGGCAAGCCAGGCGCAATCCGCACTTTAGGTATGTAGCTACAAGTACGCGGCGGGCTGGACTTGCCCGGCCAATTCAGTAGGGCTGCCGCGCGCCGGCCGGTTCGCAAGTTAGTTCGATACTCACTCACGCGCCGCGTCGCGTCTAACGTAACTATAAATTACCTATATCAGCACCCGAATTCTAAGGCGTTCAGTCCGATACTGATGATCGACATGACTATGCCTGTCACTGTCTTAATGAGACACGCTGAGCGAGACGGAGATAACCCTTCCGATCATCGGTATTGGATCGAATACCTAGAATCCGGGAATCTAATATTTATCTTCCGTGCTTTTCTTAAATAAATAGAAAGAAAAAGATGCAGTGAACTTAAATTTTAGTTTAGTTTTTGAACAAGTGAATCGGCGCCAATCCTATTATACATCCTAGTAATATTACAAATGTGAAAGTTTGTGAAGATGTTTAGATGTTTGTTACTCAATCACGCAAAAACTACTGAACGGATTTGGATAAAATTTAGTACAAATATAGTTTATAACCAGGATTAACACATAGGATACTTTTTATCCCGATATTCCCACGGAATCGAAACTTATGCGGCTGTAACCGCGGGGCGCTGCTAGTGTAGAATAAAATAGTTTTCTGATCTACATACTACTAAGTAAACACCGAGCCTATGTTTATTTGAAGTCATTTGATCAAAAAACAGAGAGTTATAGGCACATAACTGGTAATAACATATTCCGATTAATTATTCTTTAAAAGAAGAAGACTCTAACGTAGTCAAAAGGTATAAGAGTTACGCGATAGAAAGAGAGGCAACTTTTAACTGAATATAACTACAGGTAATCAGCGCTGTGCGACCTGAATTGCACTTTATGGTGTCGTAGCAAGAGTCGCTATTCCTTTTAATGATTTTGCGGAGTGAATCTCCTGTACTTCTAATATTATGTATTTTGTGACATTACACGAAAGTGAAAAAACTGTGTACTCATAAATACAATAAAAGTATAAAAAGGTACATATGTAACGTATTTTATTTTTCTTTCCGGACAGCCCTAGTACTCTGTCAAGCGGCGTAGGTAAGTTGTGGACGAGAAAGGACACAAAGTAATAACAACTCTCAAGAGCGGCGATTAAGTGCAATTTAGCTTGCGCGTTGGCGGGGATGTGATTTTGTGGGGATATTATAAAGGCGTCTTCTGTACGATAGTACTATTAGTTATTCAGTGGCCAAGGTCTGTAACAGCAGCAGTCATAAAACGCGGGAGCGAGATGACATGAGAGTTTTAGAAATTCCTACTTCATATTCACTGTCCCACTCGCAGGTTTACTGTTACCGTGGTAAAGAATTTATTTAAATATATTTACAATAATCTACTTAGTACTTGGTACCTGCAGGTCGCACCTCACTCAGTTTAGTTAACGCTCTTAGACAATTCATATTGTGTGCAAAAGAAAAATACGAATTGCATATTGTGATATTGCAAACCTCGTGGTAATAAAAACGAGTGAATTGACTACGGCTTATATGCGTTAGTATTTTATCATTTACAGAGTATTTTGATAAAAAATAATAGATGTTTATGTTTAATAATAGATTCTTAGATGTCATTTTATTCGACGGTTGGTAAGGTAAAAATGTATTGTATAAAACTTAGCTATTATATAATTTTCCTATATTATGCTAGACGGCGTCACCGTATTTATTCTTATAGCCTCTTTATAGTATCTTAAATCTCTGAGAGTTTTGGGGGACTGTCTTATGTAATTTTGACGTTTGAAAAGTGCTGATTCTCAGCCTAATTTGAATAAATGACTTTTGGTTTCTAAGACTGCCACGAATCAAAATTGCAATGGTCTCACTCACCGCCAGCGGTATAGGGTTGTCAAACATGACAGGGAAGCGATCTCTAGGCGGACACTCGTACACGATCTCGTCGCTCTCGGTCAACAGTTCACCGTCGCCCTCTTGATCGCCGCCTTCCATTCCAATGTCATACAGCTTCACTTTAGCTGTGTAGTCGCCACGACCGCCGTATAGGCCTATACCAGCTGGAAAAAATATTATAAATTCGACAATTGTTTGACGGTGATGATACAATTTTTATTCATATAATGAGAAGTACATATAAGAAGTATCGAAACGTAACGACTATGAGTTACGAGCTTAACTTTGTCTTACCCAGTAAGATATCAGTGTCAGACATGAAACGAATGGCTTCAACGGAATGTCCCGAGTAGCCCCAACCGCCGCCGTTACTATCAAACCTGTTCACAGTCTGATAGTCTTCCTTAACTGGAAGTATCGGTGACCCCAAGCTATCTCTTTTGCTATCTGACGAATGCAACCTAAACAGAAAATTAAACTATAGTTCTCTGTTCATAGAATTATAATAAGTTACAATAAATAAAATGTGTATACGGTGAACCAATATTGCAGAACATTGTTTGAGTAACATGTCTTCGATATGCTGGATACCTGTTGCTGGCAACATTGCATAATACATGACATGTATGTATATGACATGTATTTATGTACACACAGTAAAAAACATATGCATATGACATAGTAATAATTTTAGTACAAAGGTACTGCTTATTTCTTAAGAAATTTCTTCCAGCAGACCTGCGAAAGGAGAAGTAAAAAAGAAATGTAGACAATAGTGTGCGAGAACATGAAGAGAAAAATATGAATGTGTGAAGTCTAAAAGTAACATATTAAATATACCTACACATATAATGCGAAAATTAATGTTTTCAGGAACGAAAAATCATGTTGCTGAAACAATGTTGTGTTACTTTATCGCGGCTTAACGATAACCTTCGACATACCTGATGTCATGAGCGTAATTCAAAGAATCCAAACAACCCAAAAGATGCAAGGCAGCATGCATCCTTGTGACATAGCAGCCAGATGTCGATGGTATAGCTAACTCCTGGTTTAACACCGACATATTTGACAGAGCGACGTTATCTGTCGGTCTATCTTCTTCACGGCATGACAGGTCAAAATTCTCCAAGTTCTTAAAATCTTCCAAGCGTTTCATGCTTCCGTAGTTCGGGTACTCAAACTCGCCCTCACCGAAGTAAGATTCAGGATCATTGCAACATTTTTGGAGTTTGTGCGAGTCGAAAGCTAAGATGTTGTAGCATTTCATGACCCTCATTTGTGGCTGGTAACACCAGAGAACGTCGTACAAAGGGTCTAGGCAAGCGAGACTGTTGACAAAGTCCACTTGTTCGGAACCCGTCCATGTGTTGCATGTGCCATCCATTTTGTTTATCGTAATGCATTTGAATGTATGTTCTGGCCGGTTTGGTAGGATTACTGAAAAAAATAATTTATAGTTATAGCAGTTGTTTTGTGTGCTCCGTAACAAAATGGAAAAAATAGGGAACTTTATGGTGCGGCTTTGTTTGTTTGTCACAGCTGCTTATTTCAGGAACTACATAATATAAAATGACTCTCAAAGTTACGTTTACTATAATAATGATTGTGTGACAGGAATAAATAACAACAGCCATTCAAATCACTTGAAGTCAGTCAGACAGTGCTAGCAATTTTTTTAATTTATCATCATCTGTCTAGCCTTTTCCCAGCTATGTTGGGGTCGGCTTCCAGTCTAACCGGATGCAGCTGAATACCAGTATTTTACATTGATCGACTGCCTATATGACCTCCAGAACCCGGTTACAGGAATAAATAACAACGGCCATTCAAATCACTTGCAGTCAGTCTGAGTGTGCTAGCATTTTTTTTAAATTTATAAGCCTTTTCAAAATCGACTGATAACGACTTTCAAGGTAATATTGTCACACATGACCAGTAATACTTGTTTTTTAAATAATCAGTGTACCATAATCAACCTATAACATTCCTACTGCTGGGAAACAGGCCACCTCTCGGTGAGAGGGAGTGGGCTGTAATCCACCACGCGGGTCCAGTGAGGGTTGGTAGATGACACATGTCTTCGAATTTAGTTCTAGGACATGCTTTTTGAATTTTGTGTAGTATTTCTTATTGTGAATATGTCTGTTTCTGTTGACTTGAATTTCTGTCTGTAATTTTGTGCATGTTTTTCCCAAACGCCGTAAGAAATGTGTAAAATACTTACTGATAGTATTAGTATTAGATGTAATTGTTGAACTGAACAGCGTGTCCGTCTTGATAAGCGCCTGGGACACTTGGACGAAGGTCTGGTCTCCCGAGGCAGACACCCATACTGCCTTGCAAGAGTGGCGCGGGCCCAAGCGGGGAACTCGGCCGGGAGTCGCGTACCAGATAGGACTGCGGTCTGCTCTTAGAGGCTCCTCCATGCGAGGACGACCAAGCGAACCTTTCTGATGGTGGAAAGAAGAGTCGAATATTATAGGGATAGATCTCGAGCATTTTACTTTTTATGAATTTTGAACACCAGACGATGCGACCCCTAGCCGGATAAATATGGAGTATATAACTATAAGTGACGTATTATTAATATGCCGAAATAATAAATTTGTGGATAAAAAAAAATGGTTGTCTGTCGGTTTACGGACTATAATTTTACGTGAAAACGTCATAGTGGAAGAGAGATAGATGCGTCACAAGCCGAACGCTTAGGCCGATCGTGCCTCTCTATGGCATGTTCCGCGCTCTCGCTTGCACGCTAGGCTCAGGCAGAACGTGACAATGAGTCATGATTTTTCGTGCGTGCAGTCGGCGTTCATCGATTTATAAGACGTTATCACGTCAATAAAACTTACTTTTATCACAACAACTACAAACTAGATGGACCGTTGATCTGAAAGAAGTTAGGTAGGAAGGAAGGCTGTGTAATGAACACACGCCTTCTTAAAACTACAGACAACCTCTTCGAACCTATAGAACGCCACCTACTACTACCCTTACATAACTTCGTTTACGTCAGTCGCGAGTACTACGCACCTGACTTTTCGGAAGAACATCACCAATAAGGTCATTATGTACCCCTTCTAGGGCATCCCGGCATTTCCACTCACAATGAATAAATGTCAATAATGATGATGACGATGAAGACTACAAACCTGATAATTGCCGAACGTGTAAAGCTCTCCCTCTTTAGAAAGCACTGCGGTGTGATTGCTGCCGGCGGTGACGCTCATGGCCTTAGGCAAGCGCACGCGCACAATTTTATGATGAACTGCTGTGTCGCCGGCGCCCAGCTGGCCGTACTGGTTCGAACCGAAGGTTAGTACTTCACCTAGGAACAAATATTACAATCAACAAATACATCTAATAAATAAACTAATTCTTGGTTAAGATCATTCATTTATTGTATTTTAACCCAGTTTATCTACACCCATGCTATCCTCTTATAAGTTTCTGAAACAGTTAGCTTATTGACAAAATTAAAACAACCAGTGTCATAGTAACCATAATACTCAAACGAGTGTTATAATGTTGTACTAAATTTCATTATGCAACTCCTTTACTTTTTAGACCCCTTCCTTACTCATCAAACAGTCACATTCTCACTACTCAATTCGTGGTATCTTTATGATTTTCAAAAAAAAAAGAACATTGTCATACACTGCGCCGTAATTAAAAAAAAAACTTATAGGTTATTCAAATTCACGTCGCATCCCGCCATTTTTGTTCGATATTAGTATTGCAAAAAATTAATACATTGTTTGTATTAGATACTCAGCAATTAATCTTTCCATGAATTTACATAGAGTTCTTAGAAGACTGTACAACTACCTACCCTATGGTTTCAGAACCTTTTATAGAGGATTCATATCAGGGGTGTAGATAAAATCTTGTATGCAACTGTACATAATTAGGTATTAAAACACTCATGTTATACTACTACTATCACACGATGCGTGTTTTAATACCCCTTATTATACAATAGTTGCATAAATATCTATTATTTACCACAGAGTAGCCAGAGTATCAATGAGTGAAATTATGCCATTTATTTCATGGCATATTGAAGGGATCGAAATCTTGGAGCCTAGTCAATTTTTAAACAATAATCTTATTACAACTGCTGGTCGATTCTGTAAAAATCTCACCGTGAAATCATAAGTGAAGTTAGCAGTGTCAATAGTGTTAATCCCTAATGACAGCTCACTCCCTAATGACAACTTCACCCAAGTTTTCACGGTGAGATGGTTACAGAATCGCACGGCTGGTACAATTATGTTGAAGGACGTAAAACCTATCGGGCTTTTTTTTTTAAAGTTAAGATCAACGTCTGCTTAACCATGCATTTTGACGTTCAAACTTTACTTAACTTTAAGCAACGTTTATGTATAAACCCTATTACATTGTTGTAGATCTTTTGGCGCGCGAATGACGTTGACAGTGGAGCGCTGTTGATAGACATTTATGAATTTTTTTTGTGAAAAGTCGCTAGAAATGTATTCAAAAACAATATGGCGGTGTTACTTCCTATTTCGTCCACGCCCCAAAGTATTTGGCGATGGTTTCGTTAACTTACCATGCTCAGTGAGTAACACAGTGTGATGCAGGCCGCATGCTACGGCGACAATGCGGTGCCCACCAGGTATGGCGATACGGGCAGGCGGCAAACAGGACACTTTGATACTGGCATCGCGATCTACCTCGGAGCTGGCTGCCTGGCTTTCGTACACCGTGAAGCGGACGTTTTCTTTATCTAGTAAAAGAAAAAAAAAAACATATATTTTGTCTGTTAATTTGACTATATTGCGTACATTGAGCCTTTTACTGTACATTACCCCTTGCAATCCATTAGAATTCACCATCCGTTTGATCAACACATAAACTAACTTGAAGAGGCCGGGAGTTGAAGACTAGCTCAGTGTACTACTGAGCTGATTACTTGATGAAGTCGTCAAAATTGATTCTTGTATAGTTGCACAATCTATGGTTTATCAAATAATAAATAAAAATATATCTAAGCTTTGATTTGTCTACTTCACACTTACTTATAAGCAAACAACTAGCGCATCTAGTCAACTGACTATTTTTCCTATTTTATTTTACAACCTAGCTTACATCTACGAAACATAATAGAATGCTCACCACTCCTTGAATCTAGCATAGCGAAGACTTCAGCGATGTCATCAAGATCTGTGACAGAAGGCTCGTTTTGAACGATTGCCTGCCTACTTAGCTACTTTAACATAATTTTCTAATAGGCCCACGATTTCGTTCGCATACGAAGATATTATCAATTCCCATGATATCAGCTCAATTTGATTCCGCCTACTTCACCTTAAAATGAATCCGGCATGAGCAGTTTGAGTATGCTCTGTGTACTCACTAATTGTCAAAGTCAGTTTTTTTTATTCATTAGTATGGTTACTAATGAATAAAAATACTTTGACTTTTATACAACGTGTAACGTTAAATGCGCAAAACCTCAGACACCCCAAATGATTTTTAATTCAATTGACCTATTTCAGAGAGAAAATAAGTCATTAAAAAATTGTAAAGGTTTTATGTGCTGTTTTAGTTTTACTGGCCATTCTGATCGTTTCTTGCGTCTGCGACGACGCTTAATCGAGGGAGGAGTCGTCACCGGGCCGCTGCGCCGCGCTGACATTGCGTTGCTTGACCTATTAATAAATAGACACGGCAACGTTTTTAATGAAGATTTTTTGAAAAATGTGACCTATATTAAAAAGTGGTTCAATTAATTCTGCTCGTTATTGTGATCAAACTATTTTCATGTTGTGCGCATTTAACGTTACACGTTGTATTTTGTTACCTGTACAAACTTATGTCAATATAATATAGATTTCTTGAGATTGCTCACCGCTTTTTTTGTCCACTCTTGCGGAGGCACCTCCACAGACGTTATCAAGATCTGCGATAATGATGTGACATGCTTTAGTATGACTGCTTATCCTTTTACATAGATTATAATTAATTATATTTGGCGCAATATGGCCCATAGTTATAACAAGTTCCAAATTAAATAGCGCGGGAGTTATTGGGCCACTTTTTCATCCCAGTTTAATCAATAGCAAAAAAATGTTGTAAATTTTAATGTGCAAAAAGTCCCGATTCTGTCGAATTTGAATAAACGATTTCAGAATTTGTTAGGACCTAAATCAAGGAATCTGAACCTTAAGAATCCATAGAATCTTTCCAACCTTAACAAAGAACTCTTAAACCTGTGATTACCAGCATTAGCAAGTTTGTATAAACCGAACCTAGAGACCTACGTAACATAAAGAACGCTTACCGTTTTTCCTGTCGACTCTAGCCGAGGGTCCGCCACAGGCGTTATCAAGACCTGTGATAGTGACATGAAGACATGTTTAGTACCACTGCTTATTGGGGTTATAAGATTATTAACTTGTTACCTATCTGCATTTATAGTGAGGCATAGAAAACTGCGATATCTAGAGTTGATCTAATAACTGAAGGTATTGATAGTGCAGTCTTTATCCTTTGCACCATAAAAACTGTTTGCCTAGTTCTGCTTATCAGCTGACTAGAGGGATTAGCTCGTCTTT
Organism: Eremobia ochroleuca; assembly: GCA_949629135.1. Lineage (NCBI taxonomy): Eukaryota > Metazoa > Arthropoda > Insecta > Lepidoptera > Noctuidae > Eremobia > Eremobia ochroleuca. The sequence continues at coordinate 26,703,041 of OX451384.1, read as the reverse complement.
AGCTGTCCTACAAACAAACATAAACACACACCTTTTTCCACCTTTTTCCGATGGGGGTAAGGAGAAACTACAGAACGCCACCAGCTACGATCCTAACATATCCTCCTCCTCCTCTTGCTTTTATCTTTCCTGATGGAAGCATAACTTTTCCTAGATCTATTCGAACTTATGGCTATGTGTGTATAACAGAGAGATTGCTCACCGCTTATTTGGTCGACTTTAGCAGAGGCTTCTCCGACATCGTCAAGATCTGTGGTACGACGGAATCACATTTAGGATGTTAGGACGACTGTCCACACGAAATTATGTTCGTAAAACAGTGTTCTTCGATTGCGTCGAAATATTTTTGGTCGAATTTCATTGTGCGAACCGTTGTTAGAAAAATTTTTGCCTGCCTCTGCCGGAATCATTGGTGCCGCATTTCATTAAAAACGTTTAACAGGCCTCTGCAAGTTGGCTTCGGACCCTCGTACGCCTTCTAAAGGTCCGGGTTTTGAGAAATGTCAAAAGACGTAAAAATAAACTCACATACACAAACAGCCAGACCTTTGTATCATACATACCATAGTCATGGTCGTATTCTATATTTTCGTGTGTGTTACTTTATATCGAAGTTATAAACTGTATTACTACGCGTGAGAAGAAGCGAGCGATTGACGAAAAAGCGAAAGCATACTTGTGTAACGTGGTCAATTTTTTCGGGTTGTTTCGCCAGTATGTTGCGTAAGTAAAACCTTTAAAATTTCTAACACAACAAATATAATTTACTACATTGAATTACAAAATGATGAAACGAAATGATGTTTATTTATGTAAGTAGATCTTTCAAAACACTGATCACTGAGGAGTAATGCCGAAACAAACCCAGAAGCCATGGTCTCCTACAGCTTACAAAAACGATCAGCGAATATGAAGCGGTCAACCATTTCAGCGAAATGAAAATCGGCCAAAAGTAATTCGGTAGAAAACCCAATAAAATACATGTTTTTAAAATAAGCATTTAAAATGGTAAACCCTCCGTATACCAATACGGGGGGTTTACCATTTTAAGGGCTGATTTTTCAATCGACAGATAATATTTATTCATGGAATAAAATTGACGTCTGACAGATTTTTTATGGAAGAACTGTCAAAAAATAAAAATTATTTCTCAGATAAAATTAATTGGCGTTGGAAATTCAGCCCTAAATAAAGTAAAAAGGCAAAGTTTTATATTATCTTGATAATCTAAAACTTTGCCTTTTTCTCCAAATCTGTTTGAGGCTAACATTAAAGTCTTGCAATATTTATGGTAAAGTTTTTTTTTTTTATATATCAGAAAACTGACCATTTCTGGAGTCGGGCCTGGCCGAAGCCTCGCCATCATCATCAAGGTCTGTGACAGTGACAGTGGAGGGTCGCTCTGGACGACTTGCCACGACAAACGCGTCGGCGCATCGGCGGCAAACACCGCACACGGCGCAACCGCTGTCGCCTTCGCCACATCCGCATTTTCTGTTGTTGAGGGAAATATTGGCGTTGTAATTAAAAGAGAGATCCAATGTAGAGCTGGTACAACAATGGAAGGAATTGCCTATATTGTATTACTATGATTACAACATTATAGAATAACAACTATATTTAAGACATCTCCATTTTCACAAATGTCGATTTCCGACCGAAGTAGGTAAACCGATAGTCCCTATCGGGTCTTCATAGAAACGCGCAGTGAAAGGCGCACTAATACAAAGCCCGGCAGTACAAAACTTAGAAACATTGCCTCTGCAGTGCGCTTTTCGTGCTAATTCGGAATCACGAAGTTTATCGAAGTGCATACTTTTTCAGGTATACCTGTATAATATTATATCTCTCTATGGCGAAAATGGGCTTTTGTATGACTTCTGCACTGGATGAATGGAATGGTATCATACTTTCAACACGATGTCCCGGCACTAAACAAATTAAATATCAGAAGTGGAACAATAGTGTTTCTGACAATTATGTGGTCTCTCTCTCTCTCCCTCTCTCCCCCTATCTCCCTCCCTCTCTCCCCCCTATCTCCCTCTCTCTCCCTCTCTCTCCCTCTCTCTCTCTCTCTCTCTCTCTTAGGGTTCTCGTTTGGTTAGAGACAAATAAACTTTTTATTTCTTTGGAAAACTAGCTAATTGCGTAACACGCTCTCAATCACAATCCGAATGATTTCAAAGGAAATTGCTAATCCATTGCTTTATATGTTTGACAACTTCGTTTGTTCAACCACGTTAACAATGCAGTGAATCCTTAAAATAAAAGGCCATTTGTAAATGTGTTACGCAATTACCCCGCTGTTTGATGACAGACTAGTTCACATTCGTCCATCGTTTCCTAAAATATAAATAAATACGTACTCTCCAGGCACTCTATTGGGCAGGTGCGAGCAGTGGCACGCGCTAGAGAAGCCCGTACAGTCGCGGCACACGACACACACGCGACAGTAATCAGTCGTCCACGTATGTGACGCAGTGCACAATCGGGAGTCTTCCTTGCTTTCACTACGGCGACGAGGTGGATACATCTCTGGAAAAACAATACAAATACAAGGTGTTACAATACCCACCAGATAGCCGTCAACTACTCATTCCGTGTGGTTCAGTACAAAAAAAATGATCACAATGACGGGAAGAAAAGTAACTCTCAGGTTTGTTAAGCGTCTTTTTACACTCCTTATGACTAATTACATACCACCAACGATATTTTTTGCATTCAGCACCTCATTTGAGCCATTAATGGTTAGAAAAATGAAACATCCTTTCTAAGTGCATTTGTATATTACAACAAATGCACTTAGAAAGGAGGTTTCGGACAGCGAAAACATGTTCCGTCACCAATTTTTCTCAGCTTGCGTTTCAATAATTTGGTAAATTATAATGAGTCCAGCCTATTTTTTGGAACGGCCCTTCCACCTTGACTCTAAACTGAACCAAGTAATACAATAACTTACTCTCTTTGGTGTATCCAAATTCGCGTCCACACTGGCCTTTGTTGTTGATGCCAAACGTGTAGACTTGTCCGAAGTTTGTCAAAACAACAGCATGAGCTTTGCCGAGAGCGACCTGGGGAAAATCCATTAGAATTATTAAGTTGAATGCGACTTTCTACTGTCCGATGATCTCCTTTTCAAAGATACGGCCTCTTGTAAATCACGATATTCATGATTTTTACCGAGAAACAACGACTTTCGATCGAATTAAACTTACTTGCACAACCCTCTCGTGACGCAATCCTAGTAGCTGTCCGGCCGAGTCACAGTGTTGCGTGTCTTTGCCGAACATCAGCAAATGTCCCTGCCTCGTCACTAAGGCAGTTGAACCGTTGTTGCATGCGGCATACACAACAAAGTGGCCTTCCGCCTGAAACATAACGTTAAATTAGATTTACGTGTCCAAAATCATCCTCATTATAGCTGCATAAGGATACTCAATACTCATAATTTTAAACCACTTTTGGACCAAATTCATGAGGTCTACAAAAGGGGCGAAATTTTGGGTCATTCTTTGAATACACATTACGTTGCCATCCCAGAGGCCGGCGGCATAGAGTAGTACTACAATTAATCAACATAACATACCAACACGCCTCCATTCTCCAAATGGTTAGGCAGAGGTGTACCTGTAGTACACACACATTCCGCCAGCTACTTTCAAGTCCCATGTAATTTGCCATCATCGATATCACTGGGCCCGCGTGATAGGTCATGGCCCACTCCCTCTCGAAGGGAGTAGGCCTGTGTCCCAGCAGTGGGGACGTTTACACGACATTATAGGCTGATTATGATTATGCCTTTGCCATAAACCGGGCACGAATCCAGACCCTGGGCTGTTACTGTAAATTCCCGATGGTATACCCTGTTCCTGGCCCAGGAATCGAACCAACTATACCACTATTTAATCGTTTGGTGTTACTACTAAAGGTACTTCTCCGGACGAGCTCCTTCAGAAAGCGTTCTCCTGCTACAAAATTATTGACTAGTTCCTTACCTTGAATATCTTCTTGGGGCGACTGGGTTTGGGTTGGCGCCGATGCTTCATGGCGTCACCGTCCTCACCTCGGCGTGCGATGCCCGTGAACAACGCCGTGCCATTGTCCAGCACCAGGACTGCGTGGACACCTTCGTGACCTATCGCCACCTATAATACGAATGAAACTCTTAGAAACGCCTCCGAATGAAGGATTCTGTGAATGAGGGAGTGAATCATAACTTCTTTGTTCAACAATTGAGTAGATGTAGTAGTAAGTGGACTCCCTTTTCTGCACTTCGTCTCCACTCTGTCTCGCATTGGGTCGAATAATTATGCTGAGCGATCGCCATTTTGCGTGGATGTGACGCATATTGTCCCCCAACTTGTTCTTTTGGTGTTTGTGTCCTTTCTCTGCGTCATGTTTACCGCAAATAAACGTTTTTTCTTTTTTTTTTGTATCGAGTATATAATAGTGTATTGTGTAAAGGAAGCGAAACCGGGCGTATCTTACGTCTTGAAGCTGTAGCTATAGTGCGAGTTCGGAGCGTTTGATTTCTACAAACTGTAACTAAAATAACGCACAACCTGAAATCGCAGAAGCAATAATAGGTGTTCCCCACATTTTGTTCGCAAACCTGAAATCGCAAATATTCTAAAAACTATGCTGTAGTCTTACCTGTACTACTTTGCACCTCTTGACGTTGGGTGCTTCATTGCGGGAGAATATAGTTTCCTTCATCAGGGTCCATCGACCGGTTTGAGGCGCAGCTGCCTTGTAGCCAAGACTAGTGCCTTTGCCAGTGTAGTATACCTGAAAGAAGCTTACGTATAAATGCGGGACTGACGTTTTTCCTATTGTGAAGCTAACGATGAGTTTTTTAAGTGCATTTTAATGTTAGTTGTAGCGAAAATTGACTGCAATCGCCAGTTACTTACACATCGGCGTTGTACAGACATTTAAATAAGTTCGTTTTGAATGTAGAGAATTTCAGACACTTGTAAACTTGTAAACATGGCAAGCAGCACCATTAAGAAATGAAATTAAATGAAATTTATATCTGTAAGTAGATTCTTCTAAGACAACAGTAGTTATCGTAAAAATAAAGTAAATCGGTCATATTACTTGCGACTCTTAGGACTACACACCTTTCCGGAAGCAGTAGTCAGAAGCGCAAAGTCTTGTCCTCCGTATATGCTCATGAGGGGATCTTCATCACAATCATCAAGCTGCATCGCTATTGGTGCATCTAACTCCACCGTTCGCCGTGACAATCCATCTTCAAACGGACTTCGGCCGAGAACCAATGTCCTGCGCCTGAGTAGATGCACGTTTATCTCTTTCAGAGACGTCAGCGTGGTGGTAGCTGCGCCTTCGTTCTGTTCCGGCTGTGCGTCAGCGTCATACATCCGGATTGTAAGGTTGTCCTGTAATAATTAACGACATAGTAAGATAATGCCAAAGCCTAGCAAAGCACAATCGCTACAATGTTCGCAATGCTGAAAAAGTCCTACTTTCTGGGATACATATAGTGGGCCGTACCTAATCCACCACGCGGACTCCGCTATATGAATGTTAGCTATGAGTTATCTGAAATACTTACCTATTGAATTGAATCTATTTTATATTCTCATGTCAAATGATTTTTTTGTTTAGGTCAACCAATCACAGCACCTAACGTAAGATCTGAAAACGAGTTGGATTTTTTTTTTTTTTTTGTTAGTTAACCATTCGGAAACGTAACTCTTAAATAAAGTTACACAGCAGCTGGAGAAGAGACGTAGTCCTAACTTTTAACTAAGTGTAAAAATGAACAATTTTACTTACAAAATTTGTTAATAATATCAGTCCGAGTTGTGTTCCGTCCGTAAAAACCGCTGACTTGGGTTCAACCGGGGCCGGCTGGCCGGGTTCCAGTCGTATCATGTTCCTCACTTCCAAAGTCTCTCTATCTATTTCATAAACTTCAGTCTTTTTCCTGCCTATCCTTAGATATAATTTATTCTGCAATATGACAAAGATATAACATTCGTTAAATTTCAGAACTAAAAGTAATAAAAATCACAATACTCTTTCAAATTAATTAGCCTTATCTCACCTTACAATAACCTAGCCAGCCATGCCGATCGCTAGCAAAGAAGTCTGGCTTGTGCAAATAAACATGCTGCCTTATAGAGCTGCCGTACCCTGATCCAATCTTCAGCAGGCCTTTGGACGTAAATACGTATAGGAAGCAGCCGTCGGAAACTAAGGAGCGGACCACAAGCTCGCCCGAGATCAGTTGCGCGGGCAGATCGACGGGGAAGCTGTTGACCAGACACTGGTGGGGGACGCCATAGTTCAACCAGAGGTTGCGGGACGGAGAACCTAGTATCACCGATTGGACGCTCCGCTGGAGAGTGATAAGGTTTGATGGTATCTGTAAATAATAGTGTGTTATAGGAGCAGTCAACCGCGTCTATGGTACCAATTTGACGTTGACAGCGTCATTATGTCATAGCTGTTTGGGTCAGCGCAGACAGCGGCAGCTGCTCGAGCAAAATGCGTCGCGTAAGGGCGCTTGTACACGGTAAGAAAATACGCTGGACCTACGCAAGAATTCGTGTCGTAACTAGAAAATAACTGTGTACACTGCTCACAGAGGCGCATGAAAAAAATCTTGTCTGCGCAAGACACGACGCGGCGAACGTTGTTTCTTGTGTAGAACAGACAAAAATCTTGTCCTGTACACGAAGAATTTGTCTTGTCTGCCGCAGACACGGTAAATTTTCTTACCGTATACAAGCGCCGTAAATGCGGATGTTCGAAGATCCGTGCGAGCGCAAGCAGTCTCGCGGTTCCTCGCGTGCGCTATCGACACCAGAATGATAACATACAGAACACTCAATTATCATCAACCCTCCTTAGAAGTTTTGTCTATGTGGGGTATTTACTCATGTACTGCGGTGGCGACTTATCGCAAGTGTCGACGCGCACAAAATTATATTTCGTACATTGTTTTCAACCTTTTTTTCAGTTGCATTAAAGTCCATTATCAATTAATCAATGAAACTACTCAAGCATCTTGTTGCTCTATCTGCACTGACCATATGGGTAGTGCTAGTGTTACTTCAAACGAGCTGTTGACCGTACAAATCATGGAAACGAATAAGAATGTCTCTGTAGTTAAGTCAAATTCAAATGAAACGAAAAAATAGAGCAAAAAATAAACCAACACATTAGTTTCTTTCGTTTGTTAGTTCTACCTACATACCTGTAGGTCTTGGTCGGAGAGTGCAGGTGAGGACATAATCAGAGATGCCACAGCATTGAGGATGAGTTCAGCTTCTCCTCGGGCAACTGAGAGGGCTATGAGGCAGGAGCTACTGAGAGCAGTCATATTGCTCGGCCGCTCCATCGAACCTCCCGGCCCGCTGCCAGTGGCGACCTCCACAAGCATGGTATGGAGGTTTATTATTATCTAAAAATATAACAAATCTTTAGAAATTTTGACGTAATTGCAGAAGAGCTGTGTAATATCTTCGAATACCGAATATATTTTTTTTAATTTCTTCGGTACCTCCAAGTATATGTGGCGGCGTCATCTACACCGCCACATGCAAACTACGCATCACACTGACGTCACGAAACATTCTGCATCGCGCAGGCGAAGGTCCCCAACTAGCATATACAAAGTGAGCTTTGAGACGGAGCAGTAACCTTAACCGTTATGCCTACAGGAAAACGGCCTTTAGAGAGTTAGTCTCATTTCTTTCAACATGTATGGGATAAGTATTTTGCGATTTCTGAGTTTTCTACCACTGAAACCTCATTTGGTCCGATAGTTTTAAGATCTATATATTAAGAATCAGAATCGATTGGCATCAATCAAAGTGTTTTGTGAAAATTGATAATTTCCTTGATATCTGTACAGTTATTTTAATCTGTTTTTTTTTCCATCAAAATTTCTCAAAAAGTTAGGGACAGTCTCCTAAGAGCGTTTTCCTGCAGCTAAAACGGTTAAGGTATATACCCTTACTGCCCCGTCCCAAAAATCCACCCTGTATACAACGTCCCGACATCAATTTTCGGGCAGTAGCCCACCAAACACAACACCCGTCTGGTGGGAGGATCCTCCGATTTCTATGGAGGATGAGTGAACTTTACACGCTATTCCTCATACCTCTATAAATGGATACTTACGTCAGTAGGTTCTTGCGCCAGTTCTTCAGGCGCATGCCCCTGCAGTACGTCCAGTAAAGCAGTAAGAGCAACTTCACAGAATTGCGCATTTGTTGTCCGCGCTTGCGATATCAGGGAGAAGACGGATTTAAGGCCTATTCCTGTAATCTGTGAACACATGAAAAAACATAATCGTAATTATGTATTCTTAAATATCGATCATTAGAATAGCGACACACCTACGGCGACTGAATGAACGTTTCGGCATCATAAGATGAGATATAGAGAACTTAAAAATCGTTTCAATATAGATGACACACGCACGAAGCTTTCTCTGCTTCGTACTCGGATAGACAAATGCCTAGTATTCATTGGAAAAAAAGGTTGCGCAACATGTTCTCAGCAATATGTTTTTTATGTTGATGCAACATATACTTAATTATTATTCTCAACATTATTTCCAATAAATACGGGGATTTACTTTTATGAACTGTCTCCCAGATATTCTTACCTTTGGTAGTTTGCTCACTGGTAGTTGTGACGAGTCTTCGGTGTCGCTATCATCAGAACAGTCGGCGCTTCCATGGAGGTGCCGCCAGCGTGCGAGTATAGACTTCCGAACGCTGGCGTACACCGCAAAATGTGATGGGTTGGCCAGAAGTGCAGGTGCATAGCAAACCGCAAGTGCACTGGACGCTTTGAGTCGCCGGAGTTTTTCTTTCTTACCGATCCGCTTATGGGATCGCCTTTCTTTCCTAAAATTTGACTTTTGTTTTAGAAAAAATGTAACAAACTTATGAAGGTTTTATTGAAAGTACCAAAACTTAATTAAAATGAGATAACATAAAGATACATCCGTTAAAGACACTGCCTCGCTATTCAAGTGGTTAAACCCGAGCATAAGTGACTGCTGATAGTTACTTTTGTTATCTGACTATCAGCCTTGAAGTCTGGACTTGTGCCTGATTAATGAATGAATGAATATTTGTATTCACTTAAAATTACTTATTGCTAGGTCGATGGCTTCCTAGGTAATGTCAGTGGTCCTTCTTCCTATTAAATTTACTATACACTCCTACCTATGCTTTCGGAGAATAAAGGTGTCACCTAGATCTCGCTACACTTTTGTGACGTTAAACGTCGACGCTTCTGTGTGTTCAATACTTAGGCCCTTTGTACACGGCACGGTTTCTTTACGGCACGCCGTATAAACCGCGCCGTAGAAAATCATGTCCGTCAACAAGCTTCCATAGTGATCCCTACAAAACTGAAACCCGTGCATACACACGGCGTATAAACCGCGACGTAGAGAGAACGTATTCATCAACAAGCATCCATAATGAATGATCCATACAACACTGACGACCGTGCCTACACACGGCGAATAAACCGTAGTTTTACACGGCAAGAAAAACGCGTGTGTTCCCAGAATATTGGTTCACAGAATTTACATTTAATTCCCTTTTCTACGAACAACGTTGCAACACGTAAATTGGTCAGAAATTATTTTAGGTCAGTATCGTTTCTACGAACTTGCATTACAAAAGCTTCCAAATACACAATTTACTATTTTCACGAATAACCTTGCATGGAAGAGATGTATGGAACAACATAGAACCTAGACATCTTGGAACTTGCGCCCTACTTAGTGATGCTGCTTACAGTATGCGACAAACAGGATGCTTGTGTGAATGTGTATATTTAAACACGTACACTACTAAACGGGGTCCTGCAAAAAACCGTACCTGCAAAAAACGGGATCTTGCCGTGGGAAAGGGCCCTAACGGTCACAAAAATGAACGGTATTACGACGAATGGATTTTTTTTTTTTTTTTTCATAATAAATCGGCTAAGTCATTAACAATTTAAATAAATAAATAATTATATTGAGGTCGAAAATCAAATATCTGGTTTTCGACAAAATTATGGATTGGTGGAACCCTTTTCATTCAACAAATAAAAGGCAGATAATTTTCCTGGGGCCGGACTGTAAATAAATTAACTTTCAACAAACAAGGTTACTGAATTTCAGTAGGCAGTTTCTATAATCGACTTTATGACAATCATCATCCAGTTTATTAAGATAGGGTTTAATATTGTAATGTCTATAATGTAGAAAAAACAGGAATGATTGCTAAATACTTCTTTCCCAGTCTTCTGTATATGAAACTACCTTTTGGAAGGGGCAACTAGAATCAATTCTTCTTCTTTTTTCTTGTACATTTTGATGTTCAAAAGTAACTTTCAATGGTCTAGTTGAAAATACAATTTGACTTTAACATGGACATTGTAACTACACTTGCCAAATTATAAACTGTATGCAACAGTTTGCATACAGCCCATCAAACAAAAACTATGATGCATTTATTTAGTCTTTGCCCAGGAGTGGGACATTAACGGCTAAAAATAAAACAAATAATAATAAATAAATGCATTTATTTATTAGGTATACTTGCTATCAAGAATCTCAATCACAACCAAATCAAATAAGAGTGGCTTCCCAAATACGCAGGGTTGGCTTCTAGGCTAACCGGATGCAGTCTAATCAGTATAACCAGTATATAGGATTTGTTTTGCTTCATGTACATTCATGTCAATACCCAAAAGGAGTAGTCAGAAGTGTATAGTTGCAAGTCTTGTCAAAAGATGTCTGACTTCAGAGGCACACTAACAGCAACATAAATGATAACTTTTGTAATTCTTTGAATTCCATTTTGAGAAAAATGTAGTTGATGGAGTGGGTATACTTGTGCTTGAGATATTCCTCTATTTGTGTCATTTGACTATGATGCTTACTCCTGACAACGACTGACCTGATTGTTGCTAGCTATTATTAATTTATGATGATTAGTCCAATCTTCAGCCATTTTTGCTTGTTTGATGTCCACGGCCCACTTATGTCTTCTAAACATTGAACAATAATTGGCTATCACAACTACGCAAATGACAAATGTATCTATCAATATGTTGTAATAATGTATCTATCTATATAATATGTTATTTGTCATTTGCGTATATGTTGTAATGTATTGAACATATTATATTGATAGATACATTTGTCGTTTGCATAGTTGTGATAGCCGATTATTGTTCAATGTCCTCAATTCTTTATTATAAAATACTGGTATTCAGCTGCATCTGGTTAGACTGGAAGCCGACCCCAACATAGTTGAGAAAAGGCTAGGCAGATGATGATGTCCTCAATTCTTTATTGTTCTTAATAATTAATTGCATGTTCTATGTTTTATGTTACAGGTTTGGTTTCCGCACTTATTCCTTCAAGTGGACCATTGTGCATGGGCCATGCCGGCCGTCAGTGGTATTTAATTACATTCTAGCCTATTGGATTATTTTAATCTAACTTAAGTTTTAACAAGATAATTATTTTAAAACTTAGAATAGTGTTGATTGTACTTTAGACTTACATTAAACTGCTGTGTGACATTATACATAGAGCGAGATTCTCTAGAATACAAAATAAAATACACTTACTTGGTGCCACTCCAACATAGTGCCCGAAAGTATTTCTTATAGTTCTCAGGTTCCATGCATCTTAACTCCGGCACTTGCATCCTTAGAGCCATGGTGGTTATTCTATCTTTTTACTTCTGCAATATTATGATTGTGCATCACATTGAAATCAATAGCTAGATTATGCAGTATTTATTTATGTTTCGCACAGAACACAGTCGCATTACAACTTTATTATTTTAATTTGCTGAGCAATAAATTATCATTTCTAAGACCAGCTTCGCATATTGTAGTGGTATTTACAGCGGCCGGGGTCATTTTTGCAAAACTTCCATGTTCTTAATTTTTTTTAATCAAAATTCTAATTTCTTTAGTCGAAATATGCTTGGAATTAATAATTTCAGTGATAAATCACTTAAAATTACACATTATCTTTATAGGATCATCTCAGGACAAATCCCAATAACTATATTTGATTCCTCTTTCATGATTGTGTGTGATACCAGGTTGTTTTATTGCACTTTTGATTCACAGTTTATTTTTACAAGAATTTTTTAACAATGTTGTTAAGAGCGAGGATTAATGAATAATCTAGAACAGGAGCAAGCAATATTTTGTTTGTTCATTAAAATTCGCAAAAGCCGTCCAGTCTATAAGTAAACGCAATATTTTGGGCAGAATTTAATGTAACAATACACCTTTTTCGCAATTAGATTTTCACTGTGTACATTGCAGTCCAATATTGATCTATTGGGTATGTATGTAATGCAACTGTATTTATTTATAATTTAGTCATATTTTTAATAATATACCTGACGCACTAGTAACCGCATTCTGTTTGTTTTACACATATTTCATAGAGTGAAGTTATTTTTATTATTTCAAATCGTCCAGAATCCTAAGTTCAAACGAATTCAAACGAAGTTTGCAGTAGGTAATGTCAAAAATCAATAAGCTCTCGGGGCCAGTGAAGCGTGTATTGAATCGGTATTTCGGCAATAACCGTAAATTCGAAGCAATGATGGACCAAATGTAAAACTGCGTACTCGTTTTCGATTTTGTTATAAAGAATATTATAGCGTAGAATCTCTGCGTATTTAGTTGTCTATATTCGATCATTATTGCATAATCATTCGTTTGTAAACTAAACATGGCAAATGTTCGGTCGCAATTTTACCATGTCTAAAGACTCATATACGGTCCATCTAACTGTACACAGGTCCCACCAGGGAACGAAGCACGACGAAAAACAACATGAATAGGTTCGACGTATGTACAGACGCCAGCACATCAAGCTACTACAATCTGTCAAATTTCTTTAATCAATTTTCAACTTTATCGCATAAGTATTAGGTCCAAAGTTGATTGGGAAAATTTGACAGTTTCGGGTAGCATGATGTGCTGGCGTCTGTACATGGATACTTATTATCATTTAGGTGGGGCAGGGTGCTTGCGCGAATGTTCGTGTGTGTTTATGTTACAGAAACAAACTTAACTTAAATTAATAAATTTATTAGAATTGTAGTTAGAATGTATTGATAGACTTGAAGGTACATCTCTCGACAATAAATCTGCAATTTGGGAACTACAGATAACTGGTGGAACATATGGCACACCTCCGGTGGACGTGAAAAAATTAAAAAATTAATAAAATAATGGTTCTGGTAATAATGATGGTGAAAAAGTCGTCGAAATTATGGATGGAAGTTGATTTTTCTGAGAGATAAACTTTTTAATGTAATATAAATTGTCATGTTTGTGCAAGATAGCGCAATAAATAAATATTGTATTCTACGACATAAATGATAGTACTTTTATACTGATAATTAAAGCAATTCGTGCAAAATGATTCCCTAACCATTCCAAAATATAAAAAAATGCACAACGTTAATATTTAAGTTTTCACTTCTGCCGGCACTCCCGGAGTTCAACCCGTCGTTTTTTTTTTTATTTAGGTTACCTATTTATTGATGCATTGTCGGGTATCGCACTTTTCCTAAAAAATCCAACCAATAAAATTTTGTGCAACTTGTGAGCTTTGCAATAAGGACAAAAAAGCAGACAAACGTACAGACGCAAATTTTATGCAAATCCAAACAAATTATTTTTGGTATTAGGTTAATTGTAATCTACTTTTAAAAATGATTTAAGTTACTGTTATTCACTTTCTATAATTAATTTATCAAATGAAATAATATTTACAAGATAGGTATTGGGATTTATCGTGCCTTTAAGTAATACATTTTTAGTGTCGATTTTTGTTTAAAAGGTAGAAAAATATTTAAAAAAAGAGTTTTACAGATACGTTATATTGCCTCAAACTGTCCCTCGAGAATAGCCAAACGTGCTTCTGGCCGCGACTTCGTTCGCGTGGTAGTCGTAAGAAACCACAATGTATTAAAATAACAGCCACAATTTTATGAAACTTCCCTGTAAACTACGTTTGTAATTATGGTCAAAACACCCAAAATATAAAGAAAGACAGGACTGGTGTCGCGGGAGCCATCGAAATACAGTTGTTCGTGGGAGAAGCAGCTCGTCCTTAGGTCGAGACCCGCTTTCCATAGCTTCCGAAGTTTTTAGGGAATGGGGTTAAAAACTGTAAGCTCGTCATAGGAGCCAGCACTTCTACAAATTGCCATTGTTTTCGTTTATATTTACTTTTGTATCAATCACAAATCAAACGAAAACTAAATAAATATGTATGAGACTTGGAGTGTAGTACTGTATAAATGACGAGCTAAGGAAAGGGGAAGCGTCTACCACTGATAAAAAAGCAGCTTTAGTGGAAAAGCTAATAAATAATAATAATAATAAATTTATTTGACATAAAAAGGTAAACAGATACAGAATGACACTTAATTTAAGCGTGCGAATAGCATGGTACAAAATAAATGATCAATGACCCCATGCTAGGCAAAACCTGTGTTACAGGGGTCATCCATCCATCGATTCTGAACATGACAATAATTACTTACAAATTGGTAATTTGCACTATTGTAAAAAATAAAATTGTGAACGTTTTATAATTTAAACTTGTGTTTGTTAACTTAAGGCTATTTTTGACGTGATAACATCTTATGAATCGATGAACGCCGGCTGCACGCACGAAAAAGCATGACTCATTGTCACGTTCCGCCAGAGCCTTGCGTTCAAGCGAGAGCGCGGAACAAGCGATATAGAGGCGCGATCGGCCTAAGCATTTGGCTTGTGACGCATCTACCTGTCTTCCACTATGACGTTATCACGTCAAATTGTCGTACGTAAACCGACTTTACAGGCCACCAATTTTTTTTTTTTTTTTGAAGACTTGAGATACTTGAAATCCAACTGTGGGATGATCTTCCTGACTAAAAATCTTCAGAGAAGTTAATTCTAGCACTGATCTAATATGAACACTTATACAAACACACACATACCTTTACTATAATTTACCTAATATCACAACACATGTGCTTGTTGGTAATAAGAACGGACTTAGTTCTCTTGGGAGTATCACCTATGTACGAATTTCTGCCACATAAGTCTTTAGTTTTAAAAAGGATAGAACATAGTCTTAATTTAGATTAAATATCGGGTTAGCAATTTATTTTCGAAAAAGTTTAAAACGTTCAATGTGTAACTCGTCTAGTCTCTCTACTTTTTACAATTTGAGGTAAACTATACAAAAATACAAACAAATTGCAATATTGCTAATCCAAATAGCGCGATAATTAGATCATGCTATTAATATTAATATTATTATTAATTAGCCTACAGACAAACCAGACACAGAGAATATGTATGCAAAATTTTAACAAATTCTATCCTGTAGTTTTTGCGTGATGCTGGAACATACATTCAGCACAAACTGACAAACAGACAATTTCGGTATTAGAATCGTTCCCAGCCAAAAATGACTTTAAAAAAATATTATTCTGCCGGTCGGTTCTGTAAAAATCTCACCGTGAAAACTTGCGGGAAGTGAGCTGTCAATGTCATTCCACTGATGCTAGGGATTGACCAAGCATACATTTACAATCATAATCGACATTTTAATAATATTTTTTTATGCTAATTCTATTGTTGATTCTAAGCTTATTTCGTGAATCGGGTGAAGTGATCACGCCACAGAAACTACGTGGGATTGCATTCTATGGTCTGTCAGCCAGGCACCCACAAAACAGTAAGATTTTGAATATAAAATGATCAATAGAATCAGCACAAAAAATATTATTAAAATCTCGATTATGATTGTAAATATTTAAACTGATGATGCCAAGATGGATCTTCAACCGTCAGAAAGTTGGTTAGTACGTATCCTCGAATTTTTGGAAGCTATAATAAAACTGTGTGTCTTAGTCGAGTCCCCATACTTTTTTATTCCTTCGTTCTTCATTTGGAAAGGAACTATTACAATTGTTATTGTCACTGATTACAACATAATGCTGCATTTTTCAGTCAGATGCCGTTCTAAGTTTTATTTATACAACTTTTTAATGTTAATTGAAATTTTCTGTAAGTCAAGTGGCAATAGTAAAACCCGAGCCAAAAGTCGTCTCTTTTCAGCCCTATTGGAGTATCAAATCGAATCAATTCTAATTTGTTACTTTCATTGAATGACATAATAAACAATGTAAACTTGTAAATGATAGATTTATCAACTATTTGACTCGATTATTTTTTTCATCGATTAGTCTTTTAGAATAAATCCGTTACTTTTTTCCGGTTTTTTGAAGTTTTAACAGCCCTGGCGCGCCATTGTGATTTGTGGTGGTTTAGTTGGTGTTCCTCGGTTTGTCAGTTTCGTACAGCTTGAGTGTTTTTAATAAGATTAGGACAGTAATGAATATATTTTTTACGAATGTTATACTACAAAAAACAAAAGTGACAATAATGCGTGCCGAACCTTTTTATACCTGACTAACGAGCAGCTTTGAGTCACCACGGTTAGTTCAAATTGATGGCTGAGGTTATTTGTTGTGACATAGCTAGCTATATAATATCTGCAACAATTTGTCATCAGCGTTTAATAAAATTATCGTATAAATGTTACGAGACATACAATAATACAGAATGTATTTACCATCGAAACTATTTAGTACAGTTCATTGAAAGTTTGAGCATGTTCTTTCATAATTTTACACAATACAAGCACCGCGACTCTTGGCGTTGGACGTAAGCTTTACAAAGAACTTAAGTTTTTTTTCTTTAATCACTTGTGTTCCTGCAATCTGAGGAACAGTTTAATGTGTAATGGGTTTTAGGACAGTGTATAATTCACAAAATTATGCCTAAGTTCAAATAGTTATCATACAATGATAGAACTTGTGTGCAAGTATGAAAGAACCTCAAAGTTATATGATACATCTCAGTGTCATAATTACTAGCCAGAATAAATATTGCTAGTAAACATAGTTTACATTTTGATTACAGTATTAATTTTAATAGATACTGTGTACACTTTATTTGTTCTGCTTTACTGTTTTACTTAACAGTTGTTTCAATTTTTATTTATTTGGATTAGTTTGCATATCTAAAGTTTTGTACTGGTGATTGATATCTTTGACTCATTTCGGGGTATTCAAACAATTATAAATGTCCAGCAGTTGGTAATAATAGACTGACAAAGTTGACCAACTTGAATAAACTACCACCGTACTATTATCTCAATACAGGCTCTGCAACTTCAGTTATCTTTTTATTTTAACTAACAAATGTTTAAATTATTGTTAAACTGTAGTTCACAATTTTAAATGCATCATACACTTTTTATTTACGGCTTGTTTTTGTTGTTTTAATTTATTTTTTCCCAAATTTCTGAACAATTTATTCTAAAAAGATACAGAAATGTAAATAACTGCCATCATTGTGTAGGTAATTGTTTCTTTGACTTATCTATATGACTTCCAAAATAAAAATAAATTGTGGTCAGTTGATTAGATTGCCTCAGCTTAATAATATTATTTCAAGAAACAACAACATTGATAGTTTTGCTATGAATATTTTAAATGTGCATGCATGCTGATGATAACTGGACCCAAATGTTATTTATTGGAGTATTTTCCTTACATCTGTTGTTATACAAATACATTGAATATTCCTCAAGGCAACTTTGTCTAGCAGTGGAAGTAAACAATTATTTTGGTATACTTATCACAAAGTATGGCCGTGAGTCATTGTAGGTCAACTATTTAAATTTACTTATTAATTTGATAAGCATGTTGGGTAATCGAGCTAATTAGACTTTTACAAACATTAATTGTTAGGAATCCATACCTCCTTCCTGATATCTAAGGCTAATAGAATGGATGTGCATCCTTTATTACATTATTATATTTATATCATAAATAATGTTGCTTTCTGTTTATTCATATAACAGGCACTGGCCTGTGTTCACTAGAATATGTACTGTATGTAGTAGTAATAAAACCTTAAAATAATCTTTCATGTGAGTGTAGAAATTATTATATTTTGATTTTTTGGTCCTTGGCAGCTTTGGATAGAGAGCGGTGGAAAGGCAGTAGGGAGGCCTTTGTCCAGCAGTGGTACATTAATGACTATTAAATTATATTCCTGCAGGAATGAGAGGAAAGGATGAAAAATTCAAGGCCCCAGCCATTTCAAGGAAACAATTTATAAGAAATGGTTCTGCCAAAATATGCAAAAAAATGTTTACTGAATAAAGTGTACTGCATTGTTACTATGCAATGAGTAACAAATAGTAATTATTTGTATTCTTTGCATGTGCAATGGCAGTCAATCATAAATTGCTAATATGTTTTGTTTGAGAATAACAAACATTGTAGCATTGACTCTTAAGTAAGCATTGAGTTTCTTGTGTTCTTGATCTAATCCAGTAGTGTGCAAGTATGTTATTTAACAGTTTGACAGTGGGGCGTTTTATTCCGCCGTTACCACTAGTGCGCGGGCGTTTTTCGGCATATATGTGTGCATTTTTTTTCTAGTGTTTGTTGTTCATATTATCTACTTATTTATCTATGTAAATTTACCTATTTACATCTCTTTACTTTTGATACTGCATGTATTGCTACCATAATTGAACTCAAGCTAGCATCTGTTAGGGTCTGCCCCAGCAGAGCACTAATTTTGTGCAAAAAGTAACTTGCATTTTGTACTTATCATTCTCTTAAGAAATACTAGTTAACAAAATATGGACAAAAATAGTCTGAAATAAATGTTTTTTTTTATTACACAGGCATCTTCAGGGTGGTCACTGAGTAGCGGCAGCGATGGAGGCTGGGGCGCGCGCCCTGGACGTGCTCCCGCTACTCCAGGAGCGGGTAGCGGCCCTGACCGGCGGCCGCGACCGCCGTGGGGGGCCCATTATATGGTTCCCGGCGAATTCCAGGCGAGACCGGGTCGCGCCAGATGACTATAGGCGTTTGCTGCACTACTTGATCAGTATTCCTAGGTAAATATTATATTGTTATTGTTATCGGCCGCACAGAGCGACTTGTCCTACGCCGCGTCAAGTTGGTTGATGTTGGCACGTAGTTACCACTGACGCCAGAGGTCGCTTTCATTCATAGGAAACTCGAGCCTAACCCTGCGTTCTAACCTCGTCGCGCGAGTACGCAATCGGCGCGCTCGTTTATATGAATATGACTTACTCGCACGATCTTTCAAGGCGCATACATGTATGTCATTATTCAGGTAAACGATCGCGTAATTGTGAATTCGCGCGACTGTCGCTTTCGTTTAGGATGCGGCTTTATAGATGTTTTTTTGTCATCTATTGTGTCAGTGACTTTATCCACGTATTAAGCCAGGCATGGCCTGAATAAGCTTAAAGATGTCTGTACTAAAAATGTCACAGAAATTGGGGTACCATTCTGCCTATTTTGGTATAGGTCAATAGAGCAGACGGTGTCAGACAGCTAGGTCTCATGAATTCTATTCTTGTTGGGAGTTCAGGGGTAACATGATACCAAAATAAGAGCTATTGATTTGTTACACAAGGGAATCTCGACACCGCTGCTAGTATCAATCCAGAGTGTTACTCAGTAGAAGGCGAATAATGGGTAATTTCATCAATTAACATGAAGTTCGAACAATAGGGCTCAAGGCTCAACATACTAGTCTACTTCAAAGAAATTGTGTACAGTATAGTAGCTTTCCTGTGGTTAGTAAATATTCCATTTAGCTTAATTTGTTCTCGTGAGTACTGTTATTACTCAATTTTCATACTCCACTTACGCAGTAAATAGGTATTGACATCAATATTTCTAAAAGCGTATATTTGGAATAAAATATAGGCATTAGTCGAAATCCACATAAATTATACATACCTATTCATCGAAAATTACGCGATTTATGTGAAGTCGGAGTTGGTTAAGTATTTTCTTTTTTTATTTATTGTTTATGTAATTTGTACCTTCTTGTGTACTTGGTTTTAGTGATTCGGTGAGATCACATGGATTCACAATACTGATTGATATGAGAGGTTCAGCATGGGCAGCAATAAAACCTATCCTAAAAGTTCTGCAAGAACACTTCCCTTCATCCGTCCATCAGGCACTGGTAGTTAAACCTGACAATTTTTGGCAAAAGCAACGCACAACAATAGGAGCACATAAGTACAAGTTTGAGGTAAGTCATATGAAGCAATATCTTAATAAAGAACACGATAACGTTTTTACATTTACGTATAAGTACAAAAATAATTAATTGTTATTTGATAATATGAATTCTCTTTCAGACAACAATGATTAGCTTAGAAGCACTGCCTAAAGTGATAGATATTTCGCAACTTACACCCGATTTAGAGGGTACACTGCAATATGACCACGCGCAATGGATAGACCTTAGATTGGTAAGCATATTCATGCATTATTTGGAAGTCTAAATTGTACAATTACTGGAATTCTTAGTTGAAGATTGTGAGTAATGCTATCGTACTTCCCATATTGCCCACTCCTTTAGGTATGCGCCATACGTGCGCTGACGCACACTCAGACACCAATGACGTCATAATCATCGCGTTGGTGAAACTGTTTTGGAGCGCGTGTATAAATACACAAATTAAAACTATGTTTCTTCGATTTACGAGGCGCAGAACCTGGAAAAATAAGTAGCACATAAAACAGTACCTACTTCTCTGCATATCAACATTTAGCGGGACTGTAAAACGAATGCGCTAACTGTTGTAATGATAGAAACAGTCAACATGTTTCGTAAAAAACTGTAAAGCAATTTAGTCTGCGATTTGGTGAAATGTTTCTGCTATCCATTCCACTCGCCACCACTCCTCGTAACTTAGTAAGCGGGAAGTAAATAATGCGGTGTCTGAATATTGTTAGTTGGATACCCTTATTCAGTGAGTGAAGAAGTCATACCCAAGTGAAACTCACGGTCCTTTATTAAGTTCAGGGTATAAGTAATTGTTTTATTGTAAATAAATATTACACGGGGTGTTGTTTGTAGGCTTTGGAGGAGCTAATGTGGCAAGCTGGTGAGCTGCTAGACAGGCTCGATGACCTGCAAGAAGATGTCGCTAGAGCAGACTTCGCCGATGACGTCACGGGCGCCAGGAGAGCGATCGACGCGCACGCAGACATCAGCAAACGGCTTGCTAAGGTCCCCGTCGACGAACTGGAGGGGCAAGGTACTTGAATACTCTAACTAATTGAATTATAATGATGCAGAAACACGAACTTACAGTATGTTGGCTCTGAAATCTTCAAGAGTTGCCATTAATTTTAATTTATTTTCAATTTCGCAACAATTATCTGTTCACCTTTCAGCTTCAGACGTAATTTCAAAGGGGTAATTAAACTCGATAATAAGATAGTTAGAAGTGTTAAATGCGTTTATAATCATCGATCGCATAGTTACGTATCCATATACGTTTAAATTATGCACATAATAAATGATAAACTGCATTAGAAAACGTTAAATTGCGGAATTGCTTGCCTATTTATTTTTGATTCATATTACGTTTGTCACGGTTGAGCGGCGGGCTGGCAGGCAGGGCAGGTGGTCAAGTTCTTGTATAACCTCAGGTTTCAGCGCGGTGTGTCTGCGCACGCACACGCTGTAGTCGAACACTCAAGGGTGTCGTGTTATGAAAATTAGTGTCAGTGATGTGTTTCGATTGTTTGTGGTGCTCTGAACAGCCTGGTACGGTAGCGTTATAATTAGCATTCTAATATTTTTCTAAAGTTGCACTTTTATGTTAGGGTATCCTTGTTTGGATAAAATTAGACATAATAGTGTAAGGAGGGATCTCTCTCATGGCTTCCTTCGTCTTTTCGACGACTAAAATTACGCTTGAGACACCATTTTCATCTGCAGTATACATAATGCATAAGAACCATTTAAATTAATAGATGAGCTCTGTTAAGACGATCCGTTGCTTAATTTTTCGCGTTGAAACATTAAACAAAACAATAAACCGTACTCATTTACATGTGTAATGACTTATAATAAGTTTCGCCTAATTCATATTTCGCCCGATTACAGAAAGTTGCATTTGCACAAGACACTGTTGTATGCACTTAAAAAACATATTTAATGGGAAAGTTCTGTCGTACTGAAGGATAGCTAGGAAAGCTATACACAATCTGCAACTTTCGGTGGTTTATGATTGCCGCCTCTCGTTGCGGTTTACAAAATCTGCCATAATGAGTTTCTGCTTGATTTGCGACTGCTTTGACCGACTTAATATGACGGAGTAATAGTTTTAGTTACGTTAGGATATTATATTTTTATTTTAATAATTTGTAGTTTATTTAGTATTAGAAGTTAGTACATATTAGGGCTGATTTTTCAATCGACAGATAATTGGTATGGCCAATCTCGGCTTAACGTGGACAAGCTGTTCAGTAAAAAGTATTTCATCAAATAAATATAATTAATTCTAAAATAAATATTTTTGCAAACCTCGTCGCAGGAAAGTCTTCTGTAAAAAAACTTGTATTAAAAGTATTCACGCTGATTGCACGCAGAAAGCAACGCCATTTTTTGGTTACAGGCTCTCGGTGACTTAGGTTCTGGGTTACCACGTAAAAAAGTTATGACATTTCAGATTTTATTCGATAAAAAATCGATTCGTAGTATTTGAGTAAAAAATGTGGATCTTTCTTGAGCACCTTTACTACATAAGTGATTTGGGCCATTTTTTATTCTTATTTATCTGTGATTAGATGAAAACAATCAAAATATTTATATTTCTCTATGTAAATCAATTTACATCTGATTATGGACTCGATTATGAAATCCTTACATCGATATTTATTAAACATATATTATTTTTTATTACTTGGCAGCACCAAGTGCATCGTCTGTCAACAACGAGGTCAACGAAAAAAAACTATTCGGTTTGCTTCTTTCTTTGGTGTTGTGAATGTTGTCTTGTTTTTTGTTCGAGCGTTTGTTTTTGTTATAATGAACTCCGATACCGCACCCTTAACCCGGCCTTACTTTTGGACACCGAATCTGTTTCTAACGTCGCCTCTGGCATTATTTTGGACATTGAACCTGCTGTAAACGACAACCTTGGCACGAACTCGGACACTCCTGCGCATCGTCTTGTTTCCTCGCATGGGAATGAGGATTATGAGGAAGAACTGCGATGTGTTAATTGTGGCATCTATATTACGCATCGAAGAAGACGTACTCTGGAGCTCGTTGAAATACAATCAACTATTCGACAATGGACTGCTCCTCAAATCGTAAGTCTATTTTTAAAACTCAAACAGGTCTAATACAAATAGGTTTTCACAAACTCTATTACTATTTCAGTAAGTACTTATATAAAAAAATAGCCCAGACTAGAAAGACCGACATTGATTGACTTGAGAAGCATCTGAAACAAACTCAGTTGTCTTGTTTAATATAATTTCTGTTTCTGAATGTTTTTGAGATAGTATTATGTCTATTGTAACAAACTGCATTTATAAATATTTGTCTTATTTACAGGTTACAGCCCATAGCTTGGTCTGTCATTCATGCTGGATGTTGGCATTTAATTACTCATCGGACAAAGAAAATGAACAAAGCACAAGTAGTGGTCATCGTCGACAACCATTTGTCAACTGTCATTGTTCTGTATTACGTACCAGATCCCATGTTATGCATGCAAATACAGAAAGAGAAATGCACATAAGAAATGTGATTAGCGAGTGGATAGCACCACAGCAGGTGAGAACAGAATAACTTTTATGTGTAATGGACAGGTTATATTATTTAGGGCTTGTGGCTAAGTAATAACAGCTGCACGGGTTGATCGATCAGGTTTAGCTGTGCTTGCCGCGGTTAGTGCTTAGATGGGTGACCGCCTATACATACCAAGACCCCTCCATGTCTTGGAAAGCATGTTAAGCCATTGGTCATGGCTGTAATTTGTGTAACTTTCACAGTCATTACGGGTCATTAGAAACCTGGAAGTCTGACAACCAGCCTCACCAAGGGGTACTGTATTACCCAGTAACTGGGTTGTGGAGGTCTGATACATAGTCAATCCGTGTAAAATATGGTATTCAGCTGCATCCAGTTGAGACTGGAAGCTGACCCCAGCATAGTTCGAAAAGGCTAAGCTGATGATGGATAGGATATATTATTTGAAATTAACTTAATTATGTGTATAGAAAGAAGTAATTTATATATTGAAATGCCACTAACTTAGAATTATTTTGTTTAGGTTCATGAATCCGTGTTGGCAGTGAGCTGACAGAGTTCCCGTTCTTGCTCCAGTAGCTGTTAAAGTACCAGCAGCAGCAGCATCAACAGAAACCATTAACATACCGGATTATTCATGAGCACCAGATACACAAAGCCATTGTTTTTCAGATTCAGATTAAAACCATTATGTGAAATAATAGCTGCTTGTTTTATTTTATCCACTAATATTCCCCTAAAATGTAACCATTGCACAAATGACTGACAGGCCTGTTGGTCTAGTGGTCAGTGGCCCTGACTGCTATGCGCAAGGTCGTGGGTTCGATTCCCACTCAGGACAAATGTTTGTGTGATGAGCACGATCATTAATTGTTCTTTGTCTGGTTGTAATTTATCTATGATATGTATGTATTTAGAGAGGGGCCCGTGGCTAAATAAGAACAGCCGCACAGTTCAATCGATCAGGTTAAGCTACGCTTGCCGCGGTTGGTCTGTGGATGGGTGACCATCTTTACATACCGAGACCCCTCCGTGCCTTGGAAAGCACGTTAAGCCGTTGGTCCCGGCTGTTATTCGTAGATCTTTGACAGTCGTTACGGGTACTCAGAAGCCCGAAAGTCTGACAACCAGTCTTACCTAGGGGTATCGTATTACCCAGTAACTGGGTTGTGGAGGTCAGATACGCAGTCTCCATGTAAAATACTGGTATTGAGCTGCATCCGGTTAGACTGGAAGCCGACCCCAACATAGTTGGGAAAAGGCTAGGCAGATGATGATGCATGTATTTAGAAAAACATATGTATGTTTACCAGTTGTCTAGTACTCATAGCACAAGCTCTGCTTAGTTTGGGACTAGATGGCGTTGTGTGAAAGTTGTGGAATATTATTATTATTATTATTAAATAAATAACGAGAATAATTTATAATAGAAAAGAAACACTCATTTTTACTATTTTTATTATTAATTTGTAAAATACATACTGTTATGAGTTGTTGATTGTGATCTTGTCGCTGAGAACAGCGACAAGCTCACAATATTGCACATGCTAAATATGGTACATTTTTCAAACTTCCTGCAACTTTATTATAATATTTCGTTTCTACTAGGAATGAAATATTAAAAACGCAACTTATTTATTATAATACTTACTGTCCACGTCAAGCCAGAGCACCCTAACAAACTGAGCCATTCCCTTTATTCGTGGAATAAAATTGTCGTCTGACAGATTTTGTATGGAAGAACTGTCAAAAATTCAAAATTATTCCTCGGATAAAATTATCTGGCCTTGGAAAAATCAGCCCTTAGATGATAATAACTCACAGAGTAAAAGACAAGGACTTTTACTTTTGCCACCACAATATAATACAGTGGGGTATATAATATAGTACAGAAGGGCTTGTGGCTAAGTAATAACAGCCGTACGGGTCGATCGATCAGGTTAAGCTACGCTTGCCGCGGTTGGTCCGTGGATGGGGACCATCTTCATATACCAAGACCCATCCGTGCCTCGGAAAGCACGTTAAGCCGTTGGTCCCGGCTGTCATTCTTGCATCTTTGACAGTCGTTACGGGTTGTCAGTAGCCCGAAAGCCTGACAACCAGTCTTACCAGGGGTTTCCTATTACCCAGTAACTGGGTTGTGGAGGTCAGATAGGCAGTCGCTCCACGTAAAATACAGCTGCATCCGGTTAGACTGGAAGCCGACCCCAACACAGTTGGGAAAAGGCTAGGCAGATGATGACCACAATACAATACAGTGTTACCGATAGCATTCTCTTGTTTATGTCGGCTACTATTTAAGTTTGCTGAGAATCAGGTGGCTGGGAAAATAGTTAAAATAGTAATATTTTGCTGCAAGCCCACAGACCTACCCTCCAAACTAGCTCAGGCTGTTAAGATACTGCAAGATCAAGCCAATTGATGAAATAACTGTCTACTATCCTGTTTATATTGTAACTAGCGACCCGCCCCGGCTTCGCACGGGTACAATGGAGAAACTGATAAGTTTAGAGCCACTATTTCTCTTAAAAAGTATAGGATAAAAAATGGTTATTGTGGGTTATCCCTAAGAGATAGACATATACCATTGCGGACTTTTTTGTAGACCTTTTTAAGGTGTACAATAGTGTAGTACATTATTTTGATCTATATCGACGGGTTCAGCCAGCGTTTACAATGTAAGCGCAAAAAAATGTGTTTATTTACGACATCACATTAGAAACCTCTAAAATTATCAGTGTTTCTCTACTATATTATACATGTATTATAGATATAAACCTTTCTCTTGAATCAATCTATCTATTAAAAAAAACCGCATCAAAATCCGTTGCGTAGTTTTATAGATCTAAGCATATATAGGGACAGAGAGACAGGGAAGCGACTTTGTTTTATACTATGTAGTGATATTAAGACTGGATTTGAAACCTACTGATCGAATCGTTCTTCTTCTATGTGATTATGATTATCTTGAAGCAGAGTTTTCGCGGACATATCTAATTGCTAACGGCCTTAACATTAAAACACGCATTTCTTCAGGCGAACGTGTCCTACAACGCTTAGAAGCAGCGGAAGCCGTGTCTTCCGAGGCTAGCGGCAGCGGAGGCGAGGCCGCGTTCCACTGCGGCTCGACGGGCACCGTGCGCGCGCAGCTGTCCGCCGTGCGCTCGGCACATGCGCATGCGCACAAGCTCTGGCAGCACAAGAAGATGCAGCTCGATCAGTGCTTCCAGCTGAGGCTATTTGAACAGGACTGCGAAAAGGTTGGTAACTTTATTCAATTTCCATCAGGCGAGATCGAAGAGCAGACTCGAAAAATTCTTTTGTTTGACTAGATTCTAACATCATCATCATTGGGAGCATTGTTTCACCTACTCCTCGCTTTTGTGCCATGATTCCCTGGTCTGTACATTATATAGCTATTGAATAAATGTCGGCAGAGTTACACGCAAACAAATGTGCTTTTCAAAACCTATTTCAGATATATCTTGGGCAAGCTCAGTCTCATAAATGTCACAAATCGCTAATAAAAATACTCGTACGTTCCCCAGATGTTGGAGTGGATCGTGAATCACCGCACCGCATTCCTGGCGACGTACGTGGAGATAGGCCGCTCGTGCACCGCCGCTAAGCGGCTGCAGGAAGAACACGCCAGGTAACTACACTGCTAGGCCGTTAAGGCGAAAGCGCTGAGGAAGCCACAATATTCAAATTTTCTTGTGTTTTTTTACAACTTGCAGGTCAGTATGTGATTGAATGTTGATCACACTATGATTCACGACCATAAGAAAAAATATAAACTTATGGAATTATAATCATACAACTCTCTAAGTTAGAATTGACCTCCAATGGTATGATTTCATGGAAAAGTCATTCAATTGGGTAATTTTAAATTGCATATTAAGTTGTCTACCTTAGCGCGTCCCCCTTAATATACTACATCAAGTTTTAGAATAGGATCTGCTTATTACACGCAGATATACACAGGTATGTCTGCGTGTCTGCAGGTAGTTTTAAAAGAGACCTTCGCACAGGCGAAGGTGTCTTTTAAAACTACCTGTGTCTATATTAACGCCCAGGGTATACGCGGTACCAAGTCTCTGTTTATAATACGCACATTCTTAACATTGTGACCTTACACGTGAAGGCCGTATTATCAGTTACTGCTCTACTACAAGATGTTATGTTACTACCAACACGTAGGGTAGACAAAATACCTAAACTGATTTAGAATATAATAGAATAGAATACTCTTTATTATGTACACCATATAAATTATACACATAAATATAGAAATTTTAAAAAGGGGCAAATAATATTATGATAATGTTCATGCTCTTACTTGTTTATAAACACACATAATGTACTGCTTTGTACAACAAGATGTTATAGATAATGAAAAGACAGAAAAACTATGTTAGGATTTTGAGCATATGACGTTCGGTAGATTCTACTGACTATGCAAAAATGAATGGGAGTGAACCAACATGAACTTCCCATATCTAGTTAATATAAACTCATTCACACATTTACTAACATTCGACATTTTACCGAAGGGAAGTCCCATCGGGCGCACGTCTTGTCTTTAAATTTAAACCATGTATTTGTTCAGGTTCGCAGCTGCCTGTACGGGCGGTGGTCGGCCGAGCGTGGCCCGTGTCACCACGGCTGCTCGTCGCCTCGCCGACAAGCGACACTACGCGGAGTCCGAGATCTCGTCGCTTGCGCACCGCCTCGAACGGGCCTACAAACAACTGTCCGCTGGTTAGTGTTTACTTAGTAGTAACGTAGAAAGAAAAAGAACAAACTAATATTTTTTATTCTGTACAAACGTATATAAAAAAAGACATAAAATATAAACATACAACATAGTCAAAAGCCTTGTACTTGAGCATATAAAATGTTGACAATTTTGTCCATTGCTTGATGTCAGGGCCAAGGACCAAAGACAACACACATTAATTGACAACGACAATACATGAATACATATTAATCCGTGATGCGCCCTCGACACTGGCAGATTACAACAAAACAACAACAATCAAAACAGAGGAAAAGTAACAATTTTTTTAACAAACAAAACAACAATAATAAGAACAATTAAGCCGTGCGTCCTCCCCAAGAGAAAATATGTTCCTTACGTGCGTCGCATTTGTGCAAGAACAGCGGGGTAATTGCGTAACACACTATCAATAGCAATGGGTTTCATTTTGACAGTGCAACAAGATTCACTGCGTTATTTACGTTGTTGAGCAGACACATTTTTCGACCATATAGAACAATGGATTAGCAATATGCTTCATAACGATTCAAATTGAGAGTAATAGTGTATTACGCAATTAGAGTGCTGGTCGTTGCTCAGCAAAATGCTGTGACTTCGGACGAACCTATCGTCAACAGCGCTGATTTTCAGCATTGTTTGTTTTTCATGTATCGTTATAACCACCACCTCTACGCTACCGCCACTGCATAACACCGCTCACAGCAGTATTGTTTTAATATTACTTCACAGTTGGAAAGAAATGGAGCTATATGTAAAGGATAGCTCCGTCTCTTGCTCACACTGAGGCAAGATTAAAATAAGACTAATGACAATAGGCATATTGTAAGCAGTCGGATCAGACGGCAGATGGAGCAGACGGAGTCAGATCGCGCATCACGAGTCATCCGAAGGGCAATGGTATGCTTGGAGTCTCCTTACGCGATCGAATCAGAAAATAGGAGAACAAATGTAACCGACATAGCCCAAAGAATTGCCGAACTTAAGTGGCAGTGGGCAGTGCTCGCAGGACAGATGACCGATGGGGCCGAAAGGTTCTGGAGTGGCGACCGCGTACCGCAAGACTTAGCGTTGGAAGGCCTTCCTCATAAGGTGGATTGAAGACCCGGTGAAGGCCGCAGGAATCCGCTGGATGCGAAAAGCACAGAATCGGTCAAAGTGGCGGTGCTTGGGGCAGGGCTATGTCTAGTGGTGGACGTTTTTCGGCTGAAATGATGAGAAGAAGAGGTGGTACACCCAGGCCTCCGTCACTCCATGTACTTGCGCGCTATAATTACCTACCGCCCGGCCGAGCGGTCTCGGGCCGTTTGCGGACCAGATTCAATGCGGGTTTTCCCAAGCGAAGCCACGCACGTTGTTCAATTTTAATCGTTAAATTCATTTGTACATAGGCACATTTTAGCATGCACCGGTAGGCGACGCGACGTAGTAGGCTATTATAGCAGTAGGTATTGAAAATTTTCTACTGAGTGAAGTATCTGGTAGTAACTATTTAGTAATCTGTGGTACACCCAGGTGTCTCGTATATGAAGTTTCGCGATAAGTCAAGAAGCATGTCCAACGTATTTTACAATATCATAATAATTAACTCTATAAGTAGCTCTTAAATATCACTGACTAAAACTTAACTAAAACTAAAAGGTGGCCGTGGTGAACTTATGTGCCAACAAGTTACGTAAGCAAGGCTCGGTTATAAGTACTCGTTCCTACTGTATATTAGAAATGGGATAATCGTCAGCCGGTATTATCAGTAATCGTTATTACTTCCGTATCTCGACTCGTTTTAAATTAGTACCATACGAGGGCGGGTCAATAAGTCCGTGACTTTTTGAATTTCTGACCTCTTTACTGAAAAAGCAACACTACTCCTGTCAACAGGCATCTGTCAGTTGACTCCTATAAAAATTTGAACTTGCTGCGTCAGTTAGTTTGTGTTTGACAGCTATCTTTATCAGACTACCCAGTAATTTGAGGAAAAAATGGAAAAAAGTGAATTTCGTGTGCTTATTAAGCATTATTTTTTTGCGAAAAAAAACCATTACCGAGACCAAGGCTAAGCTTGATAAATATTATGGGGACTCTGCACCATCGATTTCAATGGTAAAAAAGTGGTTTACTGAATTTCGTTGTGGCCGTACAAGCACTGAAGATGCCGAACGTCCTGGACGCCCAGTTGAGGTCTCTACACCAGAAACAATCGAAAAAATTCACGATATGGTGTTGGCCGACCAAAGATTGAAAGTGCAAGAGATTGTGGAAGCCGTAGGCATCTTGCATGGCTCAGTGGTTTCAATTTTGAATGATCACTTGGGCATGAGAAAGCTTTCCGCAAGATGGGTGCCGCGTTTGCTCACAGTCGACCTCAAACGCAATCGTGTAACAACTTCACAGGAAGGTTTGGCGTTGTTTAATCGCAATATGGAGGAGTTTTTGCGCCGTTTTGTAACCGTGGACGAAACATGGATCCATCACAACACACCAGAGACCAAACAACAGTCAAAACAGTGGGTTTCTAAGGGAGAATCGGCGCCAAAGAAGGCCAAGGTGGGTTTGTCAGCCAATAAAGTTATGGCGACTGTTTTTTGGGATGCACGTGGGATAATCCACATTGACTACCTTCAAAAGGGAAGAACAATCAATGGGGAATATTATGCCAACTTATTGGACCGCTTCAATGACGATTTGAAAAAAAACCGACCTCATTTGGCCAAGAAAAAAGTTCTTTTCCACCAAGACAATGCAAGGGTGCACACATGTGCAGTTGCCATGGCAAAAATCCATGAATTGGGCTATGAATTGCTCCCTCATCCGCCCTATTCTCCAGATTTGGCTCCGAGTGTCTACTTCTTGTTCCCAAACCTGAAGAAATGGCTTGGTGGAAAAAGATTTGACTCCAATGATGAAGTCATCTCGCAAACAAAGGCCTATTTTGAGGACCTCGACAAATCATATTTTTTGGAAGGGATAAAAAAATTGGAGAAGCGTTGGACAAAGTGTATAGAGCTCAAGGGAGACTACGTTGAAAAATAAAATGATTTATTTATCAAAAAATCTGTGTTTTATTCCAAAAGTCACGGACTTATTGACCCGCCCTCGTATTAATGTAATTGATCGTTATTTGAAATTACAGTAATCAATATAATTACTGGTAAGTTTATATTGACTATAAGCTCCTAAGTTTTTTTAGTTTAACTACATAGTTTCCAGCAACCTGTTTATATTTCGAAACCCTTAACTTCACTCTCTTTATATTTGCTGATATCTGTCTCAAATGATGCATAGCGATATTATTGTAAAAACACTAGTCCACAAAAATTACTAGTAAGAACAGGAAAAGGTTTTCTTTCTAAAGGCCGGATAAGCATTGACGTTCTTTTAAATCGTCTGGCAAACATCCTTGTCTTTTAAAGCCAAGCATTGCTGCTGAGTATGAGGTCCTGGGTTCGATTTCCAGGTTGGGCAAAGTTTTATTGGGATTTTTCAATTAGGAATTTCTCAGTAGCAGCCGGGAGTCTGGATTTATGGCAATACGCTCGTCGCCTATTATGTGGGGCTTCACTTTGAACGCCAACGCGATCAGCACTGACCGACGCGGCCCGAACGGAAAGTCTAGTTGTCGACCATCACTGACCGACGCGGCCCGAACGGAAAGTCTAGTTGTCGACCATCACTGACCGACGCGGCCTAAAGGGGGCAGTAAAATTATTCATAAAACAAAAAGTCGATTTTTTGTCAATTTTGTTTTGTGGCTTATAGGGAACTAGCGACCCGCCCCGGCTTCGCACGGGTGCAATGGAGAAACACTGATAATTTTAGAGCCATTATTTCTCGTAAAAAGTATAGGATAAAAAATGGTTATTGTGGGTTATCCCTAAGAGATAGACATATACCATCGCGGACTTTCTTGTAGATCTTTTTAAGGTGTACAATACTGTCGTACATTATTTTGATCTATCTTGACGGGTTCAGCCAGCGTTTACAATGTAAGCGCAAAAAAATGTGTTTATTTACGACATTACATTAGAAACCTCTAAAATTATCAGTGTTTCTCTACTATATTATGCATTTATTATGCATATAAACCTTCCTCTTGAATCACTCTATCTATTAAAAAAAACCGCATCAAAATCCGTTGCGAAGTTTTAAAGATCTAAGCATATATAGGGACAGACAGACAGGGAAGCCACTTTGTTTTATACTATGTAGTGAAGTTAAGTGTCGCCCAGCAATATCCGACATGGCGTTGAATGTGTTAATCATTACTGGCGAAATGTGGGTGTACTATAGGTACAGAAGCCACCACATCAAGCTACTACAATCTGTCAAATTTCTTTAATAGATTTACAACTTTATCGCCAAAGTATTAGGTTCAAAGTTGATTGCGAAAATTTAACAGTTTCAGGTAGCTTGATGTGCTGGCGTCTGTACACCTCTACCTTACCTTTTGGGGATTACAACTGTGATGTTATGTTATTTGAAATGTAATGTGTTTGTTGACAGGTTTGGAGGAACGTTCAGCAGTGCTGTCTCTTTCCGTCGTGTTCCATCACAAAGCGGAGGCCTACGTATCAGCGGTCGGTGGCTGGGGCGCCCAATGCGCAGTGGCCTTACAACTGGCGACTGGACAGGGCGGAGCACCCTGCAACGATCCGAGGGCGCTCGAACAACATGCGCAGAGGCATCGGCAGCTGTATGAGCACATGTGCCAAGCTTATACTGAGGTAAGTTCATAACAAACTATTGCTATCGTTAACATTATTAGAAACTAGCGACCCGCTCTGGCTTCGCACGGTTTTTCATCTAATAGACGAAGAAGAAAAAGAAGATGTAAGCAGGCACACCCTTTATGGCTGGAGGCTTTTATTTAGGCATTAAGTTCTGTTTACGTTTTTATTATTTATTTCTGCTTGAGTATAATTTTCAAGGTTTGTGTTGGTATATTAGCGTGTACTAGCTGACATATGGCAAATAATTTAATTTAATGTTTTGTATTTCGTAATGTTAATTACTGACCGGATTGTATAGAATCAAATTCTTCTAACTGTATAGACAGCTGTGTTGCTGGGGCGTCTGTTGCACTTCTTCTTCCCAGCTAAAGCACTAGGAAGTGGTGAAGAGTGGGCGTTTTAGGGGACTGTCTTATGCAATTTTTGACCTTCAAAAAGTGCTGATTCTCAGCTTAGTTTTAATAAATTACTTATGATTTTGATTAAGACATATATGGAATAAAACACGTGCATGGCCTACCCCAACTGAATTGCAGATGAGCAGAGGGTTGATTAATGAAATAAGGAAGCACCCATGAAGCTGTAACTCTTCTCTAGCTCGAAAATCACGTTAGTTGAACAATCAAAATAAACTGGTTTCTGTTGTTTTAGGTCCATTCCACAAGTAAAAAACTCTTGTACCAGCTTGATCATCTGGTTCAAGTGTGCCATCAAACTGATCCTGCTGATATGGTAAGAATATTTTTATTTAAACTGCAATCCCACATTCTTCACCTGTGAAATTTTTATTGGGGCTGCCTGAACAATTTTGAACTGAACCAATTGCTAGTAGTGATGGGTTGGTTATGGTGGTGTGGTTCGCTCAGAATGGATTGGCAAACTGAACTGGGCGATACGTGGCTGCAAAATGCGCTTATCAGCGTTGAAAATACGGCCAAACTTCGGCAATAATAAAATTCATCAATTCGGAAGAATTTTTGAAAATTTGTATGAATTCCTCATTTTTGCCGATGGAATATCCTATCGAGCACGGATTGTTGTTGATAAATCTTCCTCATATTGTGACTATGACCCTGGCTTCTAGATCAAACTGGACTTTCTGCGTTTTCTTCGTTGAAGATATTTCGATCATTAATAACATTCACCTCTTACAGAACGACGGCACGGTTAGCAGCGCGGGCAGTAGTGGCGGCGACCCAGCCGCTGACTACAGTTCCGGCGCGAACCACGTACTAGCCGTCATCCATCAGATACTAGGACACCACCGAGCATTGGAGGCGAGGTATCACCAGGCCAGGCTAAAGCTACATCAGAGGCTCGCCTTGCTGTTGTACAAAGAAGATTGTAGGCAGGTGAGTGGCAGCATAATGTGGACCATCACGCGGGCCCCGTGCGGGTTGGTGGATTACACATGTCTTGGAATTTTTGGTTCTAGGACACGCTGGTTTCCTCACAATGTGAGTGGAACAACATTAATTTTTACTGCAAGAAACATACACATGAATATACGCCGCGAAAGACCGATGGAAGAATTCACCAATGAAAAGAATATTTCTATGCAAACTTGCTAAAAAATTAGCAAAGTTGTAATGGCAATTGGCAGGCCATGTAGTATGCAAGACTAACAACGGTTGTGGTGTATTCGAGCTGCCCAGAACCTTGAGCCTCTGCCTTAGTGGACGTCATTTCGCTGATATGATGAAAGTTGCAGCATCTACAACCGCATCATCAGTCAAGATAGTAGCCAAGCAAGTCCATTAAATATACTACTCAGAAGTTTTACATACTTGGTTAGGCTATGAATCAGTCAGTCTTATTGCCGCACAAACGCTTACGAAATACTTTGCGTTTGTACGGGCTTCACAGTGTTGTAATGCAAAATGTAAGTTACAGGTATTCTTTATATTCCAATTTATGTTATTTCAAGTGAATCAAATATCAACTTTATTTTAATGGCAATGAAGTTGCTTTCAGAGTGACCAACACTTTTGAAAAAGTTATAAAAATGTTTGAAGTTGTAGAGTAAACTGAACTTTATTGCGTAGGAATTAAAGTTATTTTTCCCGAAACTCATATTTCGCTACCTTTCTACCCCAAGGTAGCGATTTGTTAACATTTTTGGCAATTAAACCGCGAATGCAGATTACAAGTAATAACCCTGTATAAGCTTTTTTTCGTATTTAATATCCATCTGATGAATTGGAATACCTAGATTACTGAATGTAGTATTATATAAAGAGAAATAAGGAAACATTATAAAAAAAAGAACAATATTTGTGATATGACTATAAAAAATTGACTTTGTTCCAGGTCCTCGATTGGTTGGCAAATCACGGCGAAGTATTTTTACAGAAGAATACTGGAATAGGAAGGAATCTCCATAAAGCTAGAGTTTATCAGAAATCTCATGAACATTTTGAAAATGTTGCACAAGTAAGTATGAACGAATGTGTGTATGTAAAAGTCCTTTGCAAGCTAAGCCTGCTCCTCAAAATAATTACCATTGAATCTTGAGGTCTGGTTACAGTACCAGCACCCTAGTTGCGTAACACACTATTACTCTCAATTTGAATAATTTTGAAGCATATTGCTAATCCATTGCTCCATATGTTCGCAAAATGTGTCTGCTCAACAACGTAAATAACGCAATGAATGTTGTTCACTGTCAAAATGAAACTCATTGCTACTGATGGTGTGTTACGCAATTACCCTACTGGGCGGTCTTAAAAATGGTTTCGTTGAATGAGTACCGGTACCTCAAGCTTATCTCCTATTTATGGTGTTTTACCGAAGTCGAACCTCGTTTCATTACAGCACAACTTAGCCCAAATATTATATTATAATCTCGTTATCCGTCATCATCATCTGCCCAGCCTTTTTTCAACTACGTTGGGTTCGGCTTCCAGTCTGACCGGGTGCAGCTGTATAACAGTCTTTGACATGGAGCGACTGCTTATATGATTTCCGCAACCCATTTACTGGGTAACACTCTTGGTATTTTTTTTTTGTCAGTCTTTTGGGCTTCTAACTACCCGTGATAACTGTCAGACTTGTGCTTACAGTGCTTACCGCGGCACGGAGGTGTCTCGATAAATAATGGAGGTTAACCCATCCATGCACCGACTTCAGCAATCGTACCTGTGCTGCTGTTATAACTTATCTTTTTCATTTTTTTCCAATAGAACACATACACGAACGCAGAAAAGCTTCTCGCCGGCGCCGAGGAACTGGCCCGGTCTGGCGAGTGCGACCCTGAAGAGGTGCTGGGCGTGGCACGAGAATTGGAAGCTCATGTCGCGGCGTTCGCGGCTCGAGTCGACAGGAGAAGACGGCGACTCGACCTCGCTGTGCTCTTGTATACGCATGAGAAAGAGGTTTGTTGTGTTGTTTTCTATAACAAACATACATAGATCCCTGCTACGATCCTTACATACTCTTTTGGCTTTGTTTACGTTGATACATCTAGTCAAACACGTACACCAGTCGCGAGTACTACACGACTGGCCTTTTTGAAGAACATCACCAATAAGATCGTGTGATGTCCTTCTAGAGTCCCCTCGAGGCGTTACCAGTCACATCATACTTCTGTTTTCTATCACACAACAGCATATGCACAATAGGCTGTAGGCTGGTATCACGGAACCTTACTCAAGCATTACTTAAAACTAGTTTCGACCAGTCAAATGGCTTTAAACTAGTTTTAAGTAATGCTTAAGTTTTGTCTTGATTAAGTTAGAGTGAGTTAGAAGCTTATGTCGCGGCGTTAGCGGCTTGTGTCGACAGGAGTAGGAGATGACTCGACTTTGCTGTGCTCTTGTGCACGAGAATGAGGTTTGTTGTCATGTTCACAATCGATCATTAATAAATCCACCGACAGTATTCTAACAGCGGCATGCGGCGGGTATGTAAGAATGAGAATGGTCAGTGGTTCAGCGGGGTGGTGGACCGTTATTATGTAGATAATCGTTAAATTGGGACTGGGCCGGCTACTATTGCTGTTTGCTGTTGTATAATAGGCTGTAGGCTATAAACTATGGGTGTGTGTGGGTAACAGCAATGTTGTGCCCTGACTCCTTGACACTACAAAACAGCGTCGCGTAGACCGAGTCGCGGGACGAGTTGCTGGACAAAACGAATCGAACTGCAAGGACTTAGTACAGCAACAACCAGTATATCCATAGCTCATTGAAATGCACACAAGTCGCAACCGCTCGTCGATATTTTCATATTATAATGGCATCGCCTTGTACAAACGTGCCTGTTTTACCTAGATGAACCCAGGTTCTAGCCGCGAGTGAAGCAAGCCTTGTCAGTTTGGCCTCAGCTTAGACTT
Organism: Eremobia ochroleuca; assembly: GCA_949629135.1. NCBI lineage: Eukaryota > Metazoa > Arthropoda > Insecta > Lepidoptera > Noctuidae > Eremobia > Eremobia ochroleuca. The sequence goes on along the minus strand of OX451384.1, from coordinate 26,665,477 downwards.
TCACTAACATCTGTATGCTAACAATTGCCAAGAATCTCTATTTTATTTAAAACTAGATTTCGCTTTTCTTTTATTTCTTTAGTTTGTTTTTCTCTAGTCGATTCGCAATAAATCTTTTCCTGGCGTGACGTTTGGCCATAAAACCCGTGGGATGTTTAAATAGATAAACACGTATTGCAGAAGAAAGGCACTTTAATGCAGTCAGCTTTTTCATCTGTCACTTCAGTTTTCGTATTCATGTAGAAAACCATTACTAAATACAAATGGTAAAACTATTGATGTGTAAATCGTCTTTAATATTTAATTACTATCAACAAATTATCCTGTGTTAATTTTCCATTTCATACAACTCTCGAAAAATTACAGGAGTGATTTGAATTTACGGACAATTTAAATAGATAGGTAATCAAAATGCTTAACGATTGATTTTCCTGACTGCCTATAAAAAAAAACAGTCTTTCAACACACCATAATATGCTTCACCCTGATATGGTAATTTATTAACATTTCTGTATTAGCTGCTGCAATGGCTCGAAACATTGCGGAGTGGCGGCGGGGTCTGCGCAACGGACGACACGCCTGAAGCTGCGAGACGAGCGCTCGACCAATGCGCGCAACATCGAGCCGCCAGCCTCGACGCCTGCGCAGCCACCATCGCGCAGGGGGAAGCACTGTTGCAAGACCTCCGGTAAGTCATATTGATAAGTAATAATGTCCTCCTCACCGAATTTCGGTCACGGCTGTCGTGCTCAACAGACCCTATCCAAGTATGCAGGGGGTATTATTGTACACGAGTACACTGGTGCCCTCCCCTTCAATTCTCTCTTCCTTCACTTTCCTAGTACGATGAGACGGAAATCGACGAAGAGATCAGGAGCAGGACCAACGGCTTTACATGGTGTCACACCACTATATTCCAAACTCCGAGATTCCACTGAGAATGAATTGAATTTCCTAATGGAATACCCAATAACTCTAAGCCCGACCTAGTATTGAAACCGACGCCCAGCAGTTGCACTAGGGACTACGAGAATAACGGGTCAGTCATACTAGTAATAACATGAAAATAACATAATACAAATGGGAAGGTTTGTTGATTTGCTGCGTTATAAGCAGTGGTCGGAGTAGGTAGAGCTGTTTTTGCTACTTGCGACATGCGGACATAGCATGGATATGCGAAATATTTCCCGGAATCCCGGGAATTGTGGAATTAAAAAACCATTGTCTAAGTAGTTTTTATAGGAGTAGGTACAGGTATTTTTGTTATTAGGTACATGCGGACATAACATAAATATGCCAAGTATTTTCGAAAATCCCGGGAATTCTCCAAATAAAAAAAAAAACTAAGTAGTTTCTTTTGTCAATGCTTTATTGAAACGTTATATTTAAATGGATAATCCCATTTTATTAGTTTACTATAGTAAATTGAATACCTGGAATATAAATAAAATGCGATGATCGAGTTACATATACAGTTTAATTTTCAAAACCCATATTAACTCACTTAAATCAATCGACAATTTCGAAATCCCGGGATTTCAGAGGCATATCCATGTTAACATCAATGTTTGCGGTCATTCACCCAAAACAGCTCTACCTACTCCGACCACTGGTTATAAGTAATAAAACAGACACAGAGTAACGGATTTTTGTGTATTATTGCATACGGATTCATAGGCTTGTTTTTTATGCCGAAATAATATAGGGTTCCTGTGGGATAAACCATGGATGTGAAGCCCAGAACGCTCCCACGTCAATGAAATCCCGAACGCACATTATTGCTATAGAATAACATTCCAATTTTGTCGAACCATTTTAGAAGTTATGTGAAAAAGATAAGTACGGAAGGATAATTAATTCTACCCGTTGTCCTATTACCCGTTTTCCCGTAGGAATGAAGCATTTCCCCGCGGTAAAAAGTAGCCTATGTTCATCAGGGATAATGTCGGCTTCTAATGGTAAAACAATTTTTCAAATCGGTCCAGTAGTTTTGGAGCCTATCCAATACAAACAAACATTCATTCCTCATTCATTATAAAGAGGAATGATTGTATATACGTATGGTAATGATGGTAGATACGTATTATATTAATTGCCATCGTTTTTCTCTATATCATAAATATTACAAAGTTAACGAGATATTGAAATGGTTATGAGGACATAACCCGCATATGTTTTCATATCCACATTTCGCGATCCTTTTAGCCTAATAATAGGATTTATCGAGGTCAAATTTAGACTCCGTAATCTCCACTGTACTAGACAACGGAGATTACTAATAAAAAGTCATATTATAAAAGGTTCCGTCTGTTTTCATTTTCGGAACCTGCAAAAAAACAAGTTAACCCTCGTCGGTTCAGTTATTTTTGCAGCCATAGTATTTATCAGTATAAATGATAAATGATTTATTTTCTGTAAGTAGGTTTGTACAAACACTTTTACATGTCAATCATATTTTTTTTTAAACTAGATGAGGTCGGCGTTTCCTATCTGACTACTCTGAGAAGAAAGGCCGAAACAAACTCAGAGGTCACAGTCTCTTTTAAAGTCCAGACATAATCTTGGTCAGATCATGTGAAGACCATGTAGATTGGTGTCTGAAATGGTCTTTTGAGTAAAGAACCACACAGATTGAGCGGACCTGTCCAGTCAGTGCACGCCGGACCTGTCCAGTCAGTAGAAGACAAAGTACGTAGTCGGGCCATAAGTTTTGTCACATATGGAAAGTTAAATAAATGACACAATGAGTTACGCACTACAACCATTTATATATCAAATGAAAGGGTATGAAATACATATTTAAAACACATCAAAATTTTTGGAAATATCATCCTCTTACTTCGATACAAGCCTTCAATCTGCAAGGCCAGCCATCAATCGAAGCACGCACGACGTTCATGCCAATATCGGCGACTGCTTTAATCAGGGATGCTTTAAGTGACTCCAAGTTGCGATGGGGTTTAGCGCAGAACTTCTCCTCTATGCTGCCATATTTTGTAATTCAAGGGAATCAAGTCTGGACAGGATGAGGGCCAATCCTCATGCCTGATAAAATCGATTCCACGGGTCGTGAGCCAGTTTTGGGTACTTTTCGCCTTATGAGCCAGCGCAGAGTCCTGCTGGAATTCCCAGTGCCTGTTTGCGAACATTGTTTGTGAAAGAGGTTCCACAATGTTTGTTAGGCACTGGTTTTCACTCCATTTTCACAAAAAAAAAAAAAAACCCTCGTTTGACCCAAACAGGACACTCCAAGCCAAACCATGAATGCCGAAGGGTGATGACCACGCTGAACACGTGGCACACGTCTGCTCGCTTCTTTACTAGAGCATGCATACACTTTATCATTTTGTTTGTTGAAACTCTCCTCAACATTAAAAATTTTTTCGTCCGAAAAAGTATTTCGGGGTATTTTTTTCCCGCGTACCGCCTTAACAAAACCCGGCTTCTTTCGAGTCTGATTTTCTTCAGCCGTGCTTTAAGAAGATGTGCTGTTTCATTTCTATAAGCACGCAGTCCTAGGTCTTCATTTAGCACCCTTTTAACAGTAGTTCTGCTTAGTCCCATCTGCAGAAGCCACATTTTGTGCTTGCGGACAGGATTTCGTTGGATTCGCGCCTTCACTGCTTTGATGACCGCTGGAGTTTGAACAACGAGGTCGACCGCTCCTTTGTTTATCTAATCTAATCTTGAATCTTCCCCGAATCGTTTGATAGTACGATAAATAAATCTCAGTGGAATTTTCAAATTTTTCAGCAGTTTGAAAATCTAAGTTGGCGCGTGACCGCAACGATGCAATGCAATTACTGCGACACTGTCTTCTTTGCGCGTTCACTCCATTTTAGGAAATGAACAAAATTCCAGCCGTGCGATTCTGTAACCATCTCACCGTGACAACTTGGGTGAAGTGAGCGTGAAGTGCGTCGTCAATAGTGTCAATCCCTAGCATCAGCATGACTCACAGCTCACTCTAAGCTCACTTCACCTTATTTATCACGGTGAGATTTTTGCAGAATCGACCGGCTGCAGTGCTATTCTGTAAAAATCTCACCGTGAGAACTTAGGTGAAGTGAGCGGGAAGTGAGCTCTGTCATTCCTTAATGGTAGGTATTGACACTATTAAGTGCTCACTTCACTTATGATTTCACGGTGAGATTTTACAGAATCGACCGGCCGAAACCCTTTGTTTTTATTTTCTTTAAATCTTAAAATTTCGAATGCCCATAGTACTTTCCTCGGCTTGCATTCTAACTTCGAAATTTTACCTATGTGACAACTTATGGCCCGACTACGTATAGCAACACAAAGTTACTAAGTGTTGCCTATGTATATGCCATGAATGACCGGCGGCTGCACTGGACTTGAGTTGCTCTTGACAGTGGAGACTGGACGCTTCGGACCACAGAGCACGGATACGCCACGGCGCGACGGCGGCCGCTGCTAGAGATTTCATCGTCAACACTTTCCTAATAAACCAAGTCAATGGATATATAAACAAACCGTTTTATTTACTTACTTGTGATATGATACGCCAGAAGTTTTTTTTACACGAAATCACAACAGAATGCTGTTTTAGGATTCCGTAGTCAACAAGGAACCCTTATAGTTTACCATGTCCGTTTGTCCGACCGTCCGCAGCTTAGCTCAGAGACTCTTAGTACTAGAAAGCTATAATTTGGCATGGATGTACATAGTGGTAAAATAAAATCATAAAAAAAAAAAATTTTGGTCACTTCTGCACGTAAAATGGGGATTTTTTTTTTCTTGTCTATCCCATGGTGTGGGGTATCGTTGGATAGGTCTTTCAAAAATATTGCGCGTTTGTGAAAACAATTCGGATCCGTTTATGAAATATTAATTTTTTTAGTCAAGTGCAAGCTCAATGTTTGTTGTTGGATATGTAAAAAAAATCACGTTAGTAGTGTATGTATTTAACGAAGTTAAAAGGAAAACTATCACAGCTAAGTAGGCTTTACCAGTTTACGAGTAATAGTCGACCAACTTACGTTTGCAGTTGCAATGTCTGGAGGACATGATTTTCAACTACAATATTAAGCTGGTTCTTGGGATAAATTCATTCCAACTACGGAACCCTTAATTGTGCGTGATCCGACATGCAGTTGGCCATGTTTTTTTTTTTTTATTATATTTATTCCACAAAATGCAAATCTGTGCGAGTAGAAACTGACGGCCCGTGAAAAAACTATTTGTGCTTAACGCAATTTGCGTAATACGAATATTATTAGTAGGTAGGTACTGCCGTCTCTATCTAGTTGTTACTGTCGCGGTGGTTCCCTGCTCTGTGAGTCGGACCGTGCGATTTTCCACAGCGAACTTGTATTCACTATTCTGTGCAAAGTTACTTGTGTCTCGAACCGAGTATCTGTTGAACATATAATAGTTTCCTTGTGACGCGTGCCCTATTCAGACACGGGTACTGTGGCGCGCACTTTTAATGCGACGTGTTGGACATTTGTTTTGTACAGCCCAAAGTTCCGCTTTTCAGTTAAGTTTGGATAGAAATAATGTCCATCAGCTTAATGAAATTAGCTAAATTCATTTTCCGGATTTTTATATACACATTGACATTGATGAATTTTATATAAACAATGACGTGGATATTTACTTTGTAAAGTATCTTATTTTTTATTATTATTACTGTGAGTGTGAAGACTATGTGGGTCATTACTTTTTTCTGTTTTCCTTCTTAGTTAGTTTTAATCATGATCTGGCAGTTTGAGTAATTTATGCGGCCTACCCAAATGTCCTTTCATTGGTATTGTTCGTCGTAAGGCTCCTCAAGTTCTGAGTTGAGCTGCACGATTTTTGACAAATGCGTGCACTGACTGGACAGGTCCGCTCAATCTGTGTGGTTCTTTACTCAAAAGACCATTTCAGACACCAATCTACATGGTCTTCACATGATCTGACCAAGATTATGTCTGGACTTTAAAAGAGACTGATCTCTGAGTTTGTTTCGGCCTTTCTTCTCAGAGTAGTCAGATAGGAAACACCGACCTCATCTAGTTTAAAAAAAATATGATTGACATCCAAAAGTGTTTGTACAAACCTACTTACAGAAAATAAATCATTTATTATTATTTATCATTTATAACCATCGAACCAAGATAAAATGTATACCACGGAGAAGCCTCATTGGTATCATGATTGACTGCTTAAGACCAGAGTCAGGAGCCCCGATCTTATTCTTGACAAGACTCTAATATTGCACTTCTTACAAAATGCGTACGTAGAAGCCTTCATTTCTTTACGATACTCACTATAAACTACTTGAGTATTATTCCTGTGACATCGTGGCTGTCAAAGTACTAACGATCGTGAGCATACAAATAGTTGCCAATGCACGACCTGGAAGCGGCAGTCTCGAATAATAAAAGGCGTGCTACACCTCGCGCTGCTGAAGTTACAGTCCTGCGCCAAAGAGGCGCCGGCGTCAACTTGCATACCCGGTGATTTATTCCTGGTATAATGATAAATCTTACAACGGGTGACCTTTCTGCAATTGTTAGATTGATTAGTAAGATCGTTTGGAAAATCATGCGGGCTCCGCGCCGCGCCTCGCAATTACGTTCAATTAAAGTCCTCCAGACCGTATTTCGGCCACGGCGGCCAATCTCAGCGGAGACTAGCCTTCGGCGCGGGAGATATTATTATGTGCGCGCAGACACAGGTGCACTCCCTCTTCCCTCTCGCTCACAGTCCGATGGGACGGCAATCCGACACGACCGGAGAGAGATCAGGCGCAGGACCAACGGCTTAACGTGCTTTCCGATGCACGGGGGTATCACACCGCCGACTTTCAAACTCCGGGCTCTTATAAAAAAAATCCTATTGGAAAAACTCAATAAGACTTTTAGACCCGACCCGGTAATCGAGCCTAGGAGCGTGGGGTTCAGCAGTCGCGCTTGCGACCACGAGACCAACGGCTGCCCCTTTGGTATCGTGGTCGATTTCAACGTTCAATTACATACCGCACAAACCAACATTTACCGGGAGTAAATGACTGACTTTGAGGCCGTCAGCGGGCACGGGAAAATATCACAAAGTAACCTGGCTCCGTAAAACTAATTTTAAACTAGTATTAACCCTTGAATGCATAGAGTTTCAAGAACGATACAATGCGTTCTCAACAGTTTCCAGTATTTTTTTTTTATTGGAAAGCCCGGCTGAGTGATCAATCATACCGTTACTTATTTTTGTACCGAAAAGTGAGGTTTGACACATGACCGTTCTGACATCATGGACTTTTGTCACTTTCATTATCTACTGTCGCAAGAGTCCAAAGACTGCTTCACAGTATTCCACAATACAGTCAATATTTAGTAAGAAATTAGACGTATAATTTGTATCACTAATGCATAGGTTTTGTATCGAAAACGATACTTTTAATTTTTTTTTTTTCCTAGCACATATATTTTTCCCGAGAGAAACAAATGCTTCATGCATTTTTAAGGGTTAAATTTGTTTCTTAATGTATTACTAAATAATAACAGCCGTACGGCTCGATCGTGGGTAAAGCTGCGCTTTTCGCGGTTGGTTCGTGGATGGGTGATCAATTACATATCGAGACCTCTCCCTGCCTCGAAAAGTACGTTAAGCCGTTGGTCTCGGTTTAATCGTGGATCTTTGGCAGTCGTTAAGGGTAGTCAGAAGTCCAAAAGTCTGACAATCAGTCTTACTATGAAGTATCGTATTATCTAGTAACTTGGTTGTGGAGGTCAGATGGCAGTTCCTCCATGTAAAGTACCTACTGGTATTCAGTTGCATTCTGTTAGAACGGAATCCGACTCCCACATTGTTGGGAAAAAGCTAGGCAGATTGATTTCTGAGTTTTAATTAACAATTAATACTCTTCACATCTTTTAAAATATATGGCCAGGGTTCCATATTTCTTTTCATTTGTGAATGTATCCTCCGCGCCTCATTTTATGTTGGCACAAAATGTTCGTAACGTGCCTTGATTTGTATGAAAATCCTGGTTTTTCGATATTAAAAATGTGTAAACAATAGCCCTCGTGGTTGCATCGCTCTCGGGAAGTTACACAACTGTATGCGACCCAATTTCTAAGACGAACGCGCATAGCTAGAGCGTTACTCTGTTTTCAGTGAAAATTCAAGTGTGGACGGACACGCGAAGCAGATATGTGGCTCGAGCAATGTATAATTTATCAAAGCGTCTTGCCTAAGATTGACGGTTCTCTGTGCGTTATTATTGTCTTGTTCCGTTCCAAGACGATCGTTTACGTAGCCAGTACATCTTTGAGGTACGAGAAAAATGTAACGTTAATGGATAATTTATTTTTGTACGGCTCTCGTCTTACATCGAATAGCTCCTGCGATATTTTGCATGCATGTCAATGTAATTATAAGCTTTTCTAAATTGATGGTTTGTAGGTTGTATTTTTAGAGATTCTGTAACAAAACACTGCTCGAAAATGGGTTGCGCTTTGTGTGGTCTGTCACACAGCCGTCAACTACCTCCGTGTTGGAAAATATGACGTGGTTAGCTAGACATCATCATACCTATAGTATGTATAGCAGTACTTTGAAGTGGATAATGAAGTTATTGTTCCATAGAAAAATGATTTGAGAACAATTTCACCGGTACATTAATTTTCTTTAAACAATGTCGATAATTTGGGAATTCCATGTGCCTTAGGATAGGTTTTCGTGTTGCTCTGATACCATTTAATTACTTAATTGTTTGTCAAACAAACCAATCAAAGTTGTGAAGCTTAATGCCACAACGTGGGGAATAGCGTGTACTTGAAAAAAAGTTAAAAAAAACCCCTGCTGCATAGGTAAACCGTCTATAGCATGGTTTCCCGTATTGTACATTTATTCAATTAAGTATATGTTCTTGGTATTAGAAACGGTTAAGGCTAGATTCCAAAACCGAAACGCTTCATAATACATAGATACTGTAAAAAAAATCTAACCTAAAAAGAAAATCTAAACAATGTGACAACGAGCATGTAACTCGACTAATTTCGACTAACTCACTCCACGCTCACTTCACCTAAGTTTGCACGGTGAGATGGTTACAGAATCGCACTGTAGGAAGTTTTATCAGAGACGAGATGAAATCTACTTTTTATTTGTCACATTTTCCGCCGATCAAAGGATCTTCGACTTTGAAAAGTATTCCGTAATGATAAAGTATTAGCACGTCATAAATTTATTTCGAATAGGACATTTCATTTTCTTCAGTGGTTCTGCAACAACGATGTATTGTGACATATTTTCCTTTCCGCAGCACAATATACGAAAACATACCTCAATGAACTAAAACATCGTGGGTTAATATGAATAAAACATCGTGATTTTCGTGAAGCAAAACAAGCGAGGATCATTTTATACTAGTACTTTGCCAACGACTTGGTCTCCCTAACCCGTAGGATTTTTGAAAAATCCCTTGTTCCTTGTCTACATCGTAGAACCTATGTGCAATATTTCAGTTTTCTAGGTCAAAGGATTTTAGCCGGTCGTTCATAAATCAGTCAGTGAGGGATTTAGGACTTCTGTATTTATTAATGAAGTGCCAGGATCTTAAATCATTTTTGTTTCGGGGAAATAAAAATAGCTCTTAATGACATTTCACAAAAAAAGCGGAAACGGTTAGATTTTCATTTCAGTTTGATCAGATTATTCTTGGCTTTTCCTTAGATTGTCTTTAAATTTTATCCCCATTGGAACTCTCGCACATTCCACGCTAAGGCATGTTAAAACCATTGTGTCCATATAAAGAAAAAAAAAAAAACTGATATTAAAAGCTTCCTGCAGTGCTATTCTGTAAAAATCTCACCGTGAGAACTTAGGCGAAATGAGCGGGAAGTGAGCTCTGTCATTCATCCCTAGCATTAGTGCTAGGGATTAACACTATTAAGTGCTCACTTCACTTTTGATTTCACGGTGAGATTTTTACAGAATCGACGGCTGTACTCTCAATTTTGATTGATATTGAATTGAGCGGCTCATGCCTCATCTCAACGATCCCTAATTTATTTTGTAGTACGGAATCTACCACAAATCTAATGAATTGTAAAACAGTCGTTGAACTGGAAAAGGTTATTGAAAACGATTATTGTAAACTTACAGGGCAATAACATAAAACTTTGATGAGTTTATAAACCAACTTTTATAAAAGCATGTGCCAGATGTACTTAAACATAAGTATATGAGGTATATCTCAGCAGGCAAACTAAATTAAAAACCAATCACATACATAAACGATTGCTATCAATTTCGTTATATCCTCCGTGGACCTACCGAGACATATGCCCTAGCTAAAAGGTCGGAGAACTCGCCGGCTTCCGTCGCACGATCGCCTCTTACTCAACGCGTGAAAAACTTGCCGTTTCGTTGAGCCAGTTTGCAATACCAAATTGCTCTTATGACTAAGTTGCTAGTTCTTAGGTTCAATATTCCTAATAACCACACAATCTTCCAGTTTTAATGAGGATACAAACAAGTTATACACTCCATGACTGTGGGACAATATAAACTAAAAAGATTAGTATTCTAAATCGACGAAACATAAAGTGGTACTGAATTATCTAAATTAGGACGCAACAACTTTTTAATCTAAAGTATGTGAAGCTAATCGTAATGCATCTAGTAAGGTACCTACTTGTTCCTTTTATAGCGATACTCGTTTGTAATGATTATAAATAATTGGTTCGCGATACAAAATGAATCAGCCCCTGTCTAACTTGTTTACCGTAACAGGAAAAGTGGACGCGGCGACGACGGCGGGTTCCTATGGGATGACGGGGACTCCTTAAACAATGGCGAATGCGGCTGTAGCCACCGAGCCCACCGAAACCAACTATATACATAGACAAGTAGCACAGTTATTACCAGTTTTTGTTGCACTTATCAAGTGACTCACAACGCAACCTTCGATATACTGCATGATTTTTCTAAGAAAAAATCAGCTGTTTCGTACATTTTGGTCAAGTAGCTGATGTTTTTTTTCGTGATTTCAGAGTTGGTCCTATAGTGAAAGTTGTTCATATTCATGGGCAGAACATACTGTAAAAATTTGGAGACTGTAAAAAAATCATCTAGTAGGAGTATGTACTGTGAATGATTTTATGTAGTACGTATAAATTAGTGGTTACAGCTGCTGGTGTTACTCTGCCTATTCAAGTATGTCTGTTACTGATGCGCTAGCTTTTATTAGGCTCGTGTGAACCTGCCGTGACGTATCTTATAGTCGTAAATAAAGATAACGTAATGCCCAATTACTATATAATTGCTTAAAATTATTACACACCAACACTCAACGCACGGTTGTTTATGCTGTTATAGTCTTGTTAAGTAAACATTTGTATCGTAACACACATTGGCATGTGAAAATACAAAAACAGCTTTAAGGTTCCATTTTGCGACTCGGAAGAAACGAATTCGCATTAAGACAAAATAGCTTTATACAGGGTCAAATCAAATTAGCTAAACTCCGTGGTGATCACACAAAAAATACATTCAATTTGATGGGTTTCATTTTCACCACGAACCGATTCAACATCAACCGCAGGTAGTGTAGTCACTTGAAATATCAGTTAAAAAAAATCAGTTTTCATTGTGTAAACTTCACAGACTTGATGGGTATCGATGTCCAAACACAATACAAAAATATACTGATTTTCTCAACTCATACTTCAAGTCCACCAACAGTCGTTGACCCCAAATTTATTTTTGTTTTGTCGTGCTTAGATATCGATACGCGTCACGTCTGCGAAGTTTCGCTAGCTAATTTAACTTGACCCATCCTGTATTGCTCCGCTTGGAACAGGTTATGTTTTATTTTGTCCATTCATACGAGATTCTTTTTTGAGTTATGCAAAAAAGCGGGAATGCTGGGTGCAAGATTGAGCGAAACGAGCTCGAAAATCTTAGCACTCCTCATCGGACAGGTTACGTTCTCTGACGATTCGTACAGAAATCGGAGTTAGCTACTTCGTCGGCTTATGCAGAAAAGTTTGAGGATTAGGATAACGTAGGATGCAAGAGCGAGCGAAGTTCAATTATTATTAAACTTTCGTTAGAGACTACGTAGTATATTCCTTGTTGTTAATAGTTTGGCTGGCGGCCGAACGACAGCCCCGCCGAACTGTTGCGCTTGCGAGTCTATAGATTTTGACCTTTTAATCCTGTTAGCATAGGGGTTATTATTATTAAAAGCCTGTGATGTCCCACTGCAGGGCAAAGGACTCCATACTTTCCTTCCACTTCTCTCTGTTTAAAGCTGCTAAGGACCAGTTCTTATTAGGTTAGAACTTCTAACATTTAGAAATTACGAAAAACCCTTAGTTACTCTTTTATAATTTGTCAAATGTATTAGTACCGAAATGTCAGGATGGCGCAGTGGGTAATGCCTCGCCTCTTATGCACGAGGTTGTGTGTAGGTACCCATAAAAACAAACTTAAGTAACAGTACATAGGGGTACTGGAGTACCCGTAATAGAGAGTAGGAAATAAAACGTAATTACAGTAATTTAATGCCTTTAAGATCAGCCTTACTTAAAATAACAAATCTTTAAAAAAAATAAGTTGAGTTAACAATTTTGGCTTTTTTTTTGGGCTCTAAGCAAATAAAAGTTTCACAGTTATCACATTTAGTTATCATTTACGATCTTTTGATATTGGGCATAATGAACACCTCCCAGATTTAAAATTTGAATGGGTTTGGAGTATTCGATCACCGCTTTTTCCCAATACTTATTTGGCGATCCATCGGCAACAAGCTGTACCCAGGGTTACTGGAGAACCCCAAGCGCAGGAACGTACCAGGACCACACGCTCACATTACTTGCACCCGACTAATTGAACGCTACGCCCCGACAAGATACATGGTAGCGCGAAAAAATCGGTTAAGTACATCGATCACTAATAAAGAACTTAGTGATCGATGGTTAAGTATTAAAAGAGTAATCGCAAATTTATTTTTTATTTGTAACGCAGGGTACGGTTAACTCCGGGAAAGTATCAATGTGACTTTTTCAATTCGTATGAAGTTCCTGAGTTTACATCTCGGAATTTACTGCCACCAATGAAAGTAATCCCAGAGAATTTGGGGGTTCTAAACAAGATAGTATCATTCCTTATAAGGCATTTCCAGTTTAGGACAATTGCCGGCAGCGTATCCAATAGTAGGTATTTCCACCATTTCGGAAAGTTTCCTGGCACAGAAAATCACTAGGCAAGAAAAACCCTCTCATTCTGTGGCCACAGAGAGGAGTAACCCCAAGAATACTTAGTTTAAAACAATTTATATCATTTAGGCCTGATATTTAAATAATCAGTTAATATTTATCGGAGGAATAAATATGGCGGTTTGGCAGCTTTTTATAGAAATTATGTCAAACTTTCATATGTATTATTCAGATATAAGTTATCTGATTATTGAAAAATCAGCCCTTAGAATACTTAAGTATTCTTAGAAGTTTTTATTATTATATTTCAGTATTAAGTAAGTGGAAAATAGGAATACTAATGTAATAAATACCATGTTGAACGATGTTCTACAGTTTTTATTTTTGGAAGCTGTTCATAAAAAAATATTTGGTGATTCTCTCTGATTTATTAGCAGCGGTACCGAGACCGGCGTGTAGTTCGTTTTTTAACTCTGATCCGGGGGACGTGAAGCACAAAAGGATTTGCCTGCAGCTTTATTTGCTCTGTACTCCATCCAATACAGTTTTTTATGCCGGTTTGTGATGGCCATATTTTAATTACGTTTATTGAAAGGATTGAGGGGTCCGTAGATAAATAATAACAGTCGCATAGGTCGATCGATCAGGTTAAGCTACGCTTGCCGCGGTTGGTCTGTGGGTGGGTGACCATCTTTACATACCGAGACCCCTTCCGTGCCTCGGAAAGCACGTTAAGCCGTTGGTCCCGGCTGTCATTCGTGGATCTTTGACAGTCAGAAAATATGGTTCTTATAGGATCACTCGTGTGTCTGTCTGTCCGTCTGTCACAGCCAATTTTCTCCAAATCGAATGGACCGATTGAGTAGAAATTTCCTACACAAGGATTTCTGTGACACAAACACGGACGTGTTTGAATGAATGAATTTTGAATATGGGGGTCACTTATGGGAGACAACTAAGAAAAAAAAAAAGTTTTGTAAACTATACAGTTTGATACTGTAAGGGTCTCAAAGACATTTTTTTAATAATTTTAATTTGTTAGTAAAGTTATTTAAGAAAATATATGAAAATTGCCCCTCCCGTTATCTCAGAAACTACTGTGCAATGCACGCCACTGGTAATTGCTACAACATGGCAAATTGACGAAGTTTGTCGATCTGTAGGGTAATTGCGTAACACACTACCAGTAGCAATGGGTTTCATTTTGACAGTTCAACAACATTCATTGCGTTATTTACGTTGTTGAGCAGACACATTTTTCCAACATATGGAGCGGTGGTTTAACAATAGGCTTCAAAATTATTCAAGTTGAGAGTAATAGTGTGTTACGCAATTAAGGTGCTGCTCAAACATTAAGTTACTGTTACTGACTGTACAATTTTTAAATTTATTGTTCCAATCTTCTAGCATCACTCTAAAAAATCTTCCTTACCTTAGATCCAAAATATTTTTTTGAATAAATAATTACCTAATTGGATCTTAAAGAATGGGTTTACTAATTTATACAAGCACCATTGCGTTCCTTTAAAACAATGCGGTTATTGTGAACTGATTTTAGTGTCCGGCGAGTCGCCGCTATTAACAGCCACCGCCAAAAACATTGAGGCGTCCGCCGCGACGACAACCCAATGTAAATTATTTTTCTCAAATATTAAACATTGTGGAAATAAAAATGAATTTGAAGTACAAAGTTCATTGCGAATGTGTGTCGTTACGTGAAGTTTTGATTCAGTTCAGTTGCGTTTTGGTATCATTGTTGGTGAAAAGGATTGATTGTATACTACTCAAATACTGTGCGAATAATAATTTGTGGATATTAGAATTCATAGTCTCAAATAAGTTATATCAAGTTTTGAAAAAATATTTTCAATGTTATACAGGACAAAAATTCCAAGGTTCATTGCAGCCGAAATTTATTTAGGAGCTTTTTATTACAAACGGTCAAATAAAAAAACATCTACATAAAGCTACGTTAGACAGTAAATTAAGTTATATATATCTTCATGTAAATTATCTTAGATTGTGTAATCAAGTACCTATATGTAGGAGGAACTGTAAAGTGATCGTGTATGAAGGAAATATTTTCACAGGTAAAAATATTTAATGAATGTTGTGGAATATTTCAAACTTACATTTTCAGACAAAATCTTATCGGACAATTGTAACAGCTTCCCTAATAATTGAAATTATCTTTTGCACTTGCTGCTTCTGTTGAGAATTTTCACCGTACCGCATATACAGGGTGGCTCATTCAGAGCGGTCAGTATGGGAAAGTCTGAATCTATAAGATATACGAAGATCTGTTCTTAGGAACCATGCCATCGATTTTAATAACAAGAAAAACTGCATTCATACATTTAAAAAAAACCTGTACTCAGCTCGGGAATCGAACCCGGTCGTTTTGGAAAAAAAAAAAACTAACACTATTTCTATTTAGATATCGATTGTCTAGGTCTTAAGCAGTTTCTATGGAACATGATGTCTAAAATGAATAAAAGGCATTGTTTTCACATACTTTTATTTATTTTAGTAGGTGTTCGTCACCCATCCACAGGCCAACCACGGCAAGCGTAGCTTAACCTGATCAATCGTTCTGTACGACTGTTATTATTTAGCCACGGGCCCCTCACGTATGACGAAAATATTTGCACAGGTAAAATTATTTAATGAATTTTGCAGAATATTTTAAGCATACCTACATTCATTTTTTTAGGAAAACGACGGCAGCCTCCCTAATAATTCAAATATTTGATGTTTTCTTTTGCACTTCCCGCTTCTATTGAGAATTTCCACAGCGCCGCATAAGTATAGGTAATTGTTAAGAAATAATCAAAGGGACAATTCTCGTAATTTTAAGAACGTTCACAGTCTGATCTGTCTCAATCTGTCAAAAATACCTCTAATTTCCCTACATTTTTGACATTGGTTTGTCGCCGAGATGAGACTGGGATTAGATTTAGAACGTTTTAAATTACGAGAATTGGCCTTCAGGTATAGAAGAAATATTTTCACAGGTAAAATGATTTAATAAATGTTGCAGAATATTTTAAAAGCATACATTTCTAGACAAAATTTTGTCGGAAAATCGTAGCAGCCTACCTAATAATTCAAATATTTTAAATTTTCTTTTGCACTCGGTGCTGCTATTGAGAATTATCACCGTGCAGCATTTTCTTTAATAAATATTTTTCGAGCACTGCCGTGTTCGTCGGATACAGGCGCGACGGCTGGCGGCTGCATCTCGCAGTACTCACTCGGGTAAGAGCGCGGTGTGACGTACACTTCGCGCTCTAAACGCTACGGCTACGCGTTTTCGCGCCAGTAATTTTTATTCGAATGTACTTCCTTTTTTAAGTTTTTAATTATTTCATTTTGCTTAATATTAATTGCTAGCATTTTTAGAATCAGTAGAGCGTGCTTGTTCTGTGTATCATTTATTTTTGTGAATAGTGCTAATATTATTTTATACGTTTTAATTTGTTTGTTTTGGGAAGAAAACCGAAAAAGTTTTGCGATAAACCCATGACGGTTATTATTTTATTACAACGCAGCAGAAACTTATCCCGTTGCGAATTATCTTCGTTTGGATAATAAATAGGATCTACGTTACGGCAAATCTTTTAAAATTATTCATAGACCTTGAATTTACAGGAAAGATTGTTTACACTAGTAAAACAATGTTTTGATGTGTAATAATTTTATCGGTGTGACTACCGGGCTTGCTATCGATAGTCAGTGCTAACGGTCCGCTTTTAATTATATCGCATCGATAACACTGGTAGCTATGATTGAATTTCCGCAGAGGGGATTTAGTTAGTCTAGCGGTTGACGGGATCCGGACCTACTCATCTAATAACAGTTATTTGCAACTTGACTACTAGCTGTTCTTACGAACTAAATTCTAGATATTGCATTAAAATTATATTTTTTTTTCCATTGTAAACTTCAATTATTAACTTTATTTTTATAAAGGACTAGGTACTCACCGCGATCATTCGCTTCGAATTTGTTTTACATACAATCGTTTAGCGAACGTGTGTTACGCAAAGACATTAATTCGCGAAAATTAACAGTTTGGTCAATTGCCCAGTAATGAAAAAAATACTTGAGTCAAACCACTCAAATGAGTAACATACCACCATGTTCTAAGATTTAATTAATACCACAGAGCGATCAGAAAAGAAATTATTTTTAAGTAAGGGTAACCCAGGCTTTATTTATTAGTTAACCTTGGTACTACTTATCTTTTCATGCATGATTTTTACTAAAATCATCCCTTATTAGACAAAACAGATGCGAGTGGATTTTAAACTCAAGGCGAGATAGGATCTTAAAAATAGCGGTAGTTTCGTTGACCTCCGTCAAATACTACGACAGCAATACTCACTATCGTGTTATTGGTAGAGGTCGACTAGGCCTATGTTTGGTTTAATTTAACAACTGCACGCCTCAACAAAGGCAGTGCTCCCCCATTTGCGTTGAGGTGAATGAATCAAAAAGATTTTCATCAATGTCAGTACATTTCGATGGGAAATCAAAAGAGTTTAGAGCTATTCTTCTTTTGTATTTGGCATGTATTGTTTAGAACAAATGTTTTTATTGCTGTTATCAAGTACGCACTTTATTTTTATTTTTTTATTTTAAATTTAAAATACTTTAAAGCTAACATGAAAATATGGTGGTTCTAATATTCCGGACTTGGCGTAAAGTAATCAAGGTAATCTAGTCTGATAAATCAATTGGTAGTTTTAGTTATGAAGTTTTACAATTTAGTCCCGCATTAAAATGTTACAGCTTTTAGGGTGTACCTACTAATTTAGCATGAAACTGCAGTTTTGGAGACTTCATCTTTCATCAAATACGTCGCTTTTCACCCGTTACCATTTTCCGCGCGTAAACACGCTAATAAAACAGTTATCAGTAGAATATGAGTTAGTATTGTGCCCATTTGTACGCAGTTTCGACTGATTTTGCAATAGCTACCTTCGTTTTCATTACTGAGCTGTCTTTCAGAGACCGTTGATTCACGAACGAAATTAATTATAAACGCTAACGCTAATTCTATAATATAGAATTATATTATACTAGCTGCACCTCTCGGTTTCACCCGCGTAAGTTTCGATTACGTGGGAATATCGGGATAAAAAGTAAGAGCAGGGCATAGCTGGTGCTGTAACAGCTATGTTATATGTGCAACATAAAAGCAACAGCTATGTACCTATCAAGTTTCGCAAAAGCTAATGAACCGATGTTCATTAGCTTTTGCGAGAAGAAGTAACAAACATATTATACATTATCCGCTTCGCTGCTTGGGGCCACACCAGCCACTTTTGTTTAGATTGACATTTTTAAATTCGCAATATATTTTGAACGGAATGACTGATTTGAATAATTCAAAAAGTAAACTACAGGTATTGAAACAGTCTTGAATACCTACGAAATTATTTATTTAGATAGCAATTAATACAAAGGTATGGATAACATGGTCTGATTTTGGTCGGCATTTCTATCAACTTTTAAAATGTAAAAAAAGTAGTTATAGTGAGGTAACTGCAATAGTATTAATAGTATTACATATAGTATCGCGAAATTTTTGTAGATATTTATATGTTCTTTAATATCGTAGAACATTTTTTTGTTCTATCACCAATAGTTTCCGCAGCGCATACGATGAAAGACATATGGCTAACTTTTTTACACCTTGGGTTACATTATTGAACTTGTAGTGGGGATCCCTAATTTTTTATATTAAGAAAAATAACCTATATTACTCAGAGGTAGTGTAGCATTGTAATGGTGAAAAAAAAAATTGAAATCGGTCCAGTAGTTTTTGAGTTTATTCGTTACAAACATACATACAAAAATACAAATCTTTCCTCTTTATAATATTAGTGTGGATTAGAGTGCAGGGACATTTTGTTGATGGACGAGATGGGAGGATTGGGGTGTTGCATGGTTGCAAGGCAACAAAGCTCTGTTGCCATTTTATTTTGTCAAACTTTTCATTCGGAGACTTCTAATACTGTTAATGGACTAGATGCTTATGGACCTCTCTATAAAGCAAAATGTCACGGGTTAGAAACCGAGAATCTACCTATTTTAAAGTAAGAAAGAAAAACCGGCCAAGTGCGTGTCGGACCACGCACAATGAAGGGTTCCGTGGTTGGAATGAATTTGTCCCAAGAACAAACTTAACATTGTAACTGAAAATCATGTTTTCCCATACATTGCAAGTGCAAGGTGTTCGACTATTACTCGTAAACTTGTAAAGCCTACTTAGCTGTGATAGTTTTCCTTTTAATTTCTTTATATATACTACTGTCGTGAATTTTTTCATAAATCCAAAAACAACCATTTAGTTGGCCAAGGGGGGGGGGGGGGGGGTCACTTGACTCTAATAAAAATGAATATTTCACCAACGGATCCCTGAATCGAAAAATTGTTTTCACAAACCCGCAAAATTTTTTGAAAGACTTCCAACGATACCCCACACCATGGGGTAGACGAGACAAAAAATCTACACTTTTTTGTTTCCTCAATATTTTATTTTACCAATTGGCCGCCGTGATTAATTTGTATATCCATGCCAAATTATAGCTCTCTAGTACTAAGATTCTCTGAGCTAAGCTACGGACGGACGGACGGACGGACAGACGGACATGGCGAAATTATAAGAGTTCCTTGTTGACTAGAGAACCCTATAAATACTTCCATGGGCATTAGAGCATAGAAAAAAAAAACACCTTAAAAAAAAAAAACAATGCTGATGCTTGTTACGATTCTTTGAAGTTATGCATGACTTCGTAAAGGTTTAGCTTGGATGAAGCATTATGATTACTTAGTCACTGTAGAGAAAATTAAAATACTGCAAAATATCTCTATTAAGTACCCTTTCTGTTTTAAATAATTACGAGCTATCCTTTTGGCGCGAACATTCCGTATGTTGTCTTCGGGTTCAATTTTCTTTATTATTTAGGTACAGTGGCCGCCAAAAGTTACTTGACATTTTTCCGCTTTAGCTGCGACAGACCATAGTATGACTTAAAATTCTAGTGATACAAATGTTTGAACTGCTATAAGCTTTTTATTGACTAATTCAACTACCTATGACTTATCATATCATAAAAAATAATCAAGTACCTAATCACTTAGGAGTACCAGATTTTTTTTTTTTTTTGTTAATCATAATTTGGCACAGTTGTAGTGTAAAAATGTCAACTAACGTTTGGAGGCCACTGTACCTAAGTACTCCCAGCCGATTAACATACTAATTTTCACATATTACCAGCGCTTGCAGAACCGCATCTTGCAAGTCTACTATTAGTACTCACACAAGAATAACTAGCATTTAGTTTCCTGCGTCCCTTCATAGCATATGTATAACAGAATCTCACGTGCTGAAAGGTCGCCTAGCCCTCGCAAACAAACACGTCTAATCGAACTAATGGTATACCTCGATCTTATCTTCATGCATGCTCCTTTGAACCTCAACGCATATGGGAGCATCAAAGGTTCTTGTACATATTTGATACAGGTATATCTTAGATACCAACAATAGAGATGCCAACATGGATTGATGCTATGCATTAAATTAATTAGTCCTCAATAATTTTGACGTTAAGCGATTGACTGCTGCGCTGCGTGTCGAGGGTTCGATTCCCGCACGGAACAAATATTTGTATGACCTACAAGTAGTTGTTCCGGGTCTGGCTGTTTGTGTATGTGAGTAAAAAAAAAAAAGAATTGACTGCATTACTTTACTTATACTTTTAACCCACACCCAATGAAATCTGATCTCTCACGACTGTAGGAAAGTCAATTTGTTTTATATTAATACCAATTGACAGTCCAGGCGGTAAACTTCACTTCAGAGTAACGAGCAGCACTCTAATTGCGTAACACACTATTGCTCTCAATTTGAATAATTTTGAAGCATATTGCTAATCCATTGCTCCATATTTTCGACAAGTGTCTGCTCAACAACGTAAATAACGCAATGAATGTTGTTGAACTGTCAAAATGAAACCCATTGCTACTGATAGTGTGTTACGCAATTACCCTGCAGGTCGCGGTTGTGCTCTTTGGTTTTAGGTATTTCGAACCGGTACGATCGGCAACAAAATCGGTTCATATTCATATTCATTTATTTGGGTTCCACAAGGTAAAACAAGATGTTAACAAAAGGCTTAGAGCTAAGAGCCGTTGTAGACCCTGTCAGGGCACAGCAAACTAAATCGTATAAACTAAAATAATTTTATACATGAAAACTGAATATTTTTTTCTCTTTCTTCTTCAGTTTCACCTTGCTGTGACAACTTGGTAATTATTACTTGTAGAAACTTAGCAAATTATTGAGAAATTGTCAATGATTAATATTAATTTAGATATTATCTAATTTATTTTTATACTGATATAAAATAAACAAAATGCCGAAATTATCAGTTCTGTTGTTGCTGACTGTACATTAACTGCGTGGTCATACGTCTTGTAGTTAACCATAAACGGCAGTGGAATTTCAGATATCTGAATTCTTAGCTTAGTTTCAGTGCCAACTGCCATTCAATCTAGATCCAAACGACTGCAAGTACAAACGATACGCGTAGACAGTGCTTGACCTATTAAATTTTTCCATTACATGGCAGTACAAGTTATGATTATTAAGTTATTTTTAAAGCAGTGTTGGTCCAGTGGTAACGGCACCAACTTAACGAGTTCTAGGTCCCTTTACTTTAAGAAAATATCACCACTGCTCTCAAAACTCTGAAGGAAAATATCGCGAGGAAACCAACATGTCCTAGAAGCAAAAATTTGAAGACATGTGACATCCCCCTACCCGCAATGGGCCCGTGTGGTGGATTATGGCTCCTCCACAGGAAGAGGAGGCCTGTGTCCGAGCAGTGGGAGCATTATAGGTTAATTACGCTATGCTATTATGGTAGTTACGGGGAGATACCTTTGAATCTCCCCATAACTTCCATAATAGCATAGCATCTCACTGCTGGGTAAAGACTCAGCAGTGAGATGATGCAGGCTTACAACAACAGTAATAAGTTCGTAAGAGAAAATCATCAAAAATAAAAATGGATAAGGCTCTGTACAGAAAGAAACCTAAGTTCCGTTGAGCAAAAGTAGCTTCGAAGACTTCCTCGACACCACTCACCCATTTACATAATTTAATCTCCATAATAGGTTGAATGCACCACTTAAAATTATACTTGACGCCACAATTAGATTTATCAGAAAAAAAAAATATATGCGTACAATATAATGCACAACTACCCTTTCAAACATAATAAAACGCGTATTTATATAATACCTATAATAATTAACAAAAAAGTCCCTGTGAGCTTTCTAATGAACGGTGTTGTATAGGTACAAAAACAGATTCTAAAACGAGTTTTTTTTTTTTGTCCAGAGGTCAAAGGTAATGTCCCTAGTTCTGATAGGTCCAGAACAAAGGCTAATTGCTATTGCTAGTAGTGCTAGAAGCCAGCTGTTATCAAAAAACTGCTCGAAAGCACTTTAGTGAATGGCACCCCATTACGTTGAGTGAGTACCGTATGGCACCATTGTGGGATTTTAATAGAGCTAACATTTAGTAGCGAGCCTGTCTGTAAAATGTTTAAAATTTTAATAAGAACATGTATATCTATTAGAATGTATCCTACATTAGTACTGACCCAGAATGACACCACTAAACTTAAAAGCTTACAGCAATAACTCGGACATCTTAGGGTCTATGCAGACGAGGTTTTTTGTGCGCTCGTCCTACATAACGCAGGCGCGTTCACACTATCCCGAATTGTTTCGTATCGCGCTCGCCGCCGGTATCTTCTCAGAGTTTGGAATTCATACTTTATGCGTAAGAAAACGTACGTTATAACAAGGCGCATAAAAGTGACTGCAAGACGCGTGTGCGAGTCAAAGGCTGCTTGAACGCGATCACAGCGCGATGAATTTCGTTTTGGCACGAACGCGCCTAGTGCATAGACTGCAAATCAATACTATTTGCGTTTGCAACGCGTATGTGAATGTCGAAGGTGCAGCAACTACGACGGTATAATAAACGCCGTGTGGACAGGCCCTTAGTACACCTGAAGACATTTTTATTACGGCTAAGATCTGAGCAATTTTCTAGGCAAGCTCACTCGCTGGAATATATTTCTATATCCAGAGTTAAACGAAGAGGATATGCATACACGTCGTTGCCATCGGATATATCTTAAGTATTTATCTACACTTCTTTTCTCTGTGATGTGCGAAGTATTGAAATATCTTAGCACACACTGTTCATGTAATAGTGTATTGACGGGTCCGGATATCCGTACACTGATTGCTGAGAATAGTGAAGATTGCTAGGCCGGCAACAGAGATAGCGCCGCGCGTCGGGTGTAAGGCTAGCTTCCCATCAGCTGTCAGCGAGAACCGATACCATCTTGAACTAATCAATAGGTTCCTTTACTCACATAACTGATATAAAACTAGTTTCCCTTATCAATATTTCATAGACAATATTTATTGAAACAAAATATTCTCTTGGATCTCTTTATGCGAAGTCAAGAGTCTTAAAGATTACAGAGTACCTTAAAATCCCGAACCAAAGTGTACTTAATTATGCTCGCAAATTATTAAAATATGCATCTGATCACGAAATACTGTCTTCAGAAGAATTTTCTGCTTAGGTTGCTAAACGTTTCAAAAGGATTTCAATCTATGCCGCTACGCTTTTGAAATAAAACTTGTTGAAAGGAGATACCTAAGTATGACATTATCTTTCAAAAAAAATTCTTAAGATTCTAAGTTTAACTAAATGTTTGAATTGTATGATCAAGAGGGAGGAATTAATACGCTCCCGGACACCTGAATCAAGCCACCCTACATTTTTTTGTTTAAATAATAGTAGCACAAAGAAAAAAAAAACATGTTTTGAAGTTAGTCACCTTTTCTTCCTTTTCTGTTTCATTCTTCCACATTTGAAATCAGAATACTAAAAAAAAACAGTTTGATTTCAAAAAGTCGTCTTTCGCGATTCTCAGGGGAAAAATTAGCGCGGAATGTTTGAAGAAAACAATGGTTTACATAGAGAAAACTAATTAAGTAACTTGTTGTGTACGACAGCCATCATGCGTTTCCGCATGGAATTCATTAATGTCACTTTGACTTGATGTGAATGTTCTGCCATGTTTCCAAGATGTCAGTTTTCTCTGCTCAGCTGGTTGGTAAGGTTCGATCACGCTTTTTCACCTCATCCCATATAAGTGATCTATTGGATTCATGCTGGCCATTCCATTATTGCAACACTAACATCATGCAGGATTTCTCTAACAATTCGTGCGCCCTTGCATAATCATGCCTAGAAATGAAAATCCTGGCTTACTATGGACTTATAGTAGAGGCTCTGGTTAACCGACTTAAAGAAAAGGAGGAAGTTATCAATTCGGTTGAATATTTTTTTTTAATGTTTGTTACTTCAAAACTATATTATTTATAAGCCGACTCGAAAAATTATTTTTAATTTGAAAGGATATTCTATCAGATTGGTCCCATAGAAATTTCGTCAAAAGCGGTTCAGTGGTTTGGTTTTTAAACCAAAATTACTGGTAAAAATTCATGTAAACGAAATTTCGTCGTTTGCTTTCCTATGACTTTTCAGTGGTGGCTTAGAGGGATTGTCATGGGATGCTGTGGCTATAAGTGCCGTATCTTTACATAATTAACCGACATCAAAAAGGAGGAGGTTCTCAATTCGACTATATTTTTTTTGTATGTATGTTACGTGATGTCTTCGGCAATGAAAATGTAAACAGATTTCAAAAAAAAAAATTTTATGTCCATTAAAAAAATATTTTTTATGGGTATGCCTCAGGGGTGGTCCCATATAAATTTTATTAACTTTGCTTGGGTAGTTTTTCAGTTAGCTTCTATAATACGTATTTTTGCTACTTAGTTTATATTGATGATGTTATAATAACTTCCTGTTACTGATATTTACATAGCAAGTAATGTTATACGAATTTGTGTGGGCTAAATACAACTTAAAAGTGAAAAATTAAAAAGTGTCTTTAGGTTCGCATTTTCGTTGTTTGCCACCAACTTCCGAAATTAAAATTATTTTTCACTTGTAGTCTTTTTTTGGAAGCCGTTTGTTTTTTTTTTTTGTTTGTATAATAATTTTTAAGAGGGACCAACTCCGATGTTATTCGCTTTTTTAAATTCAAATTTGGAACAACAATGATGCAGGAGTGATTGCTAGATGCTAATTATGAGCTTCAAAACTGCATGAAAACTTTGTCTCTAACTTCTCATTGATATTTTAGACCTATAAACATAAAAATGCATGGTGGGTCGAGTCCGGGAGTGTATTATGTTTTCGTTAATGCAATGTCTTGCTTTTTGGGCAGGAAAATGTCTGCGAACACGACGCCATAAAGGGCGTTCTTCTTAATTTTTTAGTACGGTTTACGACACCGTTTTGCAATGCTCCTATCACAAAGACCTCGGCCCTCATAGCCTGCGGAATATTGAACAGATGTGGATCTGTTTGCTCTTGTCTCCAAAGTCTACGTTGTCCCCTTTATTAGACTGCACTGACCAACTTTGGTCAACATTAGCACGAGAGAGTTCCCTGCTTATTACTTCGACTTCCCTCATAATGAATTGTTTTAAAAGGAAGTCTAGCTTCTAATATACATTGTTGCCAATGGTTTTCCATCGCTAGCAGGCATAACCTTTCTCTTAGATGTAATCGATTTATGCCGCCTGACGAAAGTAACGAGAACCGAATTTTATGCTTTGTTATGCAATCGTTAAAATCATTATTGAGTAACAAGAAAATCATTTGTTTTGTAAACGTAATAACACGGGTTAAGGTATTACGGATACCTATAATTTTAATCTAAAGTTTTATTTAGTACCTATGTATCCGTAAATACGCACCTATGTATATGTAAACTCGACACCGCAAAGTTACGTGACGCAGGAAAAGAGGTACTTGAAGGAATTCGGAAGAGGTCCTCGTTGTTATTATGACCGATTACTGTACTTGCAAGAATAACTTGTACAGACGCCAGCACATCAAGTTACTACAATATGTCAAATTTCTTTAATAATTTTCAACTTTATCGCTAAAGAATTAGGTTCAAAATTGATTGGGAAAATTTGACAGTTTTGGGTAGCTTGATGTGCTGGCGTCTGTACCTTCCGAAGAAGAGAGGAAAAACTGTTTATTTAAAATGGAAAACACCATGTTGATTATAAGAATGGACAAAATACGATTCTCCTACCCCGCGTCCTGGACATGACACAATCAGGATTTTCCAAAGTCAGTCCACTAATACAATAAACGGTGTATCCAGTCATTCATATTTTTGCTCCGTAATAGACGGTGTAGTGATTGTGGTCGGGAAGTCGGCAACAATGGGCGACGGGTCGCGGAGAGGGATTTAAATTGTCTCACAATCGCCTCTTCCGGTCGCTGCTGCGGCTAAGGACGTGTAGACTTCTGCCGGCACAGGGGCGGCGCGCAACCAGACCCCACCGTGCACTTCGATTGTACTGATACAAATACCCTCTCGACAAATAGTCTCGATTGTTCCCAACTCGACACTGCCACCCGGCTGCTGTTATTAAATTACGTTATGGAAAATCATTGTATTGCCCGCCGATATGGGAAAAATTCTCTTGCTAATACAATTCGAAAGTACAAATAACTATCTTTGTCTATAATCGATTGCGTCGTTAATCTTACCGTCTTATTTGTTTTATTATTATGAAGCCAGAGCTCCTTCTCACGGTTTTGTTTTATTGCGATTGTAATGGTATGTATGAAGCCATGTTTTCCTGCCTATGAAAGACTCCTAATTACTTAGGTTTTATTTCGAACCGACATAAACTATCCTCACAGCTGCTGTTTTACGTAATCGGAGTAGCTAATGATGGTGCGTATTACTCGTGCGATTAATCCAATTAATAAGAATTTATTTTATTCTTCGAAGTTGAACCGCCAGATAAAAAAAAAAATGTAAATCGGTACTTGAATGAGTAGCTTCTTAGTTCCCTCGATGAGATCGCAGAGGTTTGTGCGGGAACTAATCATTATGCACTGGATTGTTTCTGGTTTCGTGGCGCTAAGAGCAGTGCCGCCACTCCCGCCCTCGTTCAACCGTATGCATTTCACTTTCCATCTGCAATCATGCATTTTATAAGGAACTTTACGTGGGAGTTGAAGCAGCGTGCAAAGTGCAAAGCGTCGATTTTTATGTGTTATTACTTACTCCAAGTTGACTTTGATAATTAGTATCGTCGCAGTTTGTGGTTTGTGTTGACTAGAGATGCCAAAACGATTATTGAGATATGCATCCCTAAAACGTTGTACAGTAGTCTTAAAAGTGGTCTCATTCTGTCGTAACATAAAATCCCCTGTCTTAGCTTGTTTAGTGTTTTTAAGGAGCAGTCGGAAAGGAAAGACCGGCGTTATAAGACACTTAGGCTCGTATTAATAAACGTTACTCAGTCCAAGAGCTCGCACTTGATATCAATCCGAGGTCATGATTACTCATGATCATATTATTAAACAATATTTTACGTACTCAAGTTACGGTTTGGGTTTACGTTATCAGCCAAGTGATGGACTGATTAATAAAAGAAACTCTACACTTAAGTATACAATAGATGCGTGTACTCAAGATGCTTAAACCTGACTGTAGGCAGTCCGTGACTTGAGGTCGTGATTAGTATCTAGCGCGAAACGTGGAATTTGAAAATATTTTGGGTGAAATTAATTATTACGATGAAAGTAGGCACTGTGATGATCATTTATGGTCTTTGCCATATCTTTTACAAAAAATCTATAATTTATATGTTGAGGTCGGTCTAACTGCGTTAGTCTACTGCGAAAGATGTATAAAATAGGTATTACATATACAGAAAGTAGAAAACTTCAATACACTGAAAATAATTATGTACAGACGCCAGCACATCAAGGTATCCGAAACTGTCAAATTTTCCCAATCAATTTTGAAACTTATGCTTTAGCGATAAATTTGAAAATCTATTAAAGAAATTTGACAGATTGTAGTAGCTTGATGTGCTGGCGTCTGTACATAAACGACCTACTTCTCTTGCTGAAAATATGCAAAAGCAAAAACTAAAGATATTATCATATTGTATGCATTCTTACTATTACCATTTTTCATAAATAAACTATATAAAAATACGATCAAATCTTGATAAAAATTGTGTTGCGACGTGACACTTTAGTGCTGACGGTCTACCCAACTTTTTTATTTCGCTTCAAAATTTGCATACAGCCCAATCGATACTCGCAATAAAAACAATGCAGAAACTGAATAAAAACTCTTTTAACTAACAAACAATATTGCAATGTTAAGTTTTTGCAGAATACCCAATTTTATAGAATTAATTTATCTTCTTTCTCAAACAAATTTTGCTAAGCCCACCTAAATAATGTATACTGGGCATTCTGTTAGCTAACTATTAGAAAGTATCAGAAATAAAATCCACAACAAATAATTGTCCAATAAATTAAAATAATTTTGAACAGCGAGCGCATTCCAAATATAAATTCAAATATAGAAACAATCTGGCGCGAAACTCAATAAACGAGGTACAGGCGCCAGCACATCAAGGTACCCGCAGCTGTCAAATTTTGCCAATCAATTTTGAATATTATCCTTTAGCGATAAAGTTGAAAATCTATTAAAGAAATTTGACAGATTGTAGTAGCTTGATGTGCTGGCGTCTGTACCTATGGCCTGTTTGTTATTGACTCGGTTTCAATATAGTGTCCAAAAACGATTGAAATGACATTAGAAGAGCATAAATCACTATTAAAAACAATGCTTATTGTATTTATTGCTTAAAATAATTTTAAGTATTTCAATTTCCAAGTATCGATTTCTGACATTCGTCATCAATTACTCGAGTCAATCGAAATTAAAAAAAAAATATCGTTTGGAATAATCGCTTTCGCACGTCAATGAAATAAAAAACTACTAACTAACAACTAGTGTTGCGGTCGGCAAATTGAATGGAATTGCTTTTTTTTGGATTCCGTAGGTACCTCAAAAAGAAATAAAAATCCCTATATGATCAACTAGCTGCGCCCCGCGGTGTCACCCCATAAGTGTCGATCTCGTAGGAATATCGGGATAAAAAGTTTCCTATGTGTTAATCCTGGTTATAAACTATATGTCTGCCAAATTTCGTCCAAATCCGCTCAGCCGTTTGAGCGTGAAGAAGTAACTAACATATAAACACACACACACAAACTTTCGCCTTTATAATATTATTAGTGTGATTCGCTGTCCGTCCGTCTGTCTGTCAGTCCGTCAAGACCCTTTTTTCTCAGGTACACGTGGAGGTATAAAGTTAAAATTAATATTGCGCCTTTATTAGAAGGAGGAGAGTACATATTCATATACCTTGTCAGTGTCTTTTCCATATGAAATCCATACTTCATCAACATCGATTTGTGTTTTTATCAACTATATTTTGGCCTATCCTTTGGTTTGTTATTGAATAATCCTTTTCACGTGTCTATATAAATTCAATTAGCGTGTCCAGTGTTCACGCTTTGCATGGACGTTTAAATCTGTGTAACAATTTATACAAGCTGTAACTTAAATAACGCACAACCTCATAAGGAGTCACTGTATTCATCATTATGAACAACTTTTACTATGGAACCAAAAATAACGAAAAAAAAAAATCAGATGCTCACTACATTTTGACGAGTTATGCTAACATAAATGTAGGGAACACTTGATTTTTTTTTTCGATATTTCAGGCTTGGTCCCATAGTAAAAGTTGTTCATAATGGTGAGTACAATGACCCCTTAAGAGGTTGTGCGTTATTTAAGTTACAGCTTGTATAAATTCAATTAGCGTGTCCAGTATCCACGCTTTGCATGGACGTTTAAATCTGTGTAACAATTTATATATTCCGATTCCGACGCTCTGTCAGGGGCTAGCTCATGCGATTTGCGTAGTCGTTATAGAAAGTAGCCGATTCAGCGATGTGTGGTTTGTATCAAGTGTAATGCGTTTTCCTCATTTTCTTTTTGGTACCTGGCGCTGGTAAAAAGTGAGTTTTGCTTCTGAATCATTCGGTTATATTCAATGAAATATCGAATACGGACTATTGTTTCGTATGCAAAATACACGCTTTGACTTGGGAGTTTCGGACACCAGCCCTACGGGTTATATGTTTGTGTTGTCGAGAATTTTAGTCCTGTCAATAGAACTAAAAAATTGAGTGGATTAAATGTGTTTTAATTTGATTTGGTTGTTAGGCGACCTAAGATTTTTTTAACCGTACTCCATTATCGAACCCTTTTTACTGTAATTTACATGGACGTCTATCAAATGATCTACAAGAGGTGCCTTCTCGAAATCGTCTGTCAATCTCGCTTTGTTTACTGATTCTTGGTCCCTGGCAGTGTTTCGCTGTGTCGTGTCACTCCGGCTCTTTCCTGGATAATTACGATCGAGACTACATTTTATCCGCAAACAGGATTTTTGCATCATATCTTATATCTTAATGCTACGAATTACTCTAACATGCGACTACCACAACTAGCATCCATCAGAGGACTTGTGCATCATCAGCATCAGGCATCCATATCTATAGATCTCCCAGCCCATGTCCAGCAGTGAAATGGTGGAGATCGAATGTTATGACCGATAATGATGATTACAATAGATTATTACCCTCTATTTAGTGAAAACACTTTGAAAGTTAAGTGAAACTATTTATAGGAAGATGAGTTCTTGACATAAACAAGAAAATAATTATAGAACATCCTTAAACTCGTTCCGCCAGTACATGCTGTAGGCAGCTGAGTCGTCTATAAAAAGCAGCTTAACTGCCTATTGGATCTGTTCCATAGTTGAGTAGCGTCCGATTGTTATTAATTTGGTCTGTTGCTTTGTTACTATCGATATCTGATGCCCTTGGCTTGTTGACGTAACCGCTAATGCAAGAATGCAAGTGCGGAATGTGTTTATCAAAAAAGTCTCCACGTACGGGAGTGAGCCGGCGGTCGTGGGTACGTCAATACAATGGTCGCTATTGATCACCAAACAATTCGTTTTCATAATATTTTAAAATCCGCGTACCATCTATAACATCTTGATTCTTGATGTTTATCTATAAGTTATCTTAGGCTCCTCTGAATGTATATGCGGTACCTCTATTTCATGTTGCATTAAGAGGGTTCATCCCTTAGAGCCATGTTGGAGATTCAAAATTGATGATTTCCGACGGACAATAAAACCATAATGTGTTTAATTTATAGATGAGATATTGACGTCATATTGTTGGGAATTTTATAATCTAGTGCATGGCTGAAAAACATTTTCAATTTTTTGTATAGTTTTCTCATCAGAACCGTTTTTATGCAAGCCTTTTTTCAAACTAGCGATCGACGGTCTAAGCAGATGCGAGATGTTAGTAAAACCGTATACGACAAACTTATAACAACATTACTTTATAAAAAATAATAACATTTATTAGTGCATGGCTGAAAAAAAAACACGATTACTGTAAGTTTTCATTCAAGAAAAGTATATTCAAAAGTGTCAATTGTAGCCACTTTTCGAGATATTAAACGTGTTAGTTTATGATGAAATCTGAAATATTTATATTTTCTTTTAGACCTAGTAAATTAAGACATTTATGTTCTAAAACATGGTTCAAATATTTTTTTAATAACTTATACGTTTATTTTACTATGAATTATTTAGTATTGCTATATAATCGGCGCGGATTCACGCCACCGCTCAGCGCGCCGCTCTAGCAATACTAAATAATTCATAGTAAAATAAACATATAAGTTATCAAAAAAATATTTAAACCATGTTTTAGAACATAAATGTCTTAATTTACTAGGTCTAAAAGAAAATATAAATATTTGAGATTTCATCCTAAACTAACACGTTTAATATCTCGAAAAGTGGCTACAATTGACACTTTTGAATATACTTTTCTTGAATGAAAACTTACGGTAATCGTGTTTTTTTTTCAGCCATGCACTAATAAATGTTATTATTTTTTATAAAGTAATGTTGTTATAAGTTTGTCGTATATGGTTTTACTAATATCTCGCATCTGCTTAGACCGTCGATCGCTAGTTTAAAAAAAGGCTTGCATAAAAACGGTTCTGATGAGAAAACTATACGAAAAATTGAAAATGTTTTTCAGCCATGCACTAGATTATAAAATTCGCAATAATATGACGTCAATATCTCATCTATAAATTAAACGCATTATGGTTTTATTGTCCGTCGGAAATCATCAATTTTGAATCTCCAACATGGCTCTGAGGGATAAACCCTCTTAAAGTTTTGAGGGTCCACACACCATTCCGCTTTTTGCTAACCCGTATACATTCAAGCTATCTCCTACTAAGACCGTGCCCATATTGCAGCTCTATTCTCAAATGCGTTTCACATTACCATGTTCATTGTAGCTATTCCCCGTTGTATTTTATTACTGTTTTATACTTGACCGGTATTGTGAATTACAGCAATGAGGTCCACAAAATATACAATATCCTATAGCAAAATACAGCGTTAGTAATACAAATTACAACGGTACGGCGTCACAATGAGTATGCAGTCGAGTAAATAGTAATCGGGGCGGGGCGTGCGGCGTGCGTGGTCCGCGTCAGGGCAGGAAGGCGCCCGATGCTTACTTTTTAATCCCGATGTGCCGTTGGTTTACGCCATTAAAACCGGATATAAAATGTCCGTCGATGGATGCGTTTTAACTGCCCATTAAACTACCACTGAGGCCTAATTGTCGGGTAGCTAGGAGTCCCTTCTCGAGGGCTTCTGTTCGCGTCACGAGCACAATTTTTACGAGGTTCAATGGTCATTAAATTAAACACACAACCGAACGACATCTTTGTCGAATCCCTTGTGTACATGATTTTAGTTTACAACTACATATACATATTTAGCAGTTATCGCCCTTTGATTCACACTCCATTAACGCGCGTTTTGTGGATGTGTTCCTTTATTGTGATATGATTATTTTTTATAATCGTAAAGTAATCCTAACTTTCTAATGTTGTCTGGGCACCGCAATGCATATATTAACTTCTAAGGTCAAAAAGCACAAATGTCACCTAGAAAGTAGATTCACAAAGGGATTTCATCAGGGGGATAAGATATGTAAATGTTCTCACTGCATTGTTTTTATCACAGTTATGCCAGGTACTACTATGATGAAATAAAACAGTAATTTCATTTGCATTGAAAATTACTATATTAAAGTTAGTATATCATCAAGTCCCAATTAGATTCAATTAATTTTCAAAGGAAGAGCTCGGTTTCATTTTGTCGTAAAATATAGTTACTTGTAGCAATTTTAAGCAAGGAAATTGAGCTTTACAATTAAAATGGTGCAAGTATAGGAAAGCTTAATAGATATGACGGTTTTATAGCTAAGTAGTTAGTGTTCTTCTGTCTAAAAAGCTTATCCCTTTCCAACCGAGTTGAAGTGACTATACGATATATACAGCGTGTAACGGAAGGGGGGTATCAACCCTGAAGGAGGTGAATGTGCTCATGAAACTCAACAACTTTCCCCAAAGAACATAGGTCGAAATATGAAAAAAAAAATTTGGCCCTCCCTTACAAAACTGACTACCAGCTGATTGATTTACTATGGACATATATAGATATATATAGACTATCAAATTATTCCTGAACCTCACGTACGTGAGGATCTGAATGCTGAAGACCAGGTTGCATGAGATTTTTTCCAGTATTTTTCCCAGGACCTCTGAACACTTTCCAAAGGATTAATAAGTTTTTACTGATTTATGCGAAATTTTTACTCCCGGTTGCAAAGGGTTAAGAACAACCTTTCCGCTTCTTTGAGCTTAAAATATCAAAGTTAGCGCACTCCACATAAGTTTTTGGATAAGTACGAATATTTTATTTCGGAAATGCAGAAGTACTCTGCAAGTAGCATTATTTGACAACAAATATACCTACATGATGATTTTTGAATAACGGCTTTGTAAATAGAACTGGAAGACGAAGGTGGTTAAGTCCAAGGAAACGTCCCTAATGGTTAGCCAACGTGGCCTTATCATTATGGGTCCTACAACCGTAACACAATGAACAGAATCGTAATCATGAAAAGAAAACACTATAAACACGTCGTACCTACCTGTGTGAGTGAGCCCGACTAGTCACGCGCGGGCGGTTGGAAAAGATCAGAAACCGCGCAACTACGAATTCTCACAAGTCGAAGTATTTCTGTAGCATCATCCTGACTACATACATTTTCTCCCCAAACAGTGGCAGTGTTGTGACACAACTATTTTATCATATGAATAGTGCATAAGAACGAGGCTGGCACGAATGTGGTGGAAATCTTTCGGTTCCGATTGGCCGCCGACGCGTGCGGAATGCGCCTCGCTCCGACGACACTAGAAACCGTCTAGTGCGCCGGAATGTTCGCATCTCCTTGTCTATACATGATTAATAGTTCCATAATTCAACCTTGTTTCCTTCATCATGTAAATTGGAAATGAAAACCAAGGAGTAGTGGTTGCGGCTGTTGCGAGCTTTTGCAGTACCTACCTGAGTACTGCTGTTATTCTCTCGTTTTTTCGAAACCGTCGCTTTACAAGCTTTATAAACTAAGCTTGTTTTCCATACAAACCTTAATTAATGGATCTAGAGGTGAACCTACATTTTGAATGCCAACCAAGCTTTAGAAAACTTCATAATAACTACAAACTTCTTTTGTGTTGACTACTGAATAATAATGAAAAACGTCACATTGGCATATTGTAATTATTTTGAATACAAAGCTTTCATTGTGTCCGCGCGGCACATTATAGACCTAAGCGCACATTTTTATAACATGTCGTGATCATTGTCAGAGATGGTAGCACGATTGTACCGAGTCAACTGGTTTTGTGTGACAAGTAGGTAGTGTTATGTTGGCAAAATATAGGAATTGCAGGAACTTTCTTCGAATTAGGCACGCAGCTCGCGTCTCGCTGGTGCCTAACGTTATCAACATTTACAATCGGCGTGCGCACACATAATATCGTTGTTGTTAGTCGGTTACTCGTGTCAGAGCAATAAGTGCTCCTCACGCGTACAAAGTTAGCTCGGATCTATTGTTTATTTTTAACGGAACCCCCTTTAAAGTTATTACTTTCCGGATGCTGCTAAATAACTGCTGCTTTAAGATTTTATGAATGAGCGATACTTAAGTTTAGAATGAATGACAGTGCACCATGCCGTCATAATGTCTGGAATTCTGATTTTATTTACAAAAAAATACATACAAAATAATATGGAGCTTAGCATAAATTCGTATCTACCTAAAGGTTAGTGGTACTGACGTAGCTCAATAGACCGCAAATTTTAAAAGGGAACACATAGACCGTGTCGACCGCATGCTGGACGAACGTGATAGTACAGGATTGGATTGGAATCGGGGGATAGTTGGTCAGGGTCCCTGTAGACAAGAGAATTCCTGTACGACTTCGATGCTTTGCTGAAATTGAAACAAAAAATCCTACTGCAACTAATAAGTTCAAAACAAGATCACTTTCAAGCAGTCTGATGCAGTTAGTGGCATCAAATCTGAGATTGGTCTAAAATAACTGCCACAGTAGACTGCTTGATAGATTAAACGTAGGTATAATGTTACTACTCCTATTTAGTTTTAGGTTTAAAGACAGTTATTCTCAAAAAAAGACACAAAGTCACTTACATGAGAACAATGCTTAAAGTAAATTATATAAAGTTCGTCACAGACGTCACGATAGCAATTATGATACACCCATCCAATGCATTCAGCTGTTAGGCAGGGTGTTATTCGTGATTAAATATGCAGCTAATTGAGTTTTGAATGCATTGAATGAGTGCAACTTTTTTATACATGAGGGTATTTTGTTATATATTGTGCTCCTTCAAAAGTTAACATTTTCTTGCCAAACTTAGTTCTCATCTTCGGTAAAATCAGAAAACTAGATCGGCGACTGCTACGTTGGGTTACTTGTTTTACTTTAGTAACCGATAAGTTAGTCTGTATACTTTTGTTAAGTGCCTTACGAATGAAAATACATGTATTGTAAATACATATACAAGGTGTAACTTAAATAACGCACAACCTCTTAAGGGGTCATTGTACTCATCATTATGAACAACTTTTACTATGGGACCAAACCTGAAATCGCGAAAAAAAAATCAGCTATTCCCTACATTTATGTTTGCATAACTCGTCAAAATGTAGGGAACAGCTAATTTTTTTATCGCGATTTCAGGTTTGGTCTCATAGTAAAAGTTGTTCATAATGATGAGTACAATGACCCCTTAAGAGGTTGTGCGTTATTTATGTTACACCTTGTATAACTGTCTAATGTTCATTATTTTGGTTCCATCATAAATTTTGCACGTTGATGTTAAACATGGATAGTTAAAAATCACTTTCATTAATTTGTAGCTTCGTATTGAAACCATGAAAAAGGGTGTTAAAATCACCTTGAGCCTAGGCAATTAAATCATGGATGGAAGATCCGAAATAAAATAAGCAAGTGTCATCTGCGTATAGAGTAAGATAGCCGTGTAGTATAATTTCCTCCTGAGATAATTTCCTACTTAAAGCTAAAAATCATACTATGAATTTTACTAATAGGCAACATAAGCTTGTAAAAAGAGCCAGTGTTTTCCATTCCTTGTATTGTTTGAAGCACTAAGTACTTAAAAAACCGACTGCTGTTTCCAGCATAAAGATTCAATATTTTATAATGTACAGAGAATTAAGCTCTTCACTTCGGTTCTGGCGAGGTATAAAATGTTCCGCGGAAAAAAATATTAAGTACAGCAGTGGCGAATGGTGAATTTATGAAAGAGAAAACCGGAGTAAAAAAAAATGCTTACCTCGGCCGGGCGTGGCGCACGTAGTCCTAAGTCCAGTTACTTAAAATCTGTGACTGTCTTCTTGGCTTCAGTCTTGTATAGGCAAATTTGTCTTCAGTCCACCTTTACTATACGTGTAAGCACTGATATATTGAAACAGTGTCTTGCAAGTATAATAAAAGTGGCTTTGAAAAAAGCCGTTTGTGGTGTGATGGTGATATGGATGTCTACTGGACAAAACTACTTAACTACAATACCACTGACTTATTCTACTATAATACTACTTATACTCTAAAACTATTCGTCTATTCTTTCTTACAAAGTGCGCTAAGACATTATCATAAAAGCCGGAATGATTCTTAATTTTTAGCAATAAATGTTTTTCTATAGAAAGAATGGCTAGCTCAGATAATTTTCGTCCTTGTTTTTGAGAATTACACATGTACGTATGAATTCGCTTCAAAGCCGAAAAGGACCTCTCCGCGGATGCTACTGTCACAGGAAGTGTCAAAAATATACTACATAACGTAATTTGTGGAAAAGTGTCACCCAATAATGAATTTTGAAAATTGAGATAAAACTCGTAAACATCTAATTTATTCAAAGATGGAGTGGTGTATAAGACTTTCAACTCGTTCTTTAAAGCAGTGAATTCAAATATTTGCGGAAATTGCGATAGCAAAGAAGATATTATTTCATCTGGAAAAGATCTACTATAAAAACTATAGGTACTTAGATTTATTAAGTAAATTAAGAAAACTCATTTGAGAAAATTATTGGTACCTGTGTTGTATGTGCGCCTTAACATTGTCTATCATTTCAATGAAAAGACGCCGATACATAGTTCTAGGGTCTTCTTCTGAATTTAGTTATCTACGCTGTCGCGGAGTCTCACGGAATTCATGGACGCTATCGTAAATAAAATTTAAATTGTTTATAAAACCATTTGCAAGCCAACTATTGAAAGAATCTATTTCGCAGTTTGCTACTTCGATATCAATCTGTTTTGACTGCAATACATTAAAAAGAACGTCGGTTTTTTGAAAAAATTCTGACAAAACGTGCTTTTCTAACTTACTGAGGAAACATTCTGCCAAGGAAAGAGATTCACTGTCCTATGATTGCGGTTTATTTAACATTGAATTAAAAGTATTAATCATGTCTAATCTATAGTTAAAAATTACATTAATAATGCGTGAGTGCCAACGGGTTTCTGCTACTCCGGGCATACGGGGGTCAGCTATTTCCTTCAGAAGGTTAGACCGGTTAGTTGATTTGTTGAAAAACCGAACAATACTATTTACATGTCCAAAAAAGTTTTCATTTCCTGAACATTTTCAAGGAACAGCTAATTACTAAATTTAATATATGAGCGTAACATGGGACAAACATTTCCATAGGGTATGCATCGCGAATTTTCGCTGGTACTCCACCGTGCTCACCAGACATGACTGCCGCGCCGTCGTAAGTCTGACCAACTAACTTATTCTTACAATGATACTGATCAAGTATTTCTAATAACTGTTTGGATAAAACTTCAGCTGTTCGACTTCCGCTAACATCGTAAAAACCTAGGGATCGTTCCTCGATTCCAGTTTCAGATAAATATCGAAAAATTACAGTTAATTGCTCCCTATGACTGACATCGGGAGTTTCGTTAATCATTACAGACAGAAATTGAGCTTTCTCTCTCTCTAATCTAATGTGGTCTCGTAAAACGGATGGAATACTATGTATTAAATCATTTTGAATGTCACTAGAGAGACCAGAAAACGCCGGGTTCTGGACTGAAGAACATAGTTCCAAATGCGAGTCGATTACTGTATCATACTTGCTCAGATACAAAAAGTAGCAAGCGACGTGACCTGATGTGACGTCATTATTATTATATTTTGTATAGAAATGAAACTCACAGCAAGCCGCAGGTGAAGCCGATGGGAATCGGCTTGTGAGAGCGCCTCGCGCCTGAAGTACAAACGCCAGCACATCAAGCTACCCGAAACTGTTAAATTTTCCCAATCAACCTTGAACCTGATACCTAAGCGATAAAGATGAAAATCTATTAAAGAAATTTGAAAGATTGTAGTAGCTTGATGTGCTAGCGTTTGTACGTAGAAAATGTAATAATGTAAATTATGTACCTATACATCTAGATTAAAAATAATATGCTTGTCAGAAAAGAAACCTTCTTAGTAAATTGAAGGATGCTTTTCCAAGTATAATAATGTTAGGAAAACGCAAGTTACAAGTTCCATAATGAAACCATGTCCCGAGAAGAAAATAAGGTTCTTTAAAGCTAAGTTGACAGACAACACCTGTTGTGTTTGTAGTAGCAAATGACAGCTTCTAAGATAGTGTTAAAACTGGTACCGTTACTGCTTTAACTTGATTGCGAAGTCTGTCACGCAGCCTTGCAAATACGCTAATCATTAAAATTAAGGTAATTTGTCGTAGCCTAGTTAAACGGCCCTCGAGTACAATGACGGGATGTTGCCCGCGCGCCTTGCGAAACTTGACGTCCCTGTAGGTACCTACTGCGAATAAAACGATAATAATTAGAAATTAAATGCTTAGGTATGTACACTGTACAGTCGTTAAAATAAACTGTTTACCAGATTGAGTCACTATGATAATCGCAGTAGTGAAGATGTGTGTCTAACTAGGACGAACCATCCAGCGACACAATATATACAGTTGGGTTGCTGCAGCATGCATTTAGGACATTAGTCGTCTTCCTGCCACCTAAACCTACCACAATATTTGCGGACTAAGGTCTTCAATCAGTCCGTCATGGTTCTGCTCATTATGGTGCCGAAACCTGGTCACTGACAGTCGGGATCGTCCACAATCCCAAGGTTGCTCGTGGAGTCAGCTTTTTTCGGGGATTCTTTGAAACAGCTCATAAATTCGATTTTCCGGAAAAATACTGGAGTCATCGGACTGTATTGCAGGGCTAGCCAGCTGACTGGCAGTGAGTTGGCCTTTTTTGTCAAAAGACCGATAGGTAATCGGTGGAGCACAGGAGTCTTAGAGTGGAGAACCCGTGTCGGCAAGCTTAGGGTGGGACGCGCCCTCAGCTAGATGAAGACTCATAAAGGTGGCTTGCGAGAGGCCTACGTGCAGAAGTGGACTGCGATAGGCTGAATTGATTCCTTGATTGATTCCAGTATTCTTGAACTAGTTTAGAAATGAAATCCTTGATGCTTTAAAAGCTATGAGCAGTCAGTTACTAGATATCCTAAAGAGATTGCTTGCAATGCTCGTTTAAGGAGCTTATAGCGAGTATTATTCTCTGGAGCAATCTTATTGCTTAGTAAACTAAGCTGAGTTGAATGATTGATTGATCCCAGTATTCTTCAGCCCGTTAGCCGGTTTAGAAGAATCTCGTATTTCTTAGAAAGAAAAGGACAGAAAATAAATATTAGTTTAGTCCTGTCAAATTATTCAGCGTCTGACATAAATTGACGTATTTTTAGTAGCCAATTTTTTAATCATGTCTAAACTTGTCTATGGAGTATCTTAATTTGACAGGACTAAAGTAATATTTATCTTCTGTCATTTTCTTAATTAAATAGAAAGAAAAAGATGCACTGAACATTATTTACTTTATTTTGTGAACAACAGAATCGGCACCATTATCTCTAAAAAGATTTTTAAAAAATCCATTAAAACTTTTCATTTAAATGACACAGTTATAGATAGGTATGTTGGAGGGTTGCGGATCAATGATATAATATATAATTATGTTTCATCATTTAGAACCAATAGCTTACTTTTTATTTATTTTTTAAAATTCAACAGACCGCGCGTCTGACGTGCGGCCTTATTGTACCTACATACCCTAAGCAAAGGGTGTAAACGTTTTGTTAGTCTACACTTCGTGTCCTTCGTGGTTTAAAGAGTAATTTATGCTTGCGAATGTTATTGTCCCCCGTTCCTCTTTACATGTCTTTTGTATCCGACACTGACGCGACACACAGTCAAGTTAGCTTGTAATCAACTCGGCGCAGAGGTGTTTCTCTCGCATTCCGTGCATGTTTACACATGCTTGGGATAATATAACATCTTTTTGTCTAATTTTCATAATGCCACTATTATAATTGAGTCAGAATTTCAATCCCTATTATAAACAAATTTGTAGAGTATGCGGGATTGAATCGCACCTATTGAATTAATTGTGAGATAACATCCAAGAGAAGCAGATCGTTGTAAGAAATTCACTATCCAACCGTAACATAACAGTAGGTGCACACGCATTGTGGGTCACCGTATGGTTTTAATAACTATGCTCAAGTAATTGCTACCCATAACAACCTTATTACGTGCTTAAAATAATATAACTGTTGATTTAAATGTTGGCAATTAGTATTCGCAGTGTCAGTGCAGTGATTTCTACGACGATTAGCGACGGTTAGTGTTTACGTATCTGATTGCGCCGGTGAAATGAACATTTTTGTGCAAAATGCTCAAATATCATCGGCGCTCTCACAGGCATAAATCGCCGGTACAGTGTTTACGATGGAGGTATGGTTTTTAATTTTTTTTTGTTTGTTTTTCTCAATCTACCTATTGACACTTCCCTATTTCTATCTTCTTCTTAGTGTCGATGGCAATCTAAATGGAGTCGACCCAGAATTCGGCTACGTGCTTGGCGCCATCATAGCGTCCATCGGTTCTTGTAACCTGCAGCTGACAGCCCTTATTTCCATAACAGTTCTATACACGGACATGAAACAGCGCATGCTATATCTAGCACTAAATATACATCGCAAGCCACCAGGCACACGTTGGGGTTGGTTAATTGGTATCGCTACCAACAGTGCATGTTTCCCTTGGCGGATGAAGCAGAATGAATAGATGAAGTTGTCTAAACAATATCTCTGTACTTTTCTTCTTATTGGCTTTGTCATGGAGTGCTATATGCTTACTTACTATATACTATATATTTACTTCTGCCACTACATTGTCATTCGTTACATGCCTGCAGAACCTTACCCTACTACAGATGCTTCTCAAAAGCTTACCATGAGTTGTTATGGCAGCCATGTGAGATCAGCGCGTCCCTTTTATGCTACTTACTGGAGGAAAAAGAGCGGTGACTTGTCAGTTCGGTATAGCGACATGAGCACCTCATTCACTTAGTTGACGCCATCGGATCACTGCTGTTTTGGCAAGGTGGAAAGGTCGAAGTTAGCTGCCCTTGCGAAGTTTCCTCTAAGTACTCTGCGGAGCATACTCTGGAAGAGCCACGAAGTCCAGCGCCGTTGCTTCTTTTTTGTGAAGAGGTTCTTTTTTGTGAAGTATTAATGGCCGCTGGGAACGTATATTAAAGCCGCTCTCACCATTCACCTTTGGAAATTCCTCCTGGACGGTGTCCACTAGCCTACAGTCAGTAGGTAAGCACCTATCGGGCCAGGGCGTAGGGTTAAAGAAAGAGCCTTGGTCACGCCAGAAGGCATCCACAACCATTTTCTTCAGGTAAAATCTATCAGTCACCTCTCCACTTAAACGGCTTACATAAGAAAATGACCGACATTAATATAAATGTGACGTTCAGGTTTTAATTAAAAACGTGAAGCATTTGTAATTAGTTTATGAAATTCAGTGGAAAGCCAGATAAAATTGATCATGCATCTTCATTAGGAATTCCCAAAATCGGTTTAAGCATTTACATGTTTGTGCGAAGTGGACACCGTCTAGCAATTACCGCTGTCCATAACGTAAAGGAGCTCTCAACAAATTGCAATTTTGTTTCGCACGATACGGAAATGATAATTCATCAAACGTCTCATAAATATTCTTCTTTATATCTAAATTTTCACTACAGAGTAACAGTCTTCGACTTTTTGTAAAATTCGCTTTAATTGGTTAATTAATGCAAGTTTTATTGTTGCAATATTATAGCTGTGATTAAGATTTTTTACACGGACCACTTACTGATTAAAAGAAAGTTGATTTATTTTAGACACTAATACTGTGTTATTCACTTATTAATATGACTCGTAGAGTAATTGATTTATACTGAACGAAAGTGACAATGCGTGTTGTAGACTTACTTCTTGTTTTTCCCATACATCTAACTTTTGGGCTGTTGTTTGCTGCACCAAGGCCAGTAATTCTGGACGACAGGACTATGAGCCAACGAGAATTTAATAAATAATTAACATAAAAATCTGTTTTTTTTTTGTTTTTTGCAAACTGACTCATCATAACCTTTACTAGACAGGTGACCCTAAAAAAATGGAAAATGAAATGGCTCAATTTTAGAAATTAAATAATAATAATGTAATGGTTCGTGCTACGTCTATTATTTCTCATGTGAATGGCTTTTCTTCTCGCGTTATTGACAGATCAAATACTGAGTAAATTTTTCCGAACATAATATCCGCATGCAGTTCGGGCGGGACGCGGGAAATAACAGCAACAATTTCATTGTCAGGGCAAGTCGGTCATTAAAATAAGCTGTTATCCGTATCACGAGAATATTCTCATATCAACAATCAAGATTTTCAATTGCAGTAGGCAATGAGCTTGTTTTAACTTCGCCGATAATTGTTAGGCGACAGTTCGTTAAGCCTGGAATGTGACTTGATGCTTCATCATTTCGCAGACACATTTATAACATACTTTTACGTGTCAA
Organism: Eremobia ochroleuca; assembly: GCA_949629135.1. Lineage (NCBI taxonomy): Eukaryota > Metazoa > Arthropoda > Insecta > Lepidoptera > Noctuidae > Eremobia > Eremobia ochroleuca. The sequence goes on along the minus strand of OX451384.1, from coordinate 26,621,746 downwards.
TGTTTTATGACGTCTTGACACATGGCGTTTTGTTAATTGTTTAATGATACCGAAATGTGTTAAAGTGAAATTATACTGCTAATTTTGATTAATGTTTACAAAGCAATTACTATTTCGTAAACTATTGACGAAGCCTGTTGTGTGTTTAATATCAATTTTTCGTATTTATCCCAGGAACTTGTTTATCCAAACCAATATCAAAAATTAAATGACCCAAATAAAACATGTTCCCTTCATAATACCCTGTCCAGTAGGTTAACCGTTTTTTGACAGCTGCCTTAGAACGTAACTACGAGTATTCCAGATAACGTAAGCTAACTTAAAAAAAAATATATATACCTATATAAACTGTCTTATCTTATTGAATTGTTTCATATATGACTTCTTACAGACTTATAATACCGTACGTGTATCAGCATTGACAAAAAAAAAAAAAAAAATATATATATAAGAAATATAATATATCATTGATTTAAACAAAAGAAAGGCATCGAAGGATAAGTAGGTATCTATTGAACGAGTTACACATGTTGAGTATAGTTTTATCGTCTGCAGATCATCGGGAGATTCGGATGCGACGAGTACTGCCGCCGTAGAAACGACCTTGGAACGACTTAGAGGGACTCGGGGCGCCCTCGAAGAGCTGTGGTCCGATCGGGAAAGAAGACTCGAACTCACTCTGCAGCTCAGGCATTTTGAAAGAGACGCTTTAGAGGTAAGCAATTACTTTTATAATTTTGTAATTAACATAAAAATACGGGCTCAGCTCAGACGTAGAATTGCGGTCACCGGCCTGATGTAGTACAATGGTATAATACTCGTAATTAACATAGTGAAAAACGAAGTTCATAAAAATCCGCAATCTACGAGGTAAATAATGTAGGAAAAAACTGCGACGAAATTTCCCGACTTTTCTATAATAGAAACCCGTTAAAACTTAGTTACTACACCTTGCTGGATTACCGATAGCATTCGAAATGTACTTCTTAGCCTACCAGGGTAATATGAAACTGCTTTTATGATTATGATAATCTGAGTTAGATGAAGTTCAATCCCGAAGTTTTACAATATAGCCGATGAGTTGGACGCGTTTAAAAGTACGCATGATATTGATTAGTCATGTGATAGATACGTTGTTAAATAAATGCAGTTGGTTTTGACGGATTATGAGGGTGGATCTGTATAGGGAGGGTGGTTAAAGGCCGCCCGGGGCGATGGACAGGGGTTGGTCGCAGCGTAGTAACAACCATAATAGGATACAAAATGTATTTAATTGATTACCTCTGGACTTGCCTTGAATGGAGTACGCACTCATTTATATTAGCGAAAAATATTTGTTATATTTTTGAGATATATTCTCAAAATTTGGAGGGGCTTGTCGAAAGTGAGAATTTACCTATTCCGTTTGTTTTCAAACAATGACTAGTGTTTCAGAGAGCTTAAGCACTTCTGACATGCTCAAAATAACAACAACAAGCAAATTTTCGACGATTCGTATCATGTCAAAGTTTCGTTCAAATTGTTTGAGGCTCATAAAAATACGTACTGTGGCCACTGGTTAATTTAAAATAATTTATTGGCTACGATCCAGTGACATCGGTCCAGGCCACTGCACACTTCGCTACGCGAGGCGCTGCACAATCGAAACACTGATTGCCATCAGCTTTTCATACACCTGTGAAGGCATATGATAAGAACTTGATCATAGTCCGTCATAACAATGCCTCAACAATAAAGTACACGACAATGCAAACAGTTTCCCGTATTATAGTGCTTATTATTCCACAACCAATCAAGCCGTAATGAACTACTTATGGAAACAAACAACGCAGTTTTACCGTTATAAGTCACTTTTATAACTTGTTTTAACCTTAAGTACGTAATTTTTTGAGATTTATGGTGTGCACTATCTGTATATTAAACACTGCTAACTATAAACAATGGAAGTATTATTGCTTACATCATACATACATATATGTGAAAACAATGAACACGCGTATAATGTGTATATAACAAGCAAAAACGTAATGAAAGGGTTTATAAACCTTTCAAACGCGCTCCTTAGTTATAACATGTCCGTGACCTTATATTAAAGGAATCGTACCCTTACATACGAATATAAAATGTTTTAAATTATTATAAGTACCATTACAACCCATCTTGTGACGGTCTCGATTACACAAGCTGATTTGATAGGCTATGGTAGACATGCCTGTTGTTGACGTATTCTTCACAATATTTTATCTCGTGTTTTTTTGCAAAGATGAAACAGGCTTTTCTCTTAATTTAAATATTATTGGAAATTATTTTTTGTTGTATTTTGCACAGCAACATGATTGAAATAATAATAATCTTAAAAAAAAAGATTGCTAAAATCAAACCAGGCAATATAATTTACCAACGCCCCGTCGTCGTTTTACTTCTTTCATAATAATTGTTTTGGTTATTTTAACAGCTTGGAATATAAAATCTGTTGCACTGGAACGCGTATATAAAAAGAACTATTTCCAATACTTGATTTAGAAATTTTCCTTTGTGTGTGAATGACACAATTTCAATGAATTGATCAATTTCTTTTCGCGGAACAGCAGTTTCGCACCTATTGAGTCTGTCTGTGTGCGCTTGGTACAGGTTTACTCAAACTGTTTCTGGTACTTTCCTTAAAAGGCCAGTCCAGATGCTACCCTGCAGTTTGTTTCACAAAGTTCTTCATATTTAAACTTTTCGCACTCAAAAAGGTATATAATATAAAGGTACTAAATGTCTCGACTTAAAAAGAGACTGAACCCTGAGTATGTTACGTCATTTCTCCTCGGGAGTAGTCCGATAGGAAATGTACTCCATCTAGGTTATTTTATTGTTTGCCTCTGACGTGTAATGCAGGGGCCCGTGGCTAAATGTGCTAAATGGCTAAAGTGGGCCGGTTGGTCTGTGGATGGGTGACCATCTTTACATACCGAGACCCCCCCCCCCCGTGCCGCGGAAAGCACGTGAAGCCGTCGGTCCCGGCTGTCATTCGTAGATCTTTGACAGTCGTTACGGGTAGTCAGAAGCCCGAAAGCTCTGATAACCAGTCTTACCTAGGGGTATTATATTACCCAGTAACTGGGTTGTGGGGGTCAGATAGGCAGTCGCTCCATGTAAAATACTGGTATTCAGCTGCATCCAGTTAGACTGGAAGCCGACCCCAACATAGTTGGGAAAAGGCTACGCAGATGATGCCTGTGACGTGTAATACTGATTTCCTTATCCTATTTACAGAATAACCAATTTCATTTCATTTCATTTATTTCCAGGTGTCGTCTCGACTCGAACTGTGGGGCGACGAGCTCCAGCGCACCGAACCTCCTCGAGACCCTCAACAAGCTGAACAGGCGCTCGCTGCCCACAATGAAAGTGTGGCTAGAATGCAACATGCCACCTTCCAGGTCGGTCATCATCATCGTTCTCCTGCCTTTATCCCAATTTAGGGCACGTTGCAGCAGTTCACATAGAGCATTGGTGGCCGTATCAAACACTGACAGGCACTTTAATTGTGCAAATTATTTTATCACAGCTGCTCATAAAATCACTACATAGTATAAAACAAAGTCGCTTCCCGCTGTCTGTCCCTATGTATGCTTAAATCTTTAAAACTACGCAACGGATTTTGATGCGGTTTTTTTTAATAGATAGAGTAATTCAAGAGGAAGGTTTATATGTATAATACATGTATAATATAGTAGAAAAACACTGATCATTTTAGAGGTTTCTAATGGGATGTCGTAAATAAACACATTTTTTTGCGCTTACATTTCAAACGCTGGCTTAACCCTACGAGATAGATCAAAATAATGTACTACAGTATTGTAAACCTTAAAAAGGTCTACAAAAAAGTCCGCGATGGCATATGTCTATCTATTAGGGATAACCCACAATAACCATTTTTATCCTATACTTTTTAAGAGAAATAATGGCTCTAAAATTATCAGTGTTTCTCTACTATATTATGCATGTATTATATTCATATAAACCTTCCTCTTGAATCACTCTTATCTACTAAACAAAACCGCATCAAAATCCGTTGCTTATTTTTAAAGTTCTAAGCATACATAGAGACAGACAGACAGCGGGAAGCGACTTTGTTTTATACTATGTAGTGATAGTGATCAGCATTGCACCCGTGCGAAGCCGGGGCGAGTCGCTAGTGGTGAATAAAAACAGCGTGAGGAAACCGGCATGTCGAATTACGATTACTTGCTACATGCCTACATCCACTAACTCTGAGCCCCCGAGGTGAATTACGGCCCACTCCCTCTCACAGTGAGGAAGCCCGTGTCCTAGCAGTGGGAACATTGTAGGATCATTAAGCAGCACGACTCTTTCTTCCTCATATCTCTATAACCCGTAATTTCTGAAGTCACCCGATTTCTAGCCATTTCATTTTTCACACAATCTATCCATCGTTTCTTCGGCATTCTCTACTCATAAAACCATCCACATTTATTACTTTCAGGTCAGTGGCCCTATCAATCACAGACCAATGTTTAGTCGGCTTATAAAAACTATGACCATACTTACAACCTTGTCACATTATGCGATGTAAATGAGGACGTCAAAGATGACGCTTTAGCAACGCAATACACAAGTGATAGTTACATCAATTGACAAGTAATAATGTGACAAAAACCCAAAAGTGATGAGAGTTTTCATCAAAACTTCGAGCAGATTGCTTCTAACGTCTACCAGGTTGCGATCTACCTTTTTAGATCTTTCTTTATCTCAGAATCATGATGAGATACAACACTATTTTAGTTATTCGGTAACGTGTTAACAAGTGTCTGACGAACGTAGATACAACTCAAGAGATCTCGATATCAGGACTCGTCGAGCCAACATCTTAATAGTTTGAATTAAAAGATTCATTCGAGTGTGTCACTTAACTGTCGACTGTCCTCCCCTTGCATTGGTATGCATTGCATGATATTGTAATATTAGATCAAACCATTTCAATTTGACACATGTTTTGAGCGGCTTAGTTGATCAAATATATTATAATTGTAGTATGTATTACATAAACATAAATTTTCGATGGCATGTTTGATCATCGCCACTTCCATATTTCGATTAATCTTTGAGACAATACACGATCGATTCAACCTTCACACTACTAGACCCTTGCTAACGGTAACATACCAACAATATACGAACATTTGGTTAATGCTGTGAATTGCTCTTAAATTCTTGACGGGCCATCAAACATCCGGTTAAACTTTAAAGCAAGATTAAATAAGGCCCGTATTTTTAATCACTTGCAAGGCAAATCAAGGTAACAGTTACCGAATAGTAACACATGGTTCAAAGTCGCTTACCACTTTGTATGACAATTCAGTTTTTTTTCCCGGACATCTTCGGACTACGTTTGTTCTATCTTAAACTTCATCCTTCGCTTCCCGACAAGCTAAATCTAGGTCAGGAGCAGAATAAAGTGTCAATGCTATTACTGTTCCGTTGCGAAAAAGGGATGTTGCTATTTGTCCTGTTTAGCGTATAGCTCAATCTCTTTTTGACACTGAATGTTCATTAAAATACTAGCTTTGCCCGTGCCTCGGTCGGATATCCCACGGGAACGTACAAACTGGGTAAAAGTATCCTATGCTCTAACCCAGGTCATCTTCTATCCGTGTGTCAAATTTCATACAAATTACCGGCGTGAAAAGGTAACATACAGAGACAGAGTTACTTTCGCATTGTAGCGTTCTCGTCGACTCCCACACAGGGCCGTAGCTAGACTTGAATTTAAGGTAGGGCAGTTGTTGTTACAGTTTAGACAGGCTGACTTAGAAAACATGCAACAAAATTTAAGGGGGTGTTCTACCCAACAATATTAACAACTTTTACTATGGGACCAACTTAGAATGAGAGCCTCCTTCAAATTGGAATCTTTCATGCACGTGTATTCAAGCAAATTCCGAAATAATCCTTGTTCTATTTCTTCCTTTAAAATATAATTTCTACGCAAAAGCTAGTTCGTTGATAAGTAGAAATCGTATTACTTCAATAATAGACTTCATGTAATACCTGTTTTGTTCTAATGCTTTTTGGTGTATCAATTTTGAAACACTTAGTTTTTGATATTCTTTGTAATTTTTTCTGCCACATCGCCACGGCTTGTATATGAGAAATGGACTTAGTAACTTAGTTGATGGTGTTTTCTTAAGGTAGGGTATTAGTGTTTAAAGGTAGGGCATTGCCCCCACAATGCCCCCCCCCCCCCCCCCTCCCTCCTAGCTACGGCCCTGCCCCCACGAAGCCAGGCTAGACTCTGTCAAGCTCCGCCGGGCGACGCGGGCATCCTGTATTGTTAAACGAAGTTACGTATTTCCGACAAATATATATTAAAGCAGGGTTTAACCATTTTGCATCTCTATCCAGGTGGTCCAGCAAGGTCAGGAGCTCGCAGCGGCTATCGCGGACGCCTCTGATGTAATGGCGTCGAGTGGCTCCGACGGCTCCGAAGCGGCGCCTCTTGACGCGCAAGCGCGCGTGCAGCTGCTGCTGGAATTCTTGCACGACAGACAACTCGACCTGGAGGAACTGGCCGAAGAGAGGCGCGCGCGGTTCGAGCAGTGCGTGCAGTTAGGTGAGGTCGTCATCGTTAAATGCAACAGCATAATATCTGTTTCAAAAGTATCAGATGAAAGTGTAAACAAGCCTTGTTTATGTTAGATTTTATTGAATCACTCATCTAAGAAAATTAGCGACACATTCGTCTGCATTAAGATGGTTTCATTTTTATATTTCACCATTTTTTCGAAGATGTATTGTTTGAATAACATTGTTACAAAGTAATCGAAAAATAATAGGTAAAAGTTAAGGTTTTAAAATTAACCTCTATGGTCAAATCAAAGTCATCTTTAAGGTGATCCTTCTACCTACCTGTTTGGAGTATGATTCTCACAAGTTAAAAAGGTATCTACTACGCTTTAGAATGGGCAACTAGCTTCATCATTCTGACTGACCGACCCCTTGACAATTCAAAACTGCCTGTAATAATTGGTTGCTTTGAGTTTGAGTTTAAAAGAGTCAGTGTTTTACCTATCAGAGGCATATGAAAAATGATTTAAAATTACTATAGTCATATTCCTATCGTATAACATATGTAGATCAGTATAAACCACGTCTTTATTGAGCTACCGGAAGCGAATACGTTTAGATTCAATAACCTACTAAGCCAATGCTCGCGATAGCTAGGGAAAATCGAATATAATGTTGAACAAGGTATCTATCAATACCTACTATTGTATAATGCTGGGCAATTAATAATAACAAGGAAATCATTATTATTGTATTCATAATCATAGGTTAGTTTCTGTTTGACAGGGTTGTGAGTATGTGTAATTTTCTGAACTATGGATCATTTTTTTTGGATTTTACGCCACAGCGGTATACACATTTTATATACGCCTCTGGGAGACGAAGGTAAATTACATTACAAGTAATTTCTTTCATAAATATGCTAGTTGCGATATGTCTCTACTTATTCCATTTTATAGTTGTTCCCAATGCTGGGACACTTGCCTCCTGTCTGTGAGGGGTACCACCAAATTATAGTATTTCTTGCTCAACAACGTGGTTGTTGCTCTAAACTCTTAAATGGATAGGTAAACAAAGTCGTGTTTCGTATTAAAATATGAAAGGACCTAGCTGTGTCCACGGCATCTCTCGCATGAGCTAAATTGCAGACTAAAACCGTCATAGAAAATGTCTGAATTTACACTATAACCCGTAAATCGTATAAGTGGCTCTCTAACGGTAAAGCAGACAGAGAGTTGATTCATTTGATGATTTGTAAAGATGTTGCATTATTAAGACCGAAGAAATGATGGATGCATTGTGTTAAATATGGTATGACTAGAAAGGCGTGATTACTGAGATGACTACTAAGAATAGACGATGAAAGCATACTGCACCGACCCCAAATAAATTGGGAACAAGGAGGATAAAAAATAAAGGTTTTTTCAATTAAAATAAGTGCGTTTCTTAACAATGTTTGGAGTCACCTTTTAAGCAAGGTATTGCTTGTAGTAGGAGACTGCAACAACCACGTAGCATTGTCCAATAATATACAATCGGTGTATATTTGAATTAAGAATTTGAGATGATATTCAAGTTATGGAACAGCAAACTGAATTTCGTACTTAAGAAAGTTCAAATTCCATTGCAACCAAAATCTTATTAGGATCTTTTGTTTCAAATGCCCACTCAAATATCAACTTAGAATACATTATACTTAAGTAGATAACTGATTATATGGCGATGGAATGTAAATTATCGGATATTATGAACACTGCTATAGACAATAAACATTCTAGTTGTGCCTTTGAAAAATAAAGAAATTCTAATGATGCAAATCCACTAAATGATGTACAATTTGTTACAGGTCAATTCCAAAAGGACGCTGCTCAAGTCGTCAGTTGGATACGTAACGGTGAAGCGATGTTGGCTGCTTCGTTCTCCATTCCCGGCACACTGTCAGAAGCTGAGCAGTTGAAACGAGAACACGATCAGTTCCAAGTGGCGGTGGAGAAGACTCACGCAAGCGCTGTGCAAGTCAAGTATAGGGCTGATGCGTTGAGGGCAGCCAACCATTATGACCCTCATACGATCCGGTGAGAACTTTACTGTAGATGTCATCATCATATTCCTACCCATGTTACTTAGGATTGGTGAAGCACGTTTCCTTCTACCGTTCTCCACTTTCAACCGTCTATGATTGACTTCCTTTTCCTTTCATGTCATTCCTCACACAATATAATCCATCTTTTCTTTGGTCTTCGTCTCCCTCTCCAACCATCAACATTTATATGCATAACTCTTACATACTAAGTATATTATACTTAGATGTATTGCCACAGAAAACTAAATAATACTTTGTATAAAAGCGAAACGCTCGATATGAACAGCGGACAAAATGCTGTTACCCTGCAGTTATTTGGCGTATGATAAGATCAATAACTCAATCCTTACTCATACACCCCTGTGTTATCGACCTTTTCTAATACCCCCAAACTGTTCTACATGGCTCTCTCAACCTACACCTTCGGGTGCAAGATACGCCTGGTTCGCCTTATACGCAGTATCTTTTCATAGTAATTCTAAGAAACGTCTGCCATTGGAACATCAATTGTTTAAATTTCGGTTTGCCGCGACGGTTTCAGAGTATACCTATACTTACAAACATAATTCCACTTCATGGTAAAAGCACCACCTAATTCGCCCAATTCGAAAATGTTCGCAGCACTTCCCTTGTGCGGCATCTAAGTCACTGTTGATACTGTCCCTGGTTATCGTGTTGGCTACAGTACCGCATAAGGAAAAAAAAACTAGTTGAATTTCAATCAAAATACAGAAAATTCGGCGTACTGCCTGGCAGCGCACGCACAAGCCGCGGTTGTCCGATGTCCGTACGGCTATGTGCTCATACACACGAACGACCAGTTGCCTTTGTCGTCGACAAATGCCGCTCGTATGTATGTACACTATATATGAAGTACGCCATGAATTATTTTATATTGTATTAAAGTATCTTAATGTTTACAAGTATATGTAAAAAAATAAAATATGTAGTATACCTATCTAGGTATACTACACTAGACTCAGGGCTGTCTAGACTCAGGGTTAAGTCAGAAACTCAAATTAACACGTTGACTGCCAACCTACGAGTATACTCGTAGTACAAGATCTGGTACTACGAGTATGGAGGATAACAGCCGGTCGAATCTTTAAAAATTTCACCGTGAAATCATAAGTGAAGTGAGCACTTAATAGTGTTAATCCCTAGCGAATGACAGCTCACTCCACGCTCACTTCACCCAAGCTTTCACGGTTACAGAATAGCACGGTTGATCCAATAACGTGGTTTAACCATGTTTTTAGGGGCCAATGAGAAGTGACTCGACTGTCGCTTTTTTCTGGCGTCAGTAGGTAGCGACGAATTTCGATTAAGGGCTGATTTCGATAGATAGTTATATCGGAAAAATAATTTTTAATTTTTCACAGATTTTGTAATGGAAGAACCGTTACAAAATCTCAGTCAGACGTCAATTTTATTCCACGAATAAAAATAATCTGTCGATTGAAAAATTTGCCCTAAGATGTATAATCAAGTTATTATTTAATAAATGTAAAACTCAAAATGTTTCGTCTCTCGGTTTTAAGTATTGTATCTCTGCGCGTGCTTTTATTTCAATTAATCTATATAAATAAAAATTAAATGCTGTTCGCTTTCTAAAGCTTTCTAATTTTGATTTTGATTTTAATATTTATTTTAACTTTGATTTTAATGTTAAGATAATTTTAATTTAATTCTAATTTTAATTATTCGTTTAATTTTAATCTAATTTTGATATATTACGTGTACGAACATAGTTTAAAATATTGTATATTATAACAAAATATGGATTGTTATTGTCTGAAATAAACATTTTGAATTTGAATTTGAATTTGAAAACTTGGTATCGGACACGAACAGTTACAGACTAGGTCAAGGTGTAATACTTAAAATATTAAGCAGTCAGTAATGTGGTAGGGAGACTCACTACTGAAAGCTCGACGGTGGACGATTAAGTAAAACCCCTTCGTGGAAGCTTCTTTAATGCAAATGCATAATAGAACACCTAGTTGGACAGCTCATCAGGTTGCGTGTTTTAAATCTAAAGTTTCGATTCTATTCGCCTATTTTTGGATTAATTATCGATGTATCATCCTGACCGACAAATCCAGTACTTACAGTAATTGCATAATACTTTGTCATTGGTTTTCCTCATAAACAACAAACAGAATGTTTAATAATTATGCTAGGGCATTCATTTACATTTGCCTCGTGGAAGGTTTAACAGCTGCAAATCGCGACAGTCGTCCTCAAGGTTGATTTCGCTGAAGTAAATGAAGTAAACAGGCGGTAACCCGAAGGTCTACTTACACTTTCTTCCCTCACGACGATTCGTGATTTTTTTTGTTTTTTTTTTTTGTATTACCAGCTATGCTAGCATGATTCTCTTTTTATCGTCGACATTATGACTATAACTATTCGTTAACGTTCTACAAATTATCCATAGCTGATCTATGGATAATTTGTAGAACGTTAATTGTATATATTGACAATCATGCTAACAGTTTTTGTCCAAGACGTATGTATTGGACAAAATAAATGTCGATGATAGAAAGAACCATGATCGTACCGCTGCTGTGATTGAACGGGTTCTTATTCGTGAGCGCGAGAATACTGTTGTTTATGGACCACCAAGAAAATAAAAACATGGTATTAATTCACCGATAAAAAAAACTTTTTTACTAAAAAAAGGACTTTCAAAAAACACTACATAGTACTACTAGTACTTTCATTTCGGAAGTCGGTGGCTAAAAACGATAATACAAAACCAAAGACACCAAATTATAATTTTTTGTAAAAAAGTTTTTTATTGGTGGTGATACAACTTGCCATGTAAACAACAGTGGCAGAAACATCATCAACATACGCTAAGTGAATACGTGTTATTGAAGCTAACTCAAAAACTATCCAAGCAAAGTTATTAAAATTTTAATGGGACCGCCCCGCAAGCGTACTCTACCAAATGAAGCGAGAGAGAGAATCACGTAAAACTGCCCAGAAATCACTGAGAAATCGGTGTAGGTACACACATGAAAAAACCCGCCATATTAATAACCTCCTACTTTATTTGAAGTCGGTCAAAAATACGAGTCGTCCGTGTGTAAATGCGCTACCTACTGCTTGCATCAGCGCACAGAGCAATAGAGTGGTTAATTAAAGACTAGTGTTGCTAATAAAACATTTTTGTTACAGTGAAATCTCGGAAGAAGTAACAGAACGGTGGCAGCGGCTAGTGACATGCGCCGAAGAGCGTCACAAGTTGGTGACAGCGTCGCTGAACTTCTACAAGACTGCTGAGCAAGTGTGCTCGGTGTTAGACTCGCTGGAGCGTGAGTACCGACGCGATGAGGACTGGTGCGGCTCCGCAGCCGCGCCGCCTGCTGACGAACAGACCCTACTGCTCAACATTGACAAAGCCGCGCAGGTAACACTATCATAACTAATACTATTATTTTGTCTTTGACATAACTTAGGACCCTGGGGTCCCGGACCTTTGGAAGGCATACCAGGGGCCGAAGCCAACTCGCAGATGCCCCTTAGACAATTTTAAATGATGCTATTGATGTTATTATTAAGATCACGTTTTGTCCCCCAGCAAGGCAGATGTCTCTCTACATTTTCCAGTTCTCTCGATGTAAGGCGACTTTGTCAACAAAGACTGGTTCTGAGTCGGAATCTAGATCATGCCGTCATCTCGGTGTGGATCTGCTGCGATGTCGATTGCAATTAAGAGTGACCCATTGGGTCGTGAGTTCCCATTGTTCGTCTGACTTGAGGCAGATGCGTGCAGCCCAGTTCAATTTTACCACAACTGTAGTTCTTCATTTTAGCGTGTCGATGGCAATCTAAAATGTGTCAGCCTAGGACTTTATACTTCTTGAGTAGCGAGCGACCATTCGTTCCATTATCAGGGTACGCAGGACCTGATGTCAAATATCCCATAGTTTGCGGAACGACACCCTTTTCACTTCAAGTTGGTATGTCTATATCTCCAGGTTTTCGTTACGTCGACCAACCTGAGACCGAGTTTTGTTAAAGGGATGCGCTAAGCTAGCGCGCAAATTTCAAATTTTCCTACGTTTTTTGCAATTTGCCAGTGAGCAACAGGCTATCAGATTATAGGTTTACCAAAATATGATTTGCTATCTTAAAATAATGTATCAAAGAATTATAATAATTAAATTTCTATTGAATGACTGTTTCATGCAGTCATGACATTCGAGGCCTATTCTATCTTAGGTGATTTTAATGATTGTAATTCTGAAAACATTTCTTTTCTCTTTCTGAATCTTTATCATCAATAGCGTACATAAAGTTTGCCAAACAACATAAAAGTTTGTTTCGCTTTCGCCTTAAGTACTACGAAATAGGTCTCATGTACTGTAGGGGTTTTCAACAGCCTAGCCTGGGACAACTACTTTTTTTTATTGATTTCCTACTGTAATACAATATGCATCTTCACCTTCAAACTATTTACCCGCTTCGAAGGCAATTTGCATAGGTGAATAGTCAAGTATTTCTATCGATTACTTTATGTGTTCTACCTTTCCGGTAAGGTGCACTCGTGTCGCGAGCCTTGTGATTAAAATATTTTCATTTCGGGTTTCGGTTTCGGTTTTTACCTTGGAATTTTTATCTTAAGTGAATTTGATCAAGATAAAATACTCTGTTTAATTTACTCCCGAATTTTAAAGCAACTAAAAATATTTTAAGATGTGGCTACAAATCCTCTTATATGTTCTTCTTAATTTGTATCGGCTCGCTGCTATAATTATCATATGCTTAAATATGCGGTACCCACCTCACGCCCCACGCCGTCGAGACACAAATTGAGATTGAGATGCTGTTATTTAATTTTACGTTTTTAGATTTTGTGAGTACAATATCTTTATTTTAATTATTTTTGCTCACTACTAATTAACAATAATAGAAAATATTAGATAGTGACAAGAGCTACCCTGGAGTGCAAATTCTGTCATTTATTAAAGGCTCGATTAAAACCTTTCGAACTTTGTTAAATTTATGCCCATTTTTTGCTTAAAAATATCTTTTTCGTTTCCTTCCAGGTGGCTGCTTTGATAGTAAAGCACGGTGAGCAGAAGGAGGCTTTCCTAAAAGCTTGCACATTGGCGCGACGTACTGCCGAGACATTCCTTAAATACGCGGCACGATCGGCGCAAGTTCACGGTCAAACCGCGGCGGCCAGCAAGGCTCATCATGAACAGACCAGGGCTATACTTGATACACTGCTGGCGCAAGAGAACAAGGTGAGAAACTAATCATATGGTCGAGATAATGTAGCCCTAGGTATGCGTAAGCAAACTAACCAACATTTTTAGGGGACTCTTCAAAGAAGCTCCAAATATGCTGATACTGCGTCAACCTCGTATTGCTTCGATGACGAATAAGGATGGAAGAAAGAATACAAAAAAAAAATACAGATAACCCTTATATCTAATTACGACTAACTAGTGCGCAACGTTGATTTGCTCATTCATAACTAGCAGGCGTTGGGCTCGAACAACCATAGTGATCTATCGTTAATGTTATGTCTAATAACTGAAGTTTGAACTCGAATTTTCCCAAAAATCAGTTGAATGAAATTACCACCATATTTTTTGCAAGTACCGTATTTTAAGCACCGATTAACACACGAGATGCGTTTCCCCTCATTTCTGTTTTCCCTAGAGTAGGATGGAATTAAACAGCTTCTGAAGGGAACGTAGTTTAGGCTCGTATTTCCACCCGCGTTCAGAAATTCAACCGTTATTTCATCATCATACGTGGTGACCTGTGCATCCCCAACGCAAAATTATAATCAAACTCTTGCGAAGTATCCATTTATGCCTTTAAACACAATACATACCGAGGGACATACAAAGACTCCGAGATAAGATCTACATAACCTATTATGTTAATGCCGAATCATTTACATTTTTCATTTACATAAAAATAAATCTCCAGACATCAAGGTTCATCTTAGTGCATACCCTCCCATGCTCGCGACATGATGATTTTACCAATTTTTTAAATCGAAACTTCAACTATCATTTATCGTTGAAAATTTTAGTTTTTTTCAGTAAAGATGAATTGAGCGATAGCAAAGGATACAAAAGCCAACTTCATTAAATATTTGTTGGTTACGACGATATCGATTGGGGTAAAACAAAATCGAGTACCGAGTACAGGTTAAACGTAGGTAGGCTTTTCAATTTAAATCGTATAAATTTTTACTAGGTTTAGGTGCACTGCAAGTGGTTTTTGAATAATTTAGAAGATGACTTACACGATGTACTATGGCGAACATCGATGCCCGAGTACTTTGTATCACGTCGATATATGCAAATGGCTAGTTTGGGGGTCACCAATCTGTTCTTCTACAATCTCATTAATCTACACTAATATTATAAAGAGGAAAGATTTGATTGTTTGTTTGTATTGAATAGGCTCCGAAACTACTGGATCGATTTGAAAAATTGTTATACCATTAGAAGCCGACATTATCCCTGATGAACATAGGCTACTTTCTACCGCCGGAAAATGCTTCATTCTTACGGGAAAACGGGTAACGGGTAATAGGATTTAAACGGCGGGAATTCCGAATTCTACGCAAACGAAGTTGCGGGCGGATGCTAGTAATAAATAAATTTGAAATTTGATTCCGACAATTGGTATCGGTAGTTTCATAGAACGGAAATGCGTATGCCTTGTCAGTTGCTTTTCGCGAAATGTACGATTGCGAACAATCGTAATTACATACGTAATACGCGCTCAGAGATGATGAGTATTTTCAACAAAGTTAATAACATTCAATTTCAAAGGCATTTGTACTTAGCTTAGCAAGGTCGGTAGCAGCCAGCAGAACTGGTTTATAGAATTATATTGTTCGCAGGAAATGTAAAAATAATCATGAATGGAAACCCTTTAGAGATATCAATCGGATGTTTTCATATCAAAGCTATTTTTGCGCGGCGCTGTTATTAAACAAATATACATTTTCTTCGCTACGATCTCAAATTGTTTGTTTATTTACACAAGAATTGACCATTCCAATTATGTCACGTGAAAACATTTATGCAAAACGTCGGATTTATTGGAGGGTTATTATTAGTTGTGTGTGGCATTGGCAGTGTCAGTGTCGTCGCGTTAGAATGGAGTCGGAAACAATAAGGTTTTGTTGAATGGCGCGCGATGCTATCTCGACGGCAGACTACCATGAGCCTCGGGCGTCAACTCTCTCATTTACCATGTGTCTAGTTCAAGCGCGCGCTCTGTGTGAACATGATAAAGAGTTTTGTTATGGTGATATTGCAACCGGTATATTTTCATGCGATCAAAAAGTTTCTTGCATGTGTGTAGAGTCAGGAAATGTGTGCACGTAAATGCGTAATCACGCATTTAATTCCAATCGAGAATATGATTTATGAAAATGCTACTCAATTCAAGATTTGAGCCCGTTTATAATGTTAAAAACACCTGTGATATTTTTGACGACACAACGAATTAGTAAGTCAGCACTTAACACTTGCGATTATAATCTCAAGTGTTAATTGCTGACTTAATAATTTTACTTGACTTACTAAGCCGTTTTTTTCCAATAGGTTCTGGAACACTGGACAGTCCGTAAGAAGCGTTTAGAGCAGTGCCAACAGTTCGCTTTGTTTGAGCGTTCGGCGCGTGCTGCTGTTGAATGGATCAAAGAGACGCAGGAGCGTTGCGGCGCAGCGGCCGCAGCGGCTGCTGGTGGCGTGGCGAGGGAGTCGCGCGAGCGAGTGCGCTTGCTCGCACAGCTAGCCGATGGACTCGTCGAGAAAGGACACCCGCACGCCGTTCAGATCAAGGAGTGGGTCGCCGCTGTTGATGCCAGGTAATCTACTAGCCAAACTATTCCATTCATTGCCATTCTTCAATACGTATTTTTTGGCCAAGTGTCAACTAATACACAAGTCTACTTTCATTACTTTTATTGCGCGATAGAGCGATGGTTGATAAATCTTGCCAAATGAGTAAATTAAACCAGTTAATTAAGTGTAATAATTTATACTTGGTGTGTATTGTGCCCAGATATGCAGAGTTTAGCGGATCAATGGAGGGCGGTGAGAGCGAGCCTGAGAGCGACTCGGGCGTGGCGCCGTCGCTAGCGTCGTCGCAGTCGGCCGAGAATGACTCGCGCGCAGAACCGCAGCCCACCGCCGTCGGCGACGACAAACGACGCAGCGCCAGGCGCAAAGAGTACGCAATTTATTCTTTATAATAATAAGTGATAGTAAAATAAGTTTTAGTGACAAAAAAATTAAAGAAAATGCATGGATGGTTTGGTCATCTTGAGAGTATTAATACAAAAAGTATTTACAAGGCAGATGTGAGTGAAAAGTAAACGAAGCAAAAGGAGAAAAAAGCAAGTAAGGAACGATCGACGAGTATGTAAGGAACGTAGTATCTGTTGTTCAGTAGTTTCTGTTTACCACCCTCATGGAAGAAAGCGTGATTTTATGTTTTTATGTTTGTGGGTGAAAACCCCGGTACGCCCTAGAAAGATATATACACTGACCTTATTGGTGATTATCTTCAGAAAAGTCAGGTACTCCGCCATGCGTGTATGACCAGATGTATGAACGTAAACAAAACAGAAGGAGTAAGGATCGTAGCAGGTGGCAGTCTGTAGTTTCAGCCTACCCCCAGTTGAAATAGGCGTGAGTTTACGTATGTATGTAAATTAATTATTTCAAAGAACTAATAACCATAACACATTGTATTTAATCTAGCATTTGAATTGACAGTGGTTGCTTTGTCATTAAGGTTCATAATGGCGGAGTTGCTGCAGACGGAGCGAGCGTACGTCAAAGATTTAGAGACGTGTATCACGTGTTACCTGCGGGAGATGCGCACCGACCCCGGCGCGGTACCACAGGCGCTGCAGGGGAAGGTATGTAAACTTAACTATTTTTTGTATATTAAGGGGGAAATAAAGGAAGAGACATACAGGTCCCACGTGCGGTACGTATGCCATGCATTAAGACGTCTGGACTTTTGATTTCGTTACCTAAAACTATGCATTAGAAACGAAACTTGTCGTATCATGTAACGTAATATACAATAAGTGTGTTTTTAATGCTTAATCTTTCGTGAATCTCGAAATGTTTGTTTTTTCTTTTCCTATATACAAGGTGTAACTTAAATAACGCACAGCCTCTTAAGGGGTCATTGTACTCATCATTGTGAACAACTTTTACTATGATAATGCGAAAAAAACTTCAGCCGTTCCCTAAAAATTGTTCATACTTATGAGTAAAATAACCCGTTATGAGGTTGTGCAGTATTTAAGTTACAGCTTGTATATTTCATAGTATGTCTCGAAAAAACTATGAATAACAATGTTATTTCTGCAATTGTAACCGAAAATATCCTATATCTCAAAAAGTAATGACTTGAATAACAGTCACTTAGTATCATCATAATCTTATCAACTGACTTCATAGAAGAAGGAGGAGGTCATGCATTCGGAGGGGCTTTTTTCATGTATGTACATCGATTTCTCGATGTTTACTGGACTGATTTACGTTATTCTTTTTGGACTTGTTATAGGAAATTTGGGAAGTGGTCCCGTTTAAATTGTATTAACTCTGCTTGGTAGTTTGTTTATGATGTTATAATAACTTTGTAACTGTTATTTACATAGAAAGTAGTGTTACTTATACGAATTTGTCTGGGGTGTACCACAAATAAACAGTGAGAAATAAATAAAAAAAAACAACCAATTTGAAAAGAAAAACTTTCGAAGTTAAAAATATCTTTAATTTCGGAAGTCGGTGTCTTTGGTTTTGTATTTTTTTTTGGTCATCGTCTTCTGAAATATAATATTACAGATCCCACGATAAGAAAAGAACGAATATGTCGTTATTTGTAGGGTTCCATTAAAACCACGTCTGTGTTTTCCGAAGGGCTAGGTAGAGATATCGATAGTACACCCACATTTCACCAGCGAGTCTATTGCCATAAACCGGGCCCAAATCCAGACCCTAGCCTGCTACTGAGAAATACCAGATAAAAACCCAATAACAATCACATCCATCCAGTCGTCAGTCTCCATCTTACTCGTAGACTATATTTTCACTATATTCATGAAAATTGTAAATAAGGTGTACTCTGTGCACCGCGATACAATAGGTTAGTGAGATCACAAAAAAAAAATGGGTTGTGGCTGTGTTATGGACACGGTCGTGTGTTGTACGTGAATACGTTTACGTAATGGGTAATATTTTCTATATAAAATATTATTATTTATGTATGTCATAATCATGTTTGAACACTAAGAAGTCCTCCGGATTTACATGTTTTGTTTATGATGGCAACTATTTTCTTTCAACGGATTCAGGAATGAAATCAATGAAACAAATTATTACTGTGTTATAATATAACTTTATTAATTGGACGTAGTTACACAAAAAACCGGCCAAGCGCGAGTCAGATTCGCGTACGAAGGGTTCCGTACCATTATCTATAAAAACGGCCTTAAATATTTATTTTATTCTAGTCTTTGATGTTATAGCGGCAACAGAAATACATCATCTGTGAAAATTTCAACTGTCTAACTATCATGGTTCATGAGATCCAGCCTGGTGACAGACGGACGGACGGACAGCGGAGCGGGAGTAATAGAGTTCCTTTTTAACCTTTGGGTACGGAACCCTAAAAAGGATCCAGTCCACACAAAGTCACTTAGAGATATTCGTTTGAAGTTTGGAAGATATTTCTTTATGGGTATTCATTTTAAAATTAATTGAAAGTAATGAACAAATTGTAATTACGCAAAAATAATCCAGACTCCTTGATTCGTTTTACTTAATTGGTTGGTAATATTGGCTATGAACCAGGAAGGTTGGATTGTCCAAGGTGATTTTTTTAACGTGCCATTTATGGGGGTTGGTTCTGAGGTTGATAAAAAGTGATATACAGTTGTTTTTGCTTGGATCTTTTTTACTGTCCGATAGTACTGATATTTAGCATCAGTTTGGTGCACTTAACTCATTTTTGACCATGTTGTGGATTTGATTCTTTTCGTTTAACTACGTACAATAATAGGTCTCTGATACGGACATCGATGCCTACACAGTCCAGTGTCGAAGTATTGAAGTGATTTCATCATCCACTTTCATCATGCATTGTGTTTGTGATAAATAAATAAATAAATAATTTCAACTGCCCCAGCTGCAGATGTACTTCACCATCGTTAATCCGCTCGGCCGCATTCATTCTTTTACGTTCCCGGCGCTGCTTGACTCAGTCATATGGTGTTTTATTGATACCATGCGATTGCTCTTGAGACGCCCTTTCCAACCGTATACGATCTCTGTGTTTGGATTCTTTTTTTGACGCGTATAGGTCGAAATCATATATTTTTGATATATATTTTTTATTTTGTCACATAATATTCACTGTCACTATTTTACATTAATGTTTTGTATAGAATCTATAAATTTTGACGAGAGCTTCCGATTGAAACTTAAACGATACCTTTTCCGAGTTAAAAGTTATACTAAGTGGAAATCTCTATACGCAACAAAATTACCTCAAAATGGCGGCGCTTCCGCACAGTCCTCATCTGGCGTAATGGATTCTTTGATCCTTTAGCTATACAAATACAAAATACAATACAATACAAAAAATACAAATACAAATACAAATACAAAATGTTTATTTCTGTACCAACTAGTTTACATTAGTTTATGATTGGAGCCTCCTTTTAAGCATGATGACGCCTGTGTTAGGAGACTCCGCACTTCCATAGCTTTGGTTGTGTGTACAACTTACAAAATTATTAACAAATTATTAGCTATCCAATGGTGTAATTGAATTTAGGATGGAGATGACAGATATGGAGCTGCAACACCAAACTGTATCCCCAATTTTGTTATTATTCGTTTTTTTGACTTGCGTCCCACTATGGAAGCAATTTTAAAGACATACTCACGTCAAAATATTACCGGTGCACTCCCCGTCACTGTAAATGTGAGGTTTTATTGAAAGCTATATTAACCTGGCGGGAACTTTTGTGCGAGTTATGGATCGGCTAGATTAAGTAAGGAAAAGATTAAAATTATATACTGGAGCTATCGTTGCAAAGCGTGTATTCCAAAGCCAATAGGAGACCGACAAGATACAAAACCAATTTTGATACTTAGGGTACAACGTCGCCTTCGTCAACGGGACAAAAGTTTGCCTTTTTATTTTCAAGTTAAAAACATGATGATTCTAAGTGACTTTGCTATCTCAGTAAATAGTTTTTGAGATATTTTCGGTTACAACCGCAGAAATAGATAATATTGTTTTGCTTTTTTTCTGTACAGGAGGACATAATATTCGGCAACATCGAAGAGATCCACCGTTTTCACGAGCGCGTGTTCCTGCGCGAGCTGGATAAGTACGAGACCATGCCGGAGGACGTCGGCCATTGCTTCGTGACGTGGGCGCGAGAGTTCGACATGTACGTGTCCTACTGCCGCAACAAGCCAGACAGCAACGCCGCGGTCGTGCAGCATGCCGGGGACTACTTTGAAAGGTAATAATCATCATAATTTCAGCCGAAAGACGTCCACTGCTGGACACACACCTTTCCCAAGTTCTGCCACAACAGCCTGTCCTCCGCCTTCCGCATCCAGTCTGTCCCTCCCCCTTTTCATGGTCGTCGGTCCATCTAACTAGGAGAAGTTCCATACTACGCGGTCTCCACTCTAGGGTTCGTCCGCTTCACCGGCCATCAGTCTTTCGACAAACATGGCCAGCCCGCTTCAGCTTGCTAACTCTCTCTGCCACATTCTCTCAATAATTTACGCATTAAATATTATTATGATTTATGTAAGAGTAAGGGTACCTACACTTGTTGGGGTTTTGGGACATTCACTTCAGCAGTATTTGTTGGACAACAAAGCCGACACAAAGTTACATATATTCGGCTTTCATTCGACTCGTGCCGTTCAGCGAACTTCGTTCAGCATCCAACATTACTCAATCACACAGCAATCAATTGGATCGGCTCAGCACTATTCTATTTTGCCGCTCGACTGTGCCGAATCGTGCCGTCCCATGCAAATGCGTAGCACTCAGTTTTGTATAGTCTTACTAAACTGACAGTGGCGCCGATTTCCTTGTTCACAAACTAAACTAAATTTAAGTTCAATGCATCTTTTTCTTTCTATTTCAATAAGAAAAGGACAGAAGATAAATATTAGTTTAGTCCTGTCAAATTAGTCAGCGCCTGACGTAAATTGACGTATTTTTAGTAGCCAATTTTTTAATCACGACTAAGCTTGTCTATGGAGTATCTTAATTAAACTAAAATTTATTTTCTGTCCTTTTCTTAATGAAATAGCACGAAAAAGAGGCACTCAATTTAAATTTAGTTTAGTTTGTGAATAACAGAATCGTCACCAGTTATATAGGTAGTATGTTGTAATACAAAACCAAGCTAACTCGCATATACTTTTAAAGACAGTTGTCTGACAGGGGAAGGGGGGTCATGTTAGTTAAACTTTCGCAATAATGTGATTCTAAATGATGCCCCTACATTTACTTAATTTTGCGTCACTATGTCTGAACTTTGAAACAGACCTTGAAACGTACGTATGTTTCACCTTGTCTGCTCAGAAATAAACGCACCTATTATCTATCTTATTTTGGAGTATGGACTAAATTCATAAGACGAATGGTGTAGTTGAAATTGAATTGAAATCTTATTAAGTTTTGTTTGTATTCGTTCTGATTTGGTAGAGATATCCCGATGCAGCCAGGATTGTCTCAACAAGAGGGAACTCCTTAACGGTTTTTGGTATCGTCTTTGTTTATTATACACGTTAGTGTTGTTGTTTTCAGTTCGCCTCTGTACAAAATATGTCTTTAAAAATATTAATATATATTGCACAGCATTGACATAACATTTTAATAAAAGCTACTTCATAAAACAGTTTTAACAACTTTAATTACATTTCATAATAATGTCTGACATGAAAATAACTTGGCTTGACTTGGAATATTTTTTAAATCTTTTAATTTTTAAAAGTGTGTTGCTTTACTAAGTACGCATTACATCTGGGCTTGTCGTTGGACTTTGTGTTTAGGAAATCAGTCACGCACAGACCTTTTTTCCATATCCGTATATCAAATCTAAAGCTAAAAGCTTTAAACAATCAATAAAATACTTTCAACGGAATGTATGCGCAAATAGTCTATCAATCATGGCTGCCACTCACGAATCGGCGGCAATGATATGCGCTGTAGTGGACGGGGTCATTATTTTACACTGCATACATTTCTCTCAAACGAGGGTGCGACGAGGACGTGCTAGGTTTCATTTACTGCTTTGAGATTATAAAAACCGTATAACATGGATCTTGACTCATCATCATCTGCTTAGCCTTTCGCCAACTATGTTGGGGTCGGCTTCCAGTCTAAAAAGATGCATCTGAGTACCAGTATTTTACATCGAGCGACTGCCTATCTGTCCTCCACAACCCAGTTACTGGGTAACACGATACCCGATTGTCAGACTATCGGGCTTCTGACAACCAGTGACGACTGTCAAAGATCCATGAATGACAGCCGGGACCAACGACTTAACGTGCTTTCCGACTTTTCCGAGGCACGGAGGTGTCTCGGTATGTAGAGATGGGCACCTATATACGCACCAACCGCGGTAAGCGTAGCTAAAGACTAAACGCTAGATTAAGATTAATATTATCTATTATGTAAAAATAACATGTTCTGCTAAACTGAATCCTTAAAATAATAGCCATCGCTTCGAGGGGCTTTCCAGAAAAACCAAGAGCGGCAGCAATAGAAACTTTTATTTGTCTTTTTGTTGCCAACGTAAATTATTTTTCGAATCCTTATACGGTCTGTGGCCTAAATATATAATATTTGTGTGCAGTGAATATTAGATAGGAATGCTGCAGTAACTAGTTACGTTTATTTCTGGCCACCGATAAATTAGTTCATATTTAGCTCCCTTATCGAATCAAGTGAGTCTTGTTATTTTGTGCTGAACTCGTATCATTCGGGTATATGTAAGACACGATAAGTCTAGTTTCCGTAAATAGGTACAAAGGCGAAACATTCCAACAGAGAAACTCATTAAGTCATTTATGGTACTGACCATTGATTTGAAGACTGAACGATAAAACGGTCTGTTATCATCTTATCGTCCTGTTTAAGGATAGCTCCATAGAAACAGTTGAACGTCCCGAACAATAGACACTTACTAATAAACGTATTAAATCAGTTGAATAGTTACACACCGATTTCTCTCTTTCAGTCGCCAGTAATTTGACTTTCGAAAGAAGAAGACAAAGCGTTTTGTAACTATACAGACGCTATACAACGTTTATTAGTAAGAAGGTTATCGTTTTAACAAGCGTGATCTGCATTCGTTCTTTGAACTGACAAATTTTAGTTATCGTTGTGCATTTAAGTTCTGGACATATGCAGGGATATCGCATTGTGTATACAACAACAATAGTTATTCCACTAAAAGATTCTCTTATCAAAATCATTAACTAAGTATAGATAATGGTCGTCAATTTGTTCGGACTGTGGACTGTGCTTTAGTTTGTATATCATCTATATATATCTTTTGTGACGCAGAGTGCAACGTAAGAAGAAGTTGGAGCACCCGCTCGCTGCTTACTTGATCAAGCCGGTGCAACGGATCACTAAGTATCAACTGCTGCTCAAAGACCTACAGG
The DNA here is from genome assembly GCA_949629135.1 of Eremobia ochroleuca. Classification (NCBI taxonomy): domain Eukaryota; kingdom Metazoa; phylum Arthropoda; class Insecta; order Lepidoptera; family Noctuidae; genus Eremobia; species Eremobia ochroleuca. Next base: position 26,597,356 of record OX451384.1, on the reverse strand, counting down.
CGTGCTGCGCCGAGGGGCAAGGCGAAATCAAGGTCAGTATTCAAGAATCCTGTAATCAGACATAGTTCGAAGTTTATGAAAAGTAGGTTTGTCAGAGTTACGTTTACGTCTCATATAATTCAATATTTACACTGCTTTTAGAATAGTAATATAGTTCATCGAATTTATGTTCAATTCTATAATTTACTCTAGCACATTGATTACTCATAAAGATGTCAAGTACTGACGTAAATCCGTTTGCCTTCATTGTTCCAATAAAACTATAAAATAAATTTAACAAACTCGGCATTCGGTCAGTTCAACTGTAATTTTATGATTCATACTTGTACAGTTTTAGAACAAATATTTGACGCACTCGAAACATTTTATTTTTAGTAATTTTTGTACGAAATGTAGTATCAAGAAATATTTATAACACTGCATGCTTTCTCTTGTCTGTGCGGATTACGACTATATTCAAAACATAGGACTGATGCCAAATTCTATTGTGTATTTTAAATAATATGCTCTGATAAAATAAAATTGCGGTGACGAAGTAGTGCGCGTGCAAGATTAAAGCTACGGTTTCCTAGAAGAGCGGTGACCGCCACATGCGGCCGTATTTCCAAATACAGAGTGTTTTTTTGACACCTTGATGTGAAATACTGGTGAAAATGACAGATTCATGACGTTCGTACTAAATATGACGGAAACGTTCTTCTAGGAAACCGTAGCTTTAGCAGTACAGATTTTGACGGTAGTCTTGTTCAGTTTAATAATATTTATCTACCGCCAATGCTATAAATCGTCTATAAAAGTTTTTGACCCAGTTAGCTTACTGCCAACATTAAAACAACCAGTGTCATAGTAATCATAATATCATCCAAACGAGTGTTATAATGCTGTACTAAATTTCATTATGCAACTCCTTTGCTTTTTCGATCTCTTCCTTACTGATCAAACAGCCACATTCTCACTATTCAACTCGTGGTATCTATATGAATTTCAAAAAAAGAACATTGTCATGCACGCCCGTTTCACTACCACAGGGCCATAATAATAAAAAAAAAAAACTTATATATTATTCGAATTCACGTCGTATCCCGCAATTTTTTTTCGATATTAGTATTACAAAAAAATAATACATAGTGTGTTTGTATTAGATATTCAGCAATTAAACTTTCCATGAATTTACACAGAGTTCTTACAACACTGTACAACACCCTATGGTGTCAGAACCTTTTATAGAGGATTCATATCATGGTTGCAGATAAAGTCTTGTATGCAACTGTACATAATTTAGGTATTAAAACACTCATGTGATACTATTATCACACGAGGCATGTTTTAATACCCCTTATTCTACAACAGTTGCATAAATAACTATTATGTGTCTATTTCACACACATCCTCATTCTTTATGTGTTAATTTCACACACATCCTCATTCTTTATTTGTGTATTTTACACACATCCTCATTTTAAAGAGTAGTATTATTAATCAGTACTGGGAAAATACTCCTTATAAAACGACGAAACAAAATTATCCTGTTTGTCAATTAGATGGAATGTTCAACTGAATACATGTGCATTTACTAATGTTAAAAAAAAAAACGTCAACACGAACCTCACTGCCGGGCGCAGAAATAATATAATATCAATTGAATTTATGTGAAGGTGAAAGCATTTTTATACCTGTTATTAATCACGTCCGTTTTGTCCCATCGATTTAGACAGCATAGTTATCCGGATCTTATTCATTTACTAAAACTTTATGCACAAGTAAAAAAATACTGTACAACGGCGGACTTAATTTCATATTCTTTCTTTTCTTGTGTCAGTGGGGGTTAACCTGTTGCGGCAACTAGTCTCGTTATCTTCACCTGATATAAATTGAGATAAAGTATTACGCCCTTTTTTACTCAGTGTATTTTTGGGCCCCTAATACAAGGCTAATCGATGTTCCACATAAATAAACATGATTTGTAAGAAACAGCGTCGTTAATCTCATTGATGCGTAAAGTGCTTCTAAAACACCCACAATATCTTTTATTCAGGGTCAACTGCACTCATCATTTGTTTAATAGACGAATACTACTAGACACGAACACTCATTTCTACGTTTTGGCAATGTGTTATGTTTTACATACGTATCAATTTATCGGAAAACGTACGCTTAAAGATTACGGGTAGTGATAAGATAAAGACGACAGGAAAACTCAAGTCTGACGCTAGACGTTACCGCGACAATATATCACAAACAATTTGCGTGAAAAAATATAATAAAAACTGAGGCTAACGCGACTGCGAGGAATTTTATCTGTTCTCACAATCTTGATTAGTGTTAACTTATAACTGGCAGATAACGTCTTTCAATTGTTGTGTTTACTCATCTAACTATCAGACAGGTGAGAAACAGTCGACAAGTAATTGGGGTACATGGTGTGTTTAGTCAGCATTTATGCATCTATGTTTAAGTTTGAATAGAATTGGGCATCCTTTATACTAGCCGTAATTTTCTAAAAACAATTTGCTGCAGTATCTCGTAAGTAATTGCCATATAAGATATCGTCTTTTACAGGAAATACATACTTTGGGTTATTTAATCTTTTCCAGGTATTGGGAAAAATATTTAGTCACGTTCTGACTAGAGTTGTGACGTGTCCCAGTGTCATGCATGCTATGTGATATATTTATAGTCTATTTGCGTTGCATTCTGGGTTTTTTATGCATGAATAATTACGTAGTCTGCTGCATATTGCGTCCGCAACGTTTGTGCTTAAATAGCAGGTCTTCGTTCAGAACGGGGACTTTTCCACTAATCGACATAATGCCTACATTGCAATCATGTTTACTCGACCGTATCGGAGCAATAAACACAAAACTTTACTTAATTACAAACTAGAACACTGTGACTGCTCCAAACTTGTATCAAACTGCTGAATATGGCAAATATTTAGACAATTTCGAATGATCTTCTGTTTTCAGTGCTAGGTTTGCTTAATAGCAATGTTGCCTAAGCTAGTAATTCAGCTACCTGCGGGCGGAACATGGTTTGACGTTGCTTTTGAAAGAGGAGGCACAATCGGAACGAAAAGTGAATGCCCCGTGCAGTTAGTCTATTAGTACAAAAGGAACAGGGTATAGTCTCACCAAGTGTCGATTATTTCGGAAGTTAGTTAAGATATAAACCAATTTTCTATCAAATTTTTTTTTTTGTGAATATCTCTTTTTGCAAAAAAAAAACTAACGCGAGCTTATGCGAATGAGAGTTTTAGTGAACACTGTATTGCTGGTTACGCTTTCTGTCTTTTTAGAATTAGATTTCCTTCACTAAGTTGGTTTGTTTATCCACTTTTCAATTTATTGAGGAATATTCCCCTGAAATATTTGTTTAGTAATAAATATGGTTCACATTATCCTCATCCTCATTATCATTATTATGATTAAGGACAAAGTATACAGTAAATATTTCCGAACAGTCTGCCGGTTTGGTAGACGGTATTTATAACTCGTCAACAAGGGAAAGATATTAGTGTAAACACATAACGTTATATCTGACATGTTCAGTACTATTTAAAGTCATTGTTCGTTGGATTTGTTAGAGATTAAACAACTAGTTCACTTAGTGGTAATTAACAATAGATTTAGTTCAATATTTTCCTCGTGACTCATCCACCTTACGCCCAAGTGGCACAGTTGGTTCCCTTCTGACGGATTCGCACGTCGCGTTAATGTTTTATGATTATTCATTTAAAGATCAGTAAAATGTAATGGTTTCCTGCGGAGTAGAAGCGCTAACATCGATCATGTTGAAGTATTTATCAAATTCGAGAGCGAACAGGATCGGACCGCTTGCTCTTAAAAATGTACGTATATTTTTGTTTGATGTCACAAATGTGGTGTTGTGATACTCTTAGGCAGTCACGGGTGCTACGTTGAGAATGCTCAGCTTGTTTCTAACAGTTTAAAAAAATATATTTTGGTACATTTTACATGTGCTTTCAGGAAATTTGATTAAATAGGTACAACGAACAGCTCCATTATGTAATAATACAGACAGAAAAACACAAGTAACTTCAGTAATACTGTAACTCTATGTGTTCGAATGCTTCATTGTAGGTTGCTGTCAATCTCCGAACTGTGTTAGATCGGCGGGTTCCTGTTGCAAAGAGTTTGCCTGCACGCACCTGCCGTCTCTGGACAGTTCTGGGGACTGCATAGCACAATACATCGTTTAAATCAACACCTACAGTCAAAATTGCCATCAACAATGTTAAACAATGTCATTGCTTCTAACTGCTTACATCTAGAGCTGAGCGTTAAAAAAATTGTATTTACTGAGAAACTGGTTATACTGTAGATAACTTTTTGACACTGATATTATTTATTTCATCGCTTCTTCAGTTCCACAATGACAAACCTTTGCGTCAAGTCGGAAGGATAATTTGAGTGACTAAACTTACGTCAAATATAAGTCATCAATCAAAGTAGACAAAATGGCGGCAATGTGCGAATGCAAATAATTTATGACTCGGTTTGCCTGTCCGGCTGTCCTATACCTACATCTAAGTACCAATTATCCTAATATTGATTCTGTTTATTTAGAAGCATTGATAGACTGCTGAATCCTGTGACTCGTATTATAATAATAAGTGTGATATGAACTTTAACTTAAAAACAAATAAAAAAAACTTGTTTTAGTAAAAGTCGCTTTGCATATATACCTATTTATATGCGTTATGCTTATAATTTAGAATTATTAACTATGATGCATCATAATAATATAGGGTGACTGGTAATTAGTGACCGATACTTAAACACATGATTCTACTCATGACAACAAACAACTTTTACTATGGGACCAAACCTGAAATCGCGAAAAAGAAAATCAGCTGTTCCCTATTTGTTTGTTGTCATGAGTAGAATCATGTGTTTAAGTATCTGTCACTAATTACCAGTCACCCTATATAATTATAGAGTCGCATAGGTACTAAAAATAATTACAATCCTATAGTTTGTTATCGCTTGAAAAATTTTGTTCGGCGAATTTTGTTTTGTTAAAAAGATACAGCTCCCGTGATAAACAGACTGACTATGTAGGCTTAGTAATAAGGCCCCGTTTATATACCTTAGTTACGGAACCGTTAAACGTTGCCAACAGTCTCTTTGCTATGATCGAAACTTCACCATTTTGAAAAAGTAATTGGCATCTTAGGCCTTATTGCGAACGGTATGAGAAGAATTTCAATTTGAGATATGATAAACATTTTAGTTCGCGATCGTACCTAGGCTGTAAAAAAAAACTGAAGCTGTATTATTTTAATGCAAAAAATTTTAAACATCCTTGTGTTGAACCTCACGGGCACTCCCGGCTGTAATAATTTAAATGATCATGTTCTTCTTATCATGTATATTAATCATCATGTAATAATATACAAAAAAAAGACGAGGCGGGTTTCATAGGCATAAAATAAAACAGTATCATTTTATGGTCAAAAACTCATGTTAAAAATTGTACTCATAAATACTCAAGTTGCTTACTAGTACACACGTGGTATTAATAAAGAGTACACAGTAAAAGCAACTGCAAAGCAAATTGCATGTATTTTCCGGCACTATTGCCATGTATCTGATACAATTTGTAAAGTATGAGAAAATTTCGCAATCCTTGTGCCTGACCAGCAACTTCCCATTGAGAATTAAGAAACTTCCCATTAAGATTATACAAGGTGTAACTTAAATAATGCACAATTTCTTAAGGGGTCATTGTACTCATAATTATGAACAACTTTTACTATGGAACCAAACCTGAAATCGCGAAAATAACTCGTCAAAATGTAGGGAACAGCTGATTTTTTCACGATTTCAGTTTTGGTTATGACCCCTTATGGGGTTCTGTGTTAATAAGTTACAGCTTGTATAAGGTCCCATTAAAATAGATGGACAAACTTGTAGAAATCATTCAGACCACCAAAATAAGGACAATAGTAAATAAATATATAAGAAAAACGCATTAGATACTTACAAGAAAAATAATCAGCTAACGAAAATACACTAATGTGCCGGCAATTTATTATTTTAGATCAAAATAAAATCACTTTAATCATTGTTTTTTTTTGCTTGGGTGGTATCCTTGGTTAGACGTACTGAGCGCTCTGTTAAAATTGGTCCATCTATTTTAATGGGACCCTGTATACTCATTTGAACTTCGATTTGCTAAGTCGTATTCATTTTACAAATGAAGAGATCATTATTGATGTGGCGTAAGACAAAATTGTTGAGATACTAAAATCATCACCATAATTTGTCGTCGTCATAGTGAAATATATATTAAGAGTATTACTCTTACTAGACACTTCTCTACTAAGTAAAACTACAGTAATCCGTAATGAATTCGGAAACTGAACTGCACTGAATCAGGGTGCTGGAAGCTCATGCTCGGTGGCTGCGCTTGCGAATGTTATGGATCATAATCATACGATCTCAAAAATAAAACTTACGTATTATAATCATATACAGCGTGTATCAGAAAGGTGTGGTCAAATTTAAGGGTGGTTGATAATTTTATCGCGATTATTAAGATGTTGATCCCATAGAGAAAGTTCATCAGTGTAATGGTAAGTACCACATCTCTTTGATACATGCTTTCTACGTGGCTAAGCAAAAACAGCTACATGGGTCGATCAATCAGGTTAAGCTACGTTTGCTAAGGCCGGTTCGTGGATGAATGACCATCTTAATGTACCAAGACCACTTCGTGCCTCTAAGAACACGTTAAGCCGTTAGCCCCGGCTGTCATTCGTGGATCTTCGGCAGTCGTTACGAGTCGTTAGAAGCTCCTAAGTTTGACGCCCAGTCTTGCCAAGTGGTGACGCTACTTAGTAACTGTGCTGTGGAGGTCATATAGATAGACAATCGCTTAAATAGAATACTGGTATTTAACTGCATCCGTTTAGACTGGAATCTGACGCCAACATAGTTGGTTAAAGGCTAGACAGATACGTTATATTCATATAAATTATTCTTCATTGTTCACTAGGACGGTCTGGAGGTCATGCTATCAGTGCCAAAGAAGGCTAACGACGCTATGCACCTGTCCCTCCTCGAGGGTTGCGACGTGCCCACCGACAGTCTCGGCGAGGTGGTGTTGCAGGATTCCTTCCACGTGTGGGACCTCCGCCAGATCATCAAGAAGGGAAGAGAGAGGCGCGTCTTCCTCTTTGACCTGCATCTCTTACTCGCGAAGGAGGTCAAAGACTCACACGGGAAAGCGAAATATATTTACAAGACCAAATTTATGGTGAGTTTGTGATTGGTTATGCTAGCTTTACGCCTCGTCTTCTTCTTTTTTACCGAGGGTATATCTTGTCATATTACTTGGGCCCATTAGTAATATTTATGGTAAACAAACAGCAACGTCTTTTTGAAATGTTGGCAACATGCACGCAATCTGTATGAAATACTCCCAGTAACAAGCACCACGTTATCCATAACTCAAAAACACGTCGCTGTTGCAATATTGTGAGACTTTATACACGTTACTATATTACAACTTTTTTTTTTCCTGTGCAGACTTCCGAGCTCGGTGTGACGGAACATATCGAAGGCGATGAGTGCAAGTTCTCAGTCTGGACCGGTCGCGAGCCCTTAGTAAGTGACTGCCGCATCGTACTCAAAGCTGCGTCGCTCGAAATCAAGCAGACTTGGGTGCGACGACTCAGAGAAGTTATACAGGTACTTACGAAACTACTCACCAACGAACTTCACGGACTACTGCAGCACAGCTCTTGAACAATTTAGTATTTAAGATGCTTGATAGACTACACAAAGTTATAATCAGATTACAATATTAGAGCTTTTATTTCAGAGACTGCATCCTAAAATTAGTATAAAAAATGACCTGTTTAATATTGAACTATAGTTTTAGTTAGTTAAGTAGTCAACAATGAATTAGTAAATTGGTCATTGTTTTAAATAGCCTAATGTGTGTTTGTCATTCTGTAGGAAACCTACTTTAGTGGTGCTTTGCAACAGCCACCGAGAAGTCCTGCCCGCGTTCGACCCACTAGCTCTCAACGATCTAGCAGGTAAGTCACAACTTTTCAAATATGTACTGATTTGCTTAGGAAATAATCTTAACTGGAAGCGCCTGGCAAACAGCGATTTTGATTGCCCTGTGACCTCTAAAAATAAATACTGGAGGACACCGATATCATAGAGAGGTGGTTGATTTGTAAGCTTCAGCCGGTCGATTCTGTAAAAATATCACCTGGAAATCATGAGTGAAGTGAGCACTTAATAGTGTTAATCCCTGGCGAATGACAGCTCACTCCACGCTCACTTCACCCAAGCTTTCACGGTAAGATTGGTTACATAATCGCACAGCAGATTGTGAGACTAAGCGTAGAAGTGATGTGAAAATCTGTAAACTAGGAGTAATCTAAAAACGGGCTCTAAAAATAAATTTTCTAAGCTATCCTTTTTATTTTCTTCTTTACAAGTCTTAGAAAAAATCTACACCACCTTCGTTCGCACTGAGTTAAATCATCGTTAGTCGCTAATCGGATTTATTTTTAACAACACTTAACGCTGAGTTTGCTTACAGAGATCTGGACGACACAATACTAGATGAAACGACGGAGAATCTCGACCGAAACTCGTTAGCGTCTTTCGGCAGTGGAAACACCACCGATTCCGATAAGGTGAGTGCAGTGTAATCTAATAAATGAGATATATCGGCTGCTTTGCTCCGTTTTAAGATTGTCTTTGCGTTCTGTTTCATGGGACCAGAGTAGAAATGAAATCTTTACACCGTATTTTACGCACTTCGGAATGTTTGTAACAACGGGGTTCAGCGTTTACTTTGAGAAGACCTAAATTTTGCTTGCAAAACCGTTAATTATCGGTTCAATTAATTGGTTTATTTTTGGGTACTTTCGTTAGTCACGGGTGTAGATGACGTCACTATCCTAATAATGACTTCTCTTGTGTAATACGCCATTTGCTTTGGCCCTGACGCATCACATCCAGTTTAGTCTTGTGATTTTTTCATTATGTCCATACTTTAGTTATTAATCGTAGTCATTCATAACAATACTCTACCCACCCCTTTAGGGTTTTTAGATCTCCATTATAAAGCTACAGTCTCTTCGGATATCTAACAATTATATTGTCACATCTTTCATACAATTTACGACTAGTTCGCACATATTGCCAATGCTAAGACCTTGTATTGGAATATATTTATTCCAATACAAGGTCTACATTCATCGCGTACTCGAGCAGGAATGTGGAATTTGTTCATATTTCACAGTAAAACAAACTGAGTAATGAAAAAAAATTCTATTGGTTCTGCGACCAATATAGTTCCTTGATTGAAAATCCAAGCCAATCATTCCAATGTTAAGTCGCAGACAATCACTATTTTCCTTTATACAAATATTTACTTGAATTCCGGAACCACCGACTCCTTTAGACAACGATAAACGTGAGTATAGGTGTCTTTTAGTATCCTGTAGCCTCATCATCTGCCTGCCTTTTCCCAACTATGTTGGGGTCGGCTTCCAGTCAAACCGGATGCAGCTGAATACCAGTATTTTACATGGAGCGACTGCCTATCTGACCTCCACAACCCAGTTACTGGGTAATACGATACCCCTACGTGAGACTGGTTGTCAGACTTACGGGCTTCTGATTATCCGTAACGACTGTCATAGATCTACGAATGACAGCCGGGACCAACGGCTTAGCGTGCTTTCCGAGGCACGGAGGGGTCTAGGTATGAAAAGATAGTCACCCATCCACAGACCAACCGTGGCAAGCGTAGCTTAACCTGATCGATCGACCTGTGCGGCTGTTATTATTTAGCCACGAGGCCCTCAGATATGAATTCTTCCCCCTTAATTCCCCCTTACTATCCTATAGCAGTGTTCATAATCTCAGATAAGTTACATTCCATCGCCACTTAATCAGTTATCTACCTTAGTTAAATGTATTCTAAGTTGATTTGTACCATAATTTGAAACAAAACGCTTCAAATAAGGTTTTGGTTGCAATGGCATTTGAACTTTATTAAATATGACATTCAGTATATTGTTCCATAACTTGAAAATTATCTCAAAATCTTAATTCAAATATATATCGTAAATAGAATGCTAGCCGGTAGATGATTGCAATGCGAGTTCAAATAATAATTCAATTGATTGCTTTCACCGAGAATTTCTTAATTAAACTGCCATCAGATTCCCTCACCTGTTTTAATAATAAGGAATCGCACGACTCTAGCTAATTCCATACGAAATATGTAAAAAGTGTGGTCCCGACGATCATGCGTTTACAATTTACAAACGACTAGTTGTCGTTTAATATTAATAAGCCTCCATTGTCCGGAAACCAAAACAATTCGAACGGCGCCCCAACTCCATTGGTGGTAAGTTTTAATTATATACCTGAGAGTCTCCGAGAGCTCATAAGGCTACCCATTACACCGAACGAAATCATGCCAAAAACGGAATCGGCACATATAAGGCAATACTTCTTGGCGTAGACAAGTTTGAAACGAGTCCTGCCTTTCCGTCACCGAACAACACAAATGACATATTTTTGTGCGTATTTTTCGGCGTCTGATATATGTTCACAATAGCACGGTCATAGGACGGTACGGTGTAATGGGTGAACGCCTTAAGTCCCTAGCAATTGAGTTACGTTGTTGTCGAGTTGTTTTATAGACAATAATATAAATAAGTTAACTGTTATACAAGTTTATCGTTGTCAGATTTTATAGTTACATACAATATTATACCAACACGTGACAGCACGTTTTATTTGCACATCTTAAACATTTTCTATCGAGTGCGAAGACGTTGTTTAAAATTAATAGATGAAAAATTTTAACATGTGGAGAACCCGATATCCATAATTTAACGGCTGTGTTTGTGTCTCAAGAGTTACAACAAATCCGTCAACAAAAGTACTAAAATAAACAGTAATTTCTCGCCTACTGCGGCTGATATTATTTTCATTTTCACCTGAAAAACCATTCGAAATACCTACCCAGACACGAACCTCTTATGTATGACACATTAATTTAGAAGCGACTTCGGTACGCCCGATCACCCCCGACCGCCGCCGTCCAATTGAGCAAACTATTGAGTTTTAATCAAAAATGGATCCCAGCAAACAAAGTGGTCGGACACAATGATCGAAGCTTCTTTACTTGGTCTTGTTGACCGTGTTCTGCATTGGTAACATGGCTTTGGGAGTAAAAGCTTTGCATAAAGTTATTCAGTTACCCCCTTACTAATAAACGTTGTATAGCGTCTGTATAGTAATTACACAACGCTTTGTCTTCTCCTTTCGAAAGTCAAATTACTGGCGACTGAAAGAGAGAAATCGGTGTGTAACTATTCATCTGTGTGTATCTATTCATACGTTTATTAGTAAGGGGGTTAGAATAAACACTGTAGGATTATGCTAAGGGGACCACCGATTCGGTCCCACTAATCACACGACGCCATCGCGGCAGGCCGAGCCGAAGATGGCGGGACGAGCTGGACTTCTTCTGAAAGGACTAACCGGCACTAGCAAAAGACAGAACTGCATGAATAAGGGAAAGCCTGTATTGTCCCACCACAGGCCAAAGGCCTGACCTGATGATTTGACCTGTTGGTTCTTCCCAGTGATCAAAGGGTGCCTTTGGCGGTTCATTCTGTTGTAGACGACATGCTTTACATGATTTTACTTTATCCTCAATATCTATGTCAATATTTTTCCAGAAAACATAACTACGGGCTAACAATTTCCTTTTCAGAATGCCCATATGCCCTGCATGTAATTCATCTAATACGCGCGTGCGTAAGCTCTGCGGAATCATAATTCGGGTTCCTTTCAATATACATCCGTCTTGAAGAGATAATTCATTGTCCTTAAAACCAAGTTCTCGTAATGATCTGCTAGTTTGCAAGTTTGGTAACAATTGCTGTAGTTCGGGATCCTCTTTTGTATCTGGAGCTATTATTTTAGGACGGACTTCTAACAATGCAATTAAGTATTGAGTACCTGCTGTATTTGAAATGCACAATGTTGGTCGATGGAACTTTCTTTAGGATTTTCAACGAGGAATCTTGAAAGGCAATCTGCATTGAAATGATTCAAAGAACTTCTATATTCAATGTCATAATCGAATCCGGATAGAAAATGAGCATAATGGAACAACCGCATTGTACTTAGCGCCGGCAAAGTCTGTTTGGAATGACAAATTGATGTGAGTGGCTTGTGATCTGTGAATAGGATGAATTTACGGTCATAACAATAGTGAAAGAATGTTTTAAGGCCTCAATAAATCAATGTAGCTTCCTTGTTAATTAGGCTGTACTTCTTTTCACCGTTCGTCAAATATCTTCAAAGTTCGTCAAAGGTCTCGGTTTAGTAAAGATGGGTTGTGAATTCTTTTTCAGATATATGTATGTTTTCATATTAGGTATTTCCCCCAAGTCATTTTTAAATACGCTGTCCGTATATTATTCCATCCTCGTCGCCAATTTGTTACGTAAATATATTTGCTTAATATTAATTAAATTTAGTGTAGGTAATTTATGTCGCACGCCGTTCGCGTTTGTTTAACTTTTTTACATTATTTGGAAAATGTTATAGGTTATACATTTATACTCCCATTTTAGTTTTAAGTTCCATACCATAACATTGTAATGTGTAACCGTTTATTTTCCCAAAAAGAAGAAAAAAAAAAAATTTTTGAAAGAATGTCACAAAGACGTTTTTCACTCTTTTTAATCCACAAGTCTCCAAGGAGTTATCCCCGTTACATAGAATTGGTGTTGGTGATGAGTGTTGTGACTGGCGCGAACACGGCCTAGCAGAGATGCGCATCTCTTGCGCATGATGGCCGAAAAACTATCAACGTCCGCGTCGCCATACGTGCCGGACGCGCTACAAAAACGCGGTAGCTCCATCAACATCGTGTAGTAGTAGGCTTTGAAAAGCGTCACATTAACATGAGCCGTACAAACCTGTGGGCCAACATCCCACATCGAACAGCCAGCGACCTTCGCTTCCGTTCTACATCAATGTTATCTTTCAAATCGTCTGAGACCCAATGACACAAATATTTAATATTTGCACCTCTTCTTAGAGGTCTGCCGCACAGCATAACTGATGAAATTGTGCTATAGCATTTATTGCCTGCTTTAAATATCATGAATTCTCTCTTTGGTGCATTATATTTAAGCCCATGGGTCCCAGTGTACGATTCACACACGTGAACCAGTTTCCTTAATGCCCTGATCAATGGGCTCAGCTGACCCATACCGTCTGCATAACTTATATTATTAATGCATACACCGTCAATATGACAGCCGATTCCGGTTCTGCTAAGCTCATCGATCAGATTATTCATGTACAGATTAAACATCGCGGGCGACGACAGCCCCCCTGCCTCACCCCCCACACACAAGCCAAAAAAGCTGAAAATGAAAAGTCATTTTCAGCTTTTTCGACCGGCCAAACAATCAACAGAACCGTGTCAGATGGGCAAAGGCCCAGCTGACACGGTTCTGTTGATTAGCGTACCAAAATTTGCAGCACACGTAAAGCTACAAACTGCAAAATGGACGAAGCGTGTACGAAAAAAAAACCAGCAGTGCGAGCCAGACTCACTCGCACACTCGAGTTTTTTTAACTTTTTTTTTTTTATTTAAACATTAATTAATGGTTCTGCTTTTCTCTCCATCTATCCATTTTCAAAGTTAAATTTTCATTTGGGACCGTATAACTAAGGGTTTTGTATAGGGTTTTTGCTTATTTCTAAAAAGCTGCTACTGCTGCTTAATGAGACATCGTTTAATTATTCTCGTAATATCAACTAGAATGGCATTTTTACGGAAAATGTTCAAAGTAAGTAAAAAATTATGCGTCGTAACTGAATGCACATCTTAAAAAAAATCCAATCCCTTATTTCGGCTCCTGTTGCAATTAAGCTTACAATATTTTTGCAATTTTTTCTCCTGTAATATAAGTTGATGGCATTATTAATTACTATTTCTAATGTTAAATCGATAGCGTTAGTTCCTGAAATAAGCAGCTATGACATAGACGGACGTAAAAGTTCCATATCTACATCTTGGTACGGAATTCTAATAATATGGTTGCACGTCCCACTACAGCACGTTCGACGCCACTGTAGCTTTTAATTTTGAAAAGGATGGGGTTGGTTTAATCAACTCCCATTTTTTGTGTCCAACCGCAACGTGACGTATTACGAGTGTCCTAGTTTCTCGGAACGTAAATTGTTGCTGTGGCAAGCGTTGTAGAGTAAACAAAACAGTCTGAGTTGTCGACTGACCATCGTAGAATACGAATCTGTTGTTCGGACACTAAAGTGATGATTGAATGATTGCCCTGTCTTTTCTTGGACTCATATGGAATGCTGAACATGCTATACATGTGCTTTAAGACCTAGCTAATCAATTCTCGTCAACCCTCGAAACTATTTCTACCTCTATCAATAAAGCGAACCAATGTTCTGCACACATTTTACAAACAGGTAAAGAGAAAAATTAAAATACCCCATAGTAATAAAGATTTATGTAACAGTAGGTACGATCCTAAGTAAATTCAGATTTTATTTGATAAAATATTCAGTCGAGCTCTCGACGGGCGGGTCCAATTATCGAAGTTCGTCTACGTGCACTGTGTAAGTTTACGTGCATTTTACGGTAATCTATTTTGTGTGCGCCACTGCATAAGGGGATTACGATGAAATTCTAAAATTCAGTAGCGTTTAATTGTAGGTGTGTCATTTTCAGTTACGCTACTAAAATGCTTCCGAATATATTATTCAGTAGCGTCTTTTGAAGGTATATCATATTCAGTAAGGGTGGTTAAAATGTTTCCGGCTATATTTAGTTTCTCTATAAAATTGGTTCTGTAATTTCTTTCCCTCTCCTGTTCTTCAACTCCGGTAGAGTTTTTATTATAAAATCTTACGCAGTGAACCTTTAATGAAAGTTTTTGACAACAACAGCTTAATCATTATTGGGAAGAAAACCAAACTCCGTTATTGATTAAGCGAGTTGTTGCTTAACGGGTAACCTTTCACAAGAATCTGTTATCTAACTTTATTTGCAAACACGCCGAGGGTGAGGACAAGGGCACGCCCCTATCGTGGATGTGGGAAGGTGATTACGTTCATCTGGGAATCGTTTAATGTCGGGGATCGAATGAATGTCACGAACGCGATGGGAGAGGTCCGCTAGTTCGTGTGCTACCTGGACCTCTCCGCCCGATGTCTGTTTGTTTTGCTTCCTGCACACAAGCCGACGCCACAAATTCATTTGTTTACTATGTAGTTACAATACCAATCCATTATATCCGACGTTTATTGTTAGCATTTGAGTAGTTGAAGACTATAATAACATTTGCATTGTCGTTGCGTAACAAAAGCTCGTGTAATAAATACTTGCAAAACAAATTTGGGAACTGAACGCTCGCGGTTATCACCGTCCAAAACTATATTTGAGAGCAATGAATTAGGGTCACATAAAGATACCTGAAAGTCTCGGAAACTAAGAATGCTAGCTTAATGAAATAAATTGTGTTTAATAGACAATCAAATGAAAGTTAATAAAATGTATGTGTCACTTTATATTATATTCATAAAAAAATTACATTTAAAAAAAAAAATAACATCATCTGCCAAGCCTTTTCCCAATTAAGTTGGGGTCGGCTTCCAGTCTAACCGGATGCAGCTGAATACCAATATTTTACATGGAGCGACTGTCTACCTGACCTCCACAACACCGTTACTGGGTAATACGATATCCCTTGGTAAGACTGGTTTCGGACATTCAGGCTTCTGAAAAAAAAAAAAAAAATAACCAATCTCGACGTTGGGGAATATTCACCCATTCCTCTACGAGCGCAACTTTGAGCTCTTGAAGCGTGATAGGGGAAGGGTTTCGGTGTCTCAGACATCGTCTGAGCTCGTCCCAAGCATGCTCGATTGGGTTGAGTGCCGGTCCGAGCTGCGTGCTGCCCACTCCATACAGCTAATGTTCACCTCTTGAAGGCCCATTCACAATTTCACCAGTGTATTGTCATGCATAAAGATAGTATCCCCTCCCAAATTGAACATAAATGGACCAACGTATTCGTTGAGGATTTCTTCCACGTATCTTTCGCTAGTTATAGTGCCGTTTTCTATAACCACCAGCTCTGTGCGACTCTGCAGAAATTACGGTCCATACAAATATGGATCCACCGCCATAAGCCACTTTCTCTTCGAAGCATACTTGCTTGAATCAGTCTTCTATACATTCTTGTTCTTCCGTTATTCTTATAGAGCATAAATCTTGATTCATCTGAGAACATAACTCTTGACCAATCTTCAATACTCCAATTTAAGTGGTTCCGGGCATATGTTAATCTCGAAATACGATGCCCTCGCTCCAATTTAGGGCCGTTTGCAGGTCTTAATGGTTTTAAATTTGCTACAGCAAGTCGTCGTCTTCCATGCACTTGGGTTATTTTCTCCGAGGCGTCGGAACTGATACGTAAGTGCAGTTCCTGTGAGAAAGTGGTTTCGAAGCATTTTGTTGACCAAGTATCGACCTTCTCGTGCTGTGGTATACCTGGCCCTGCCAGTTCCTGGTCTGCGTAGGTTCGAGCCGGTTTTCTCGAAACGTCGGAGAACTCGTTGTACAGCTGACAGCGACACACCAACTGTCCTTGCTGTATCACGCTAACTCCGGCCGATTTCCAGTATTATGAGAATTCTGGTGCATTCTTCAGGTGTATGCGACATTATAAGAGCTTAAATAATGAATATTGAACATCAGAAACGCTGCTTACATAACTTTTTATATGACAGAATAGAAATTAAAGCAACAGATGCAAAAAGTTCGTTCTATTTGCGAAAGCCCCATTTTTTTTTATTTTGTCATTTTTGATAGCATAACTTGATGATTGATTTATTCTGTTTTTATTTCATTTGATTTGTATTGATTATTATTTTATCTCATTTTATTTGTTTCTCTTTACGTGTCTTCTATTAATGGGTGTTAGTAACCTGAAATAAATTACTTTATTATTATTATTATAAATTTACAATAATGAAGAAGTTTTATTACTTTCATTTAAGGAACATTTAATTGTCTATTAAACAAAATTTATTTCATTAAGCTAGCTTTCCTAGTTTCCGTGACTTTCAGGTACCTTCATGTGACCCTAATTGCTCTCGAGTGTAGTAAGGTTTTGTTTAGAAATCAGAAAACCCTTTACATGCAAACTTATATATGCTTAACTTTGCTTAACATATTTGTTTACCAAGGTACGGGACCCGTGGGCGAGTCCAAGTCGTTATTTGTTGGTTTCCTTTTTTGTATTTACTGCTTTAGATTCAAGTAAAAAAACAATAACTGGTTCGAAGGTTTGGGCCTGGGCTAAAGTTCGAACTCGTTTTGTAATAAGACAAAGTGTGTTTTGGCACTTAAGAGTTTTCCAATTTGAAGGAATTCATTAGGAATCATTAAGGGTATATTACCTTGCCCGTTGACCTTAAAAATTTGATCTCTGTACTAGCATTTGTTACTTTATCGCATAAAAAAATCAGCCGTTCCCTAAATTTATGTTCGCATAACTCGTCAAAATGTAGCGAACAGCAGATTTTTTTTTCGCGATTTCTGTTTTGGTCCCATAGTAAAAGTTGCTCATAATTATAAGTGCAATGACCCCTTATGAGGTTGTGCGTTATTTAACTTACAGCTTGTATATGGCGGATTTCTAATTGCCAAGTTTCGACTGTAATTTTATTTTCATTTATTTTCAAAAAAATCATCGTCTCTAATATTTGTTTCTGTTTTCAGAGGCTTTGTATGATTGAACCATACTCCAAATAAACATTTTGTTTTCCGAGTCACATGCAATTGCCCTTGAACGATCTATGGCTTCGTCCTATCTTGTGCGCTGAGATTGGACATTTCACCTCTAATATCGCTTCTTCTCCAGTAAGCCCATCTGGTGTAGCTCCTAAATATGGAATCTCAGGATCTATAATATCTATATAGTCCGCATTGTCTAATTTTGACATCTTGTATAGATAGCTGATCTAGCGCTTTTTTTTCGTGTTCTCTTCCATGCTGTACAGGCGGAGCATCAATGTTGTATTTTGTAGAGCAGTTGTTTAACCTTTTGAACGCCAATCACTTGTATACAAGTTCGTATTACACAAGTGATTGGCGTTCAAAAGGTTAACTATGCTGGCACAACTAGTCAGGCTTCGTTTTAATAACTCTTCCAAAGTTTGAGGCTGTCAACAAGGAGCGCCGGAGTTCGAGCCATTCGCCTCACTTGCTCTACAAAATTGTTTGCCTTGTCTTGTAATTGGTCTGCTTTCTTCCTTATTTTTTTATCTAAGTTGGATAGAAAGTTCTCCTTCATTTGTTCTAGCATCGCATTGCTCACGTCGGGCTTTATGGTTTCTTCTCCATAACCTTTATTTACGGCGCCATTTCTGTCGTTTATTGTAATTGATATGTTTTAACAAATTTATTTTTCTGCGATACTTGTTATCTAAGGTACTCATTTTGCCCTTAGGACTTTGCCCGAAAATTGTTTTATACAATATAGAAACTGGTTTTCGTTTAGTATTAAAATTAACTGCAGACGCTGAACATCGAGTTTGGTATCCACGCCTGCACGAGTAATTCACTCTCTTACCATCCACAAATTTGGCCACCACGCTATGAAAACTTTCCACGATGTTACTGTCAACCGCATGAACGAGACTTCTGCAATGCCATGCAATAGTTCATATTAACAAAAAACAAAACATATTTTCTGCCATAAGGAGCTTGTAAAAATGCTTGCGGTAAGATTTAAACATTTTGTGGACTGTTACAGAAATGGCTTTTACATTTGGTATGGTTACCAAAGCCATGTAAATCAGCAGTGGTAGTCTGGATGTCCTCAAAAAGTTTCTGTGTGATAAATCTATATTTCCTAACGAGTCGTGGTATTTTTTTTTTGCTGCATTTTCGTATTGCTGAGGTATTGCTATTGCTTATGATGTTTTTTTGTGATTCATTTTGTAAAACTCATAGGATATTTGATATCAGTGGTCAGGTTTTCTAATTTTTTTCACAACTTTCTTAGAAGATGGTGCTCCAGTGGGGTACTCGTGAAGTTTCGGATTTTATTAATTACTTAAATATATTATACGGCTCCTCAAGTTCTGAGTTGAGCTGCACGATTTTTGACAAATGCGTGCACTGACTGGACAGGTCCGCTCAATCTGTGTGGTTCTTTACTCAAAAGACCATTTCAGACACCAATCTACATGGTCTTCACATGATCTGACCAAGATTATGTCTGGACTTTAAAAGAGACTGTGACCTCTGAGTTTGTTTCGGCCTTTCTTCTCAGAGTAGTCAGATAGGAAACGCCGACCTCATCTAGTTTAAAAAAATATGATTGACATGTAAAAGTGTTTGTACAAACCTACTTACAGAAAATAAATCATTTATCATTTATCATTTATCATTTATCATTTATTAAAAGAAATAAGAAAAAAAAAATACATTACAAATTGTGAAATACGTCATTCCATATTTTTACGTACAAAATTCATGCCAAACTATGCAGCCGTCACCGGGAAACTTTATAGTTTAGGTTGCAAAAGGAGCTATTTAATAAGATTTGTTCGCATGGGAA
Organism: Eremobia ochroleuca; assembly: GCA_949629135.1. Taxonomy (NCBI): domain Eukaryota; kingdom Metazoa; phylum Arthropoda; class Insecta; order Lepidoptera; family Noctuidae; genus Eremobia; species Eremobia ochroleuca. The sequence goes on along the minus strand of OX451384.1, from coordinate 26,577,653 downwards.
AGTTTATAAAAATTTTAAACATACCTTAAAATTTAAGTATACCTACCTTATATTTTTTCCGTTGTTGTTCTTCCGGCTCTGGCTGTTTGTGTATGTGAGTTTAAATGTTTGTAAACGCACCCAAAATACAGAAAAAATTCCTAGTGTAGGGCAATGTTTAAAAAATAAGATATTTATATGGAAAACGCGCAAGAGGATTCATCTACAATCTTCTTTAAAGTAACAGTGTTTTTGGGATTTGAGCGAGGTAATCCCCTTAACAAGTTTAGCAGAGCTCGCATTAACAGTTATAAGGACATCATTGACAGCTCGTTTTATTAAACAAACAAGACATAACTCTTGGAAAGACAACACACTATCAGAGGGGCAATTCTCGTAATTTTAAGAACGTTCACTGTCCGATCTCACTCTCAATCTGTCAAAAATAGCTCCAATTTCATTTTGGACAACTTTATGATATTTTTTTGTCACCGAGATGAGACTGCGACTAGATTTTGAACGTTTTAAATTACGAGAATTGACCTTCAGCTTTAATTAATTCAATTCCTTGTAGGCAGACTAAATTAACCAAACTTCAATGAGGAAATTCAGAAAAATCTTCTGACCCGAATTTGAATGCACCAATTTTTATTTATGATTTTAATTAAAGTACTCGCCTAAAAATATTTTAAGGAATCTAGTAGTTTAGTCTAGTGTGCTAGTAGTGCGACGTCAGAATGGACGGGGGTGAAGCGAGCGCGCTTCCCTGAATTCGAAACGTTTCGTTAAGTACCTAAACAAAAGGCGCGGGAGACGATTGTCGGCAATCTTATATGCAAGATAATTTACATAGCTATGCATTTACAACACCATATTATCCGTAAGCCGTCAATTTCATCCAGCCGCTTGCCCCAAGCGACGAAGTGTAAAGCTTACGGCTTTTTATTTTTTTATAAACTGAAGTCTATTTGTAGAAAGACTGTGTACCTACCTATTAATTTTAGGGAGTTGTTATGCTTGTTTGATTCAGTATTATTGTTCCAGCATTTTTTTTATACGTTCTACTCCACTCAATAACAAAACAAAGACGTAAAACCCCTTAATTACGTTAAGGTTTTTGAAAAACGTAGTAAATATGTTTTTACCGTCAACGTTATTGGCATTGATGTCTGCGTCTTGACCTCTTTATTGCATAGAAAAAGGATGAATGCGAACTAACGACGATAAGCGTACATGATTGCACTTTGCAACCGCTTGATGCAGATTTAATCCAGGATATGAAAATCATATTGAAATGTTCGTAGTCATATACCTTCTGTGCTATGAGATGGGATAGGAAATAATCTTCATTAAATCATCTATACACGGAGAGAAAAATCTTAGAAAAATTACTGTGCTATAATCTGAGTGCATTTGAGTGGTAAAGGAAAAATTACCATGCACAGCACAGTAAAAATTCTTATGTACAATAAAATTTATTGGACAAATAGTGAATTTTTCCCAATCTCACTCAGAAAATTTTCTGTAGATGTCACATGCACTCACTTTACAGTGACGAACACAGTAATTTTTCTAAAAATTTTCTCATCGTGTACTGATAATAAAGCTGAAGTTTGTTTGAACGCGCTAATCTCTGGAATTACCAGTCGGATTTGAAACAATCTTTTTGTATTTGATAGCCCAATTCTTGAGAAAGGCTGTAAGTTAAGTGAAATTATAGGACTCTTAGGCGCCGATTGAAAAGAAACAAAAGTCACAAAGAACGCGAAAAGAACGGAGTAATAGCTCGAGCAGGCGACGCGATGTAACGGAGAAGTCGCGGGCAGAGGCTAGACTATATACTACTATTAATTTACCTGAAAATAAGTGTGTTGCTTTGTTATGTCTTGTCTATACTTCAGTCTAGCTTCACACTGATACATAAGTAATGTTGTTACCTTCCACTAACTGGAAATGAATTCTATCGCAATAAATCTCGTCTCGTATTCATACTTTTGTCCGCGACTTCGCCCGCGTGGGGGTCGGAAGTTATCCCACGGAAACCTACTACTGCGTTGAATAGAACTTTTTAAGATGAATGATTTTGTAATACATTGCTTTCATATAAATCTTTTGGTTAACGCTGCGCACGCCAGTCAAGCTAACAGTCGGCATCATTTTTTTTCCGCATCTTTAAAAATCGTCGTCATATTTCAGACAATTTACACAAAACTAATGGATTATACACCTAAACCTTACTCATAAATCACTCCGTCTACGTCCGTCCAAAGCAGTATGAAAATCTGTTCAGTAGTTTTTGTGTTTATTGCCTTCAGACTCATAAAAATAGCTCGTTGAGTCTGTATAGACGTTGTTTTGTAATATGTAGTGAGCCATCGTATCGGCTTCCGGGTGAAAAGTTATTAGTTTCCTAGGATGGCAAGACTCCACGTAACGACCTGCACTGATCTGGGTCACATACTATCAGCTCCGCAATAAGTAACAATCAGAACTGCTTTTGCGAAGTTGATTGATCAACGATACGTCTAAATCGAAACTTTCGCGATTTATCTTCGGTATATAAAATCAAGCGAGTGTTATGACACCACAGAAAATATTCTTTGTTTACTAGTCTGGAACACTATGAGCAAATTGAAAGTACTTATTTTAGATATTATTCCATTATTAGGATCTACTAAAGCCCTGAAAATGTTTTAACATAACATCCCGCGATTGATATGCACATAAATACGAATATTTATTTAGGAACCGCACTAAAGCACTTTCCTTCGGTATCTACTTAAATTCCAATGAAATAACCACGCCCCAGGGAAATAACCATAATAAGGGGTAGAACGGACGATTGGCTAGTTCTAAATAAATCAAAAGTAGTTTTACTCCATTTCTACTCTACTTATTTCCAAACCATGTGAAAGGGGTGTCCATTGTTAAATTTTGGTTTTAGGTAAAGGCAATGTCAACTAATTGACTATACATAAAAATGAAGACCGTATGGATACTTACCTTTTTGAATTGTGAGCGCAAGATGTGTGGGTATAGCCTTTCCAGGTACGAGAGCAATATTCCCAACTCCTGGGATGGCAGTAATCGATTAGCTTGAATGAAAAACGGGGAGATTACAAAGAGAAACCCAAACAAAAAATTGATGTGTGTTTGCCTGGAATGATGCACTCAGAGGCTATAGATATAGAAATCACAACGAAATCCCACCAACTTTGAAGTGTTATCATTATGAAATGTAATCTCAATCATAGCTTACCCGTTTGTGTACAGCATTATTATTAATAGTTACTCATTGAAGGGTGCTATAGTACCGGTATCAAAATTCATTCGAGTCGAAAATCTGAAACAATAGTTATTGATTCTAAAGCAAAATTGTAGAATTGAATCGAAACAATATCTTTGATTTGTATATGTCCTCCTCTTTGTTAGCCTCCCGCGATGTATGCTTAATTCGATTGCCTTTAACGCTGCTGATAACGCTGTTTAAAGCGTATTGCCAATCATTCTACACGAGCGGCCTGTGGGTAAGGCATACCAAGAGATCGCTAGACGCCCTGCGTATTCAATATAATAACTGCTTCAGGATGCTTGCAGGATGTAGTGCGTCCGGTCTGTTCGCATCTGCACATACAGATGATTTTTACGCCATAATGCGCAAAAAAACCAATTCGATCCTATCAAGAGCGCGGTCTAGTTCTAACGGCATACTAAGTATGCTGATAGAGAAGCACGACGCACCTTGGTTGTCGCACGCTGTGGAGGTGCTGGTCAGAATACCCCGCCGCTAACCTTAGCGTAAAATCTTCTTTTTGTTTTTGTTTCTGTGTTTTACTAACAATTGGGCCTAGTTGCCATAAATAAACAATATATTTATTATTTATTTATTATTATTATTTAAGTAATGTATCCATTTAACCAGTTTCAGTCAATTGGAAACATATTAGTACTCACTTTAAAACAAATTCCTAAAAAGCGAGTACAAAAATTTCTTTGGGACTATCTTTTGATTTAATAGAGACCTACCCTTATTGTAAAGTGTGCATCTTGGTGTAAATATTGCTCATGCAAATAAATATTTCCGTCCCCTGACCGCTCCGGTGGGAATCGGAAGTGTAAGTATCCGGCTCTTTACCTGTATTGCACTTATATTTTATAGAAGATAAATTACTTGTACTACTGACTTCCAGTTTGTGATAGTATTTCTTTTTATACCTCATGGCTCGTATAAAAGCTATCACCTGACGCTTTGTCCAGCAATATCGGTGCCCTCTCCACTATTAGATTCCCAGAATCTTTCAGCCATTATCATGATCCATTTGCTATATTAATACACATACACACATAAACTCACGCCTTCTTTCCATTAGGGTAGGCAGAATCTACAGACCTTTTCATGCCACTTTTGCCACACCCGCCATGCAGTTCCATACATAAGCGAAGGCGCACCATTCTGCCTACGCATATCCGGTCGCTCCCTTTTGGACATCGACTGATGACATAATATAAATGATAACACGGAACTGCCCTGCTGCTTACAAAGGTTTATTTTCACAAAATAGACGCACTGCGCGCTTACCAGGACTATATCTGAGGCTGCGTTAGCCTTACCAGGTGCGGCTTAAAAACTTCTTCACAAGTTAGGACTTGCCTCTGAAAACAAATTACTGAGAGTATCGAAACTTATAATAAGGTTGGATACACTTTTTTTGGCTTCTGGGCTAACGCCAAAACATACAAGTAAGAATTAAGTATCGTATGACACAAGAGGGCGGCTACTAACAGTCCTAAATTGCTATGCAAAGTGCCAAACGGTTTCCTCGATGTACAAGGACCGGTCATGGTCATCTTTGACATGACCGTGAAAAGCCCGGCTATAACCTTGTAAGTAAACGCTACGTATAAGAAACCTTGAATTTTGCCAATCTCTAGTTCTATTTGACTCTGTGTATAAAATTTGTTGTTAATGAATACTTTCGGTCTCGAAGGTCGCTGACAGATAAGAGACATAATTTTTGTGGCGTGGGCGTTTCCCAAATGCTGATACTTACTGAACTTTAACTGAAGTTAATTTTATGCTTGTGCCATATTTATAGTAAAACGTGCTGACTCCGTGTTTTTTTGTGGTCTGTGATATTTGATCACACCTGACGAAATGTCCTTCTCTTTGTTTCGTTTGAAATGTCTTTGGTTGAAGTCGAGG